>JAUMHG010000060.1:9351163-9363277 GCA_032359395.1 Enteromius anoplus | reverse complement strand
TGCTCTAAAACGGCAGCTTGGCCAGACTAACTTTGCTCACGAAAAGAATGTAGCGTCAAAGGAAGTATGGGCGGGCCTAGGCCATTTCGAGACTCTACCACTACCAAATTTGAAGTAAATAAAACGTATCTTAATTGAAAATGTAAACATTCATATAAATCTATAATCTTTAAATATAGCTGTAAAATATACTAACACTAATACTAAATAGCAATACTTAAAATACTGATACTTTGATATAATCCTTATAGGCTTTTATTTCAAGAGCAATAAGGACCATTTTATTGTTTTATGTTGATAAATATTTTATATGTTTGATAAATTTTTCAAAACTGACAATTTGACACATTTATGTCACGTTACTAAAATGAAAGCAATTCAATAAAATAAAATAGATCATAATTAAATTATTTTTATAATTAATAACATTACAGAATAATAAAGTGACATGTAAATATTTTATTAATAATGCATATTATTTATATAAAGATGTACAATGTATTATAATAATGCAAAATAAATATATACTATATTATATTATATTTTAGTACAGTTTCACCTTCTTTGGGTACAGTGCATATTGAATAAAAAAGGGAGAAAGACCCTTTCCTGGTCTTTTTGAAATGAGTGCTACTGTGAAATCTTGACTAAATTAAAAGGACATTTCTAAGAACTACTTAAAAAAAAACTTTCAAAATGTGAGCCTTGAAATGGAAATATGTAATGTCAGACACCACACAAAGTTGAGAGAGATCTTTACCGGAGGCTTTTTATTGCGGATGCTAACTATATTTAATGCATATGCGGTCATGAAGGTCAGAACTTCAATCTCACTTTCCTCTTACTTTCTCCCTTGCTCTCCCTGCGTTTTTTCTTCTTTTTTGATGATGTGTTACTATCCTACTAAGTGAGCCCTCCTTGTCTGTGACATGACTATCATAGCTTGTGTTATACAAAAGTGTGTGAACGGAGAGTATGACGACTCAGACTCAGGCTAGATTAGCAGTTATCGATCCAGGTCATGATAGACACCATGCGGAGCTAATAGGCTCTCTGAGCTCCATTAACTCCATCAGCATACTCTCGCACGCTCAAAATCTTCCTTTCATTTCTCCTCCATCTATTCAACATCCTCTCTTTCCTTCTCCCTGGTCCTTTCATAAACATCGAACAAATCGGCTCTGACGTCTGAATACACAGTCATCTTCGAGCCTTCTGTCTGTCACGAACACGCTCGCGCACAAACGCACGCACACATTCGCAGTTGAATGTACCGCCACAAATGCACACAGTCATCTGTGATTCTAATGTAATTACTTCCTCTTGTTGCAATTTCTTCATTTACTGCTGATGTTGGGTGAAGTGACTCACTTGAAAAATCTCAAATCCAACATTTGTACACACAGAACGAGAGCTTTTTCAGAACCTGAAACACAAATAACACTCACAGCTTAACCCAGAGAGGAAGGATGGCGTCTTCTCAACCGCAAGACGCAAGATAAAACAAGCATGACACAAAAATCCTTCAGGAATATTTAGATACTCAAGACCAGAGAAAATATAAGCGGGGAGAGATGGACCACTCAGAAAAATGATCAGAATACAGTGGATGGTAGAACAGCTGATTGCCTTTTTTGATATAGTTTGTTTATATTAGTGCTGAATTTTAAAATACTACAGTTTACCTGTAAATGTGTTGAAATAAAGAAATGCATAACAAACTAGTCTAACTAGTCTATTACACAATCATTTTTATGAGTATATCCGAATCTCTAGAAAATCACATACAAACCATATCTTATTGTTATCATGTGTTTTTGTTATCTTATATCTTATTTCTGCTGTGTAAGAGCCTTAACATGTAAGCTCTGGCTAAAACTCACGTAAATGTACAACATTATTAAAAGGATCTATTTTTTTTTTTTTGTCTATATAAACTTTGGGCGGCCGTGGTACATTATAAAACTAACCCAAAAAAATGCAACCCATGCACAGCTCTGTAATTTTTCCTTTGACTGCTTTGTCACACAAATTACAATGACGGCAAGAAGTTGGAGTCGAATCTTAGCAAACAATTAATTTGCACAAAAATAAAAAACATATTACAGTAGCTAAACCAACTAGCTTTAAGAAATAACATTTTTAGCATGATTTAAGCTAAAGAAGCTACATTTATGATACTTTCAGTGTTAAATGTCATTGCTGATTTGACATGTGTTTTTTTAAATGTAATCGGATCAAAAAAGTCATGAAAATTTCAGTCCTTCCGCAATTTCATAAGAAAATTGACTTTTCGATTTTTAGGCTACTACCAAGATGGCCGCCGACTGGACTGACCCTTACAGAGACTTTATTCAGGGCAAAGTTAGATTTGCAGATGATTAATATCACTGTATGTGCTGTGTTGTGTGTTTTCCCCTTTATTCTGAGCACTTTATCTAAGTCAAGCAGTCTAATGATGTGAGCCCTCTGGCCAAACCAATCACATACGCGCCACACTTTATCATTCACCCTGCGACCTACACTCACCCCATACAGAAATACACAGCAAATAAACCACAATCAACCTCTATAAACACACACACAAGACATTAAATACATCACCAGCACAAACACACAACCAACCCCAGCTGGTAATATGAGAACGTGATCTGTTTCGCCTTTTTCAAGGGAACTGTATTGCTCAGTGGTTGCTCATTCGTAGCTAACTTTACTTAAAGCTCTTAGTTCTGTTTCTTTTTAAGTATGAACTTTTTTGCTTCAAAATTCAACACAAAAGCGATCGACACAGATCACTGTAGACGCAAATGAGATGACACATTTTTGAGTAGTTAGCATAGCTCAGCTAGCTAAAGCAGGTAAAAGCAGTGAAGCAGCATTTTTGATTGATTCCACTTTGAGTTTTAGAAGTGTTTGGTCCTTTTGTAGCGGTTTCTCTTACAAAATAGTAGCGAGATATCTTTGTAACACAGAAAACTAAAAGATCACAGTGACTGAATTATGATGTAGATGATGTAGACATTTAGTCCATAGTAGTAAATGAGACTTGCAAAGATGTGCAGCTTATGAATGACTCTAGTGCAGGTAAATATAATTGCTATGCATTTATATTCAAGCCTGTATTAAAGAAAGAAAATCAAAATATAGGCACATTTCTAAGGAGCGAGTGACTGTCATTTTGTTTCAAGTATTCAAATGTAATTCCATAAGTCATGAATTACCATTGTTTTGTACATTTTTTTATTTCTAACATCAACAATTATATAACGGTAACTACTAGAAACTGAATTATTAATATCTTTAAATGATTTCAGTAAACGAATAAACGTTAAAACAGCTTGCCATATTCCTATTGAGTTACCCATCGATGGAATTCATTAAACCACAAAACTAAAGAGCTGCAAAAAACCCACACACCTCCACCAAAATCAAATGTTACAAAAACAGTAATGTCTCTCACTTAATGAAAAACACACACACAGATAAGCCCAATTACACAAGGACTGGCACACACACACACACACTTGATTACACACTGACATACACCATTACACCCCTGAAAACCCAATTACACACTCAGAGGCCAAGGGAAAAAAAATGAAAACACACACAGCCTCAGCTACATGCACAGTTACAGTACACACACATACATTAAGCTTAACATTAATGGCCATTTGAGGGTCTTTTTAATTCAGTGTACTATTGCTCCTCCACTGACCCTTCCTCTGGCTGTCCATCTCTCCTCTTTCCTCTCCTTTTCCCCGTCACGCTCTCTTTTTCTCTATGTACTGATGATTATTGCTCCCTTGAGAGTGCTGTAATAGCGTTAGCGTGGCAGGAGTGGGATTAGGGTCCCTCAGCCCACTGGATCACCCCTTGTATATGTGTCTTAAGAGATGGATTACACACAAACACAGGTAGGGACTTTCCATTGACTCCTATTGTTTTAATAATGAACGAAATACATGTTCAATCTTTCATTATCAAAGTAATTTCCTATGATTGCAAAGCTGAATTACTCCATTATTCTGTGTCACATGATCCTTCAGAAATCATTCTAAATGCTGATTTGGTGCTTAAGAACATTTCTTCTTATTATTATAACTTATTTACCCGCATAAAAACCCATGTATACACACAAGACCACCATGACCTTGTTCACGACAACAGGTTGATCAACTGAGGCATCTGCATGCTTCCTCACATCAAACCCCCCTCACACTAAACAAGCCTAAGCTGAGATGTTCCACAGGGACGCATGACAGAGCGAGGAGGTCTGAAAATTAAGTATTGATTTGACAGTGGCTTTTTCCAGGTATTTAGGGTTGTTAAGGGTCGATGCCATTGAACAGCTTATCCACACCTAAAAATCCCTTTTTATGTAATCAATGGGACTCAAATATTTTACAACATTAAAAACAAACAATTCCTTAAAATGTGAGATAAAGGTATAGAAATATTGGAGATTTTGCATTATTTCTAATAAAGACATTGAGGTGATTTGCTTCCACTGAAGCTCAAGATGCTCTTTGCATCATCTCACATCGCGCTGGAGAACATGATCATTAGGTTTTCATCAGGAGTTCATCAGCAGCTTGAGTGCCGCTGTCATTGAAGCAAAAAAGGAAAACCAAATGCGAACACAATCTTCTACCCATTTTTATGGTAGCAATATCATTTGCAATGAAAAAGAAGCGCATTAAATCAGAAAAGGCTAAGTAGAAGCATTTTCATTAGTGGTCTCAGACTTTTGGAGCCCTGTGTGCATCATATTCATATATCAGCTGTGGTTTAGGACAGCAATACAATTATTTTGCAGTTAGCTCATGTTATGTCAAGAACGAGTTAGCTAGTTGATGTAAAAGAGCAAAAATTTGAGGAAACCAGTCTGACCTATATATACTGTATTTTAGGGGGTGGATAATTCGTACCATCTCACTAGTACAAATTCATAAGATTATTACGAAATCATGCATATTTTAAGGGTTGCCAATTCGTATTAATTTGTAGGAATGATCTACATCTATCCCTCATTGTGGTTTAGACAAGGTCGTAAAAATTATCCACCTTGTAAAATACATCCCAATTGGCTGTGAGACTGTAAGTAACAATGATATTAACATACAAGGTTTCCGATTTCATGCTACACTCTTTCATGCTGCTCTTATCAGCTCTCTCCTGTTCTTTTTACCTGTCTATTTATGGAAGGAAGGATGTGTACGGAGTGTGAATGGACCAGACATCCATCCCCCGAGAATTTTCAGCTGAGCACGTAAGGCATCTGAATTAAATTATTCTGCTCATACATATACTGTACATATACAACAGCTCAAGACACTGTTCAGATGTTTTACTTCAAGACATTTGTGTGTTATGTTTATTTTTTGATCAAAACTAATTTTATCCCAAGCCTCTGTTGCCAATTACAAACATCATTTTAAAGCTAATAACAAAGGCTTGAGCCATTGCTATGTAGACTAATACAGTTATTGGAGAAAAAGAGAGAAGCACCTTAGAAATAACTGGAATAATTTGGTAATATGGATACAGTCTTGACCTGTGGAATTAAGCATTTCAGCTTTGTGCTTCCTGAAAGAAATTGCATATCTTACATTATGTCTTAACCAGATGCAATGCAATAAGAGACAAGCAATTTGTTTGTCCAAACCAGACACAGATCAAGACAAAATCAATCAAAAATCACAGCGAATCAGAAAAGCATATCTGCAAGCTCTTTTCCCATGTGTGCTACACTCACAACAAAACAGATGAGTAAGTACTGTAATCTAATTTAATACAGCCATTTTAAAAATACATAGTACATACTGGCTGACTGAAACAATCTTTGGAATCAATGGAACATGCTTGTTGGTTCACATTGAGTTATTTTCAAGATCTGAGGTAAATTGTCCATCATCGCTGTCAGTATGGCTATAAATGATACTGAAACTCATATTATACCATTAAAGGAATAGTTACCCTAAAATAAAAATTCTGTCATCTGTGATTTTACAGCCTGGTTACAAACGTTTTCCAAAATATCTTCCTTTGTGTTCAGCAGAACAAAGAAATGAATACAGATTTGGATAGTAAATGATGACAGAATTTTCATTTTGGGGTGAACTATTCCTTGAAAGAAAGCATAATCGGTACCTGTTGTACTGTTCCTAGAATAGAATTAGCTAAAACTCTGATTAATATGGAAAATATACATTCACGTTTTGTGGCGAACGTTCATTAACCAAACAGAATCAAGCAACCCTTTAGTAACTGCAATCAATCACATAGAGTAATCATGGCAGATGGGAGCACTGAATTAGCTTCGAAAGTTTCTTTAGAAGTCAATTGTGTTTTATTTCACTGATTATGAGGAATCTCTAAAGATAGTTAAATAACTAATCTAGGGAATTGTGGATGGTTCAGTTCATTGCATATTTTTTTTAAACAATTAAAATCACACTAAATTAGTGCTTTAAATTGACAGACATATATGCACATATCCCCATCCAGCATAAACACTTCACATGCCAAACTAGTCGTTATTTTCGTATGCTCAAACATAAGAAGCATGCTTCAGTTTCTTTGCTTTAATGTGCACACGACTACCATTTCAAATGAGAAAAGAGATTTTAGGAAAATGTTTTGGATATAATGATGCCTCATCAGGAGTTTCCTAGTGGTTTAATCCTTTCAAAAACAGCTGTCACACACACACACACAGCTCAAGCAGCGCAGCAAAGCCATCAATAGGTGCTTGGTGGTGTGCAAAGATGATTATCAATAATCGATATAGCCGGTCACTCAGATGATTTGAGAGTTCGCCCGCATCTAAGTAGTCACTTTCCCTTTAATTTCCTCTACAGTCACTCCATCGTTCATTCACATAAACTTGTTTCATATAGGAGAGGGTTTGAGGAGAGGTAATTCCCCATTAGATGAGTCGAAAGCCGATCGGAGGATGTGGAAGAGCATCAGTATCTCACATGTCTTTGGACCTTCAGAAGCAATGCACTGAGAGAAAAGCCCTTTAATTGCTCTGAGGGCCGATGCAGCACTAAGAGGCTTCTATTGTGCTGTTTTATAATGGCTATAATGGTATACAATCAGCATGGCCATTATTCATGTGCAAACTTGACTCACTCATCCGTTTTCCATCTCAAATAAAGAGATTTTATTACAGCCTTTCATTTCATCTCTCCTAACACTCACTCGCTTTTCTCTCCCTCTCCAATAACACTCCCCCGTTTACCGCCCACTACAATAAAGAGAGAGAGATCTGGAGAGAGAGAGAGGGAGAGAGAGAGAGAGAGTGAGAGAGAGAAAGCACTAAGGATAGCAAGTATGAGAAAGAAAGAGAAAGACCAAGAATAATTACCAGGAGATAAGAGGAAAGGAATTGTCAGAGAGGAAAAGGAAAAAGAGTGCAAGTATGAGAGAGAGTAAAAGAATGAAAAAAGAAGAGAAGAACATCAGTGGGTGAGACAGAGAGAAAAAGAGAAATAACGCATAAGAGGGAGAGACATAAAAAGTAAGCCACAGGGAAGACAGGCAGCTAAAGAGAGATACTGAGGCAGAACAAATTTCCTATACGTCTGCCATATCAGAAGCACCTGCAGAACAAGGACCACGGCCACATGGAGAAGTGACTTCCAGACTACATGCTGAGACAGATCCATTCAGAACAGTGCCAGATTCAAAAGAACACCTCATAACACTCGCACAAACCCACTCGTGTGCAGACACACAATTCAGACGGCTGCACTGTTCCAAAACCCACTGAACATTTTAGGCAACACAATATGCAACATAGTCTTCTGCCTTCTAAGATACAGTACCTATTTTTAGACAAATTTTAAAGCATTAGCTTATAAAATGTAGCCTTTGACAGGAATGCAATCCCAGAATTCAGCGAGTTGAGCTGATGGCCAGTGGTGCAAGGGAACATTCGTTCTGCAATGAAAACGATCAGTAAACAGGTCAGCGCCATTACAAAATGCTCTACTGGAATCAACTGA
This sequence comes from Enteromius anoplus, assembly GCA_032359395.1. Classification (NCBI taxonomy): domain Eukaryota; kingdom Metazoa; phylum Chordata; class Actinopteri; order Cypriniformes; family Cyprinidae; genus Enteromius; species Enteromius anoplus. The sequence goes on along the minus strand of JAUMHG010000060.1, from coordinate 9,355,262 downwards.
CCCTTCACAAAGACCCGTCCTCTTTAGTTACTGAAGCTATGTCCGGCAAGCCCTGCCAATCTCACACAAAATATCATGTTCTCACACGTTTAAAAAATATACTACGGAGCAAATAAGGCTCCGACAACAAGCAACAGTCAAGACAAAGCTACTTTTGGAATGAAACAAAGTCTCAGCTTTCTAATTTTGTAATACATTCAAGCAACACTTTACTATATCGTGACGGATCACTATAGCACCGCAGTTAAAACAGCACATTAACAATCATCTTTTCACATTTAATAGCACCAAATAAACATCAATGAACATCAAAAGGTATTGTATTTCAACTACAGAAATCAATGCACACCATTTTTTAAGTTTAAGCCCACCAATGTTAATCTATTCTTCTGTCTGGTTTGTTTGTCTGGCAAAAATGGTGGATTCAATATTATATTACAACTGGTCAGATCGCCTGTTAATCAAACTCCCTGCTAAGGAACAATTGAGTGTGGGGTACACCTACATATAGCATCGTAAAACTTATTGGTATTACTCAATATTTATGTGCGCTATGTGTTTTTATGTGTAGCAAAAGTACCTGGCCAAACTCATTGAAATCAGCCGAGTTAGTGTATGCCTATAAAGCAGACCAAATCGCATACAAATTTACCCAATATTTATGTGTACTGAATTTTTAAGCTTATTGGAGTAGCCAATTGTTAGCTAAGCAACACGACAAACTCTATTGATATCAATTGAGGGTTTAGTGTGCCTGCATAAAACGGCGCAAATTACATCCAAATAACCCAATATTTATGGGGTCAGTGCTTTTTCTATGCATAAGGTTATTAAGCTATAATATTTTAAAAGTCATGTAGTCTATTCCAGCGTTTAGAAACATGCTATCATCAAACGTTCAATAAATCAAGTGCTGAGTATACCTACTGTAGGTCGCAAGTCCCAAATCAGACACTTAGGTTCCCTAATTTTTATATTAGCTAGTAGATAAGCTTTCTGTCACAAACACAAATTAGGCAACTGGCACCAAAGCTACGTAAGTTGACAATGAGCTCAGCTCTGTCCCTTTCTTACTCACACACACACATTCTGCCCTCAGTCTGAGACTGTGGCTATTACAGTGGAAAATATTTCACCTTGACATAATGTGTCAGTTACATTCAATCCTTTTAACGTAGCGGCTCAAGAATCAGTCACTTAAGCCTCACCGTTTTGTGATTTTGAGACTTTGACTTTATATAAAACGTTACTAGTCTGTAATTCAGCTGAAGTCAAAGCCAGTTCTTAAGTAACACTATGTAGGCTGTAATGGCAGTTACATCCACTTTTATCATCAATCAAGCAACATTTGGTTTCTAGCTCAAGAGCCGACTGTGAGGATGTGTGTTCTCGCCTCCCATGGGTTCAAAACTTATGCAGAGCAAAACGGAGGTTTGTCATGCATAAATAAAGAGAGTGTACTGTATATTCATCCAAAACACTTAAAACTAAATACTTACACTCATATCTCACTACTTAAACTACACCACTTTCAGTATTAAACGTTTTGGCTTTCGTACATTCTTGACAGCATGCTGCTGATTTTCACAAACGATTTGGACTCTTTTCTTTTTACAGTAAAACACTCACAATAGAAGTCTAGAGAATGTGGAAATTTTGGCAGCCAAAGTGTTTGAACTGTACTGTTGTCTAAAGTTCACAAGAGTGCAAGCAAATGCAAACAATCAGTGTCTGGCAGCCTTGCATGTACTGTGTGAATATTAAATGGCCAATAATAATAAGAAATAATATTTATTGGCTTTAAGATGAGTAGAAAGACCAAATATAACTGCACAGACAAGGATGTGATGTGATTCTTCCACATTAGTTTCCTGGTGACACATCTTAATGTTCATATTCTTCCATTGTAAGAGACATACCATAAATACAGAGCCCCATATATGACATTGTGGCCAGAAATACATTTTTTGTTTCCTACAACTTGTCAGTGATGGGCAGTAGTGTCGCTACAAGTAGTGACGCTACTAGTTTAACTACATTTTTCAGTAGCGTGTTGGTAGCGTCGCAGTTTCACGAATCAAATAGCTTTTCAGTAGCGAAGCTCTTTTATTGATCAAGTAGTGTGGTAGCGTCCACACAAGCTAACGTTACATTTCCCCAAGCATTTCTGACGCTTAAGCACAAATCGGAAATACAAATGCTACGGATCACTGATCCTAGATCAGTATATGACGCCACAACCATACCCAGGCCTTACTGCGCTTGACAATGAGCTTTTTGGTGTTAGCGCCACCTTCTGCAGCGGACGCATGACATGCTTGGGTGAACACGCAAGAAATTAATTATGTTTTGGAAAGATGGCCGTGCATGGAGGCAGATCCTGATTTTGCTGAGTTCGGCGTGTCCCTGGGTCAACATCTTTGTTGACCCTGGAACAACATTGTGATTAACCAATCAGATTTGAAGAACCAGTTTTTGTGAATTTTTAGGCTTACAATCAATGTTTGGTGCTTGTACATCAGTGTCAGTCATCTATAATTTCCTCTGATTAGGTTTAGGTGTATAGATATGGTAAAATCTAAAATTTTGGAATAAAATGTTGTTCCAGGTTCTACAAAATATGTTAACCCCAGGAACACAACTAACTCAGCAAAATCAGGACGTGCATAAATGCATAGTTGCATGTAATAATGAATTGATTTTATTAAACGTGTTAAGCTGCAAACATTATGTTGTAGAGTTCAGTTAACAAAATAATGCTGATTTTGAGCTTATTCTGATTGTATGCATATAGTGTAAATCATTGATAATGCGCATATTCAGTTTGACTTATTAATTGGTATTTAACACAAACCTTGTAAATTTAACTGGCATATGCATGTGTAGCGTGACGTAAAACTGTATACTGTATTCTCTGTACTGTATTCATCTACCACTTAAAACTATACAGATTTCAGTTTTATCAATTGAAGAGATGCATTTACACTTTATGCACTACATAAATTAGACATGCCAATACTTCACATGTGAGAGGGGCTTTTTAGGAGAGCGTGTTTTTTTTATTATTTTCTTGGCTGTATAGCTTTGTGCACATTGCAATTCAATGTGACATAAAAACCAGCAGTGCGATGTTTTGTCAGGCTACACTGCTACTCATGGGATAAGATAGCTTGTTACTGGAAAAGATACAACTTTTTAAAAGCAGCTGTGCTACTGTCACACAACTAAAAAAAGTTAGTACTTAGTTACTATCCAACTCTGACAGCAGCGTGTTGTTAATTTTAATGTGGAAAGGTTTGCAGTTTGATTGACTCTGTCTCCTGAGAAAATGTGTTGTTCATTTTTAACGGTGAACTATAAGGTCAATTACGCAATCAAAAAATACATCAAATTCATATTATACACCAAAATCTAAAGAAATAATAAAAAATAAAAAAACAGTTATATTTTTGTACAATTAAAATGTGAATTGTGACATTTTGTCATGTTAATTAAATATGCAATCTTATTGTTATTTTATGCTTTGGGGTGTGTTTCCCAAAACCAACTATTGTTGCAAGTTCCGTCATTAGCAATGGGACCAACGACAATAGTTATCTAACGATGATGGTTTAGGGGAAATGCACAGCAGATGTCTTAGACTGTGTGTCATGTGTGCGAAATGTCATTAAATTGCCATTATGAAGTGGTTTTGCATCAGACATGAGCAGAAATGTAGACTGATTTTGAGTTCTTCTAAAAGCCATTGGTCACTAGGCCACAAATCCCGCTCTGACTCTGATATTTTAAAGCAGAAGAAACTTCAAGTCACTAAACCCATCTACTCAAAGACACAGATTCTACAGCAAGTATGCAAATAGGCATTTAACAGAAAATCAGCTGTAACTGGAACATGTTTTAATGAGATAGGCTACATGCACTGTATAGCACATTTTTTTGAGCATATTCATCATCGTACTCTGATTTATTATCATTAATGTAATGCAATATATAAATAAATAAATATTATAAAACGGTCAGTTCCAGTGCCGCCGCTCCCTATACGCAGAGTACGCAGTCTGCGTAGGGCACCAGCTCCCAGGGGGGCACCGTCCCAGTT
>JAUMHG010000060.1:9313738-9327974 GCA_032359395.1 Enteromius anoplus | reverse complement strand
AACGGAAAACCCAGAGTTATCCTCATTTCAGGGTTAACTAACTCCGAGTTTTCACTTAACCTCCTTTGAGAAACAGGGTAGAGATTTTAGACATGGCTTTTTTTTTTTTACTTTTTTTTTACTTACGAATAATACTGCAACACGGATAGTAAAAAAATAAAATAAATAATAGTAAATAAAAAAGTAAATAATAACTAAATAATAGTAAATACATTTTCTGAAGCATTATTAATATACGACTAATAATAACCACAGCGTTTTTGTACCTGAATGAATCATCCATTTATGATTCTGTTCAACACTGACTTACTGCCACCTACTGGCGGTTTTAATTTCAAGTATCTTTTATTGTTTAAATAATTTCAAATATCAGACAATGGACACTTTAAAAATTACTTTATAAAGATGAAAATAAAACTTGCTGAAAAAGATAAATTTCTATTAGTGTGAACATATAAAGATTATCAAAAATTGTAGGAGTCAGCTTTCCACGCGCAGTCTTCAAGAAATCAGCATAATAACACACTCAGCAAAATATAATATAATTATCCTTATCGATAAAATCTAAGAAAATATTCATATATTATTTTTTGCACACCCCTAAAAACTCTCTGCGTTCACATACTGTATTTTGATGGAGCTAAATTATCAATAAAACTGTTTTCATTTATATATTTTACTATTTCTGTTGTCAGACAACGGAATGTATAGTGATTGAAACGCAACCCATTAAGACTACATGACCAGTTCAAATGATCCTGATTTATAATCAGCTCGGAGTCGGACACGCAGACGGATGTCGTGGTAATAAACGCCGTAAACAGAAACCGCTTAATGCGCATCTCGTATATAAAAAGCATTTTTGGGGCCCAAGGCAGTCGCCTACCTTTGCCTAATAGGCAAGTCCTTCCCCAGGGAGTATCCAAAGTTAAAAGGTTTTCATGAATGGCTTGGAACAATGACCAAAGTGTGACACTTATGGCATTGAAGTGAAGAGAAGTGTAAAAATCCACATAGCCACCAGGTGACACCCACACTCCGTTTTCTTTCATTATCTTCTTGTCCTTCTTTTTAGCCTGATGCCTTCTCTTTTCACAAATTAATACAGAATCAGGAAAAGTTTAGAGATTGGGATGATTTCAAGGGCCCTGAGACAGCCCCACCAACCAAATTTCAACCTAACGATATAATTATGATTACATATACTATAGTAGGCATATCACCATTGATTTGTTTATTGTAGTGTTTGTAAAACATGTATTTGTAAAACTCTTTTAAAAGTGATTCGCAAAAATACAAACCCTGGACACCAATTTAGGCACGGTGCACTATTCTTTGTAAATGACTTTTAAAACAATGTGGGGTTTTTATTTGGTTACAAGTGAGTGAACTGAAATTAAAAATAAATGAAACTTGTGAACGTTATAAAAAAAATTAAGTTTGATTTGAGATAAATTTTTATTATTTTATGCTCTGAGTGCCCAAATAACAGTTAGAAGAGTCCTTATCAAGGCCACCACAAGATGGAGACAAATTGTTATATTTAATACGCTCCAAGTAAGATGAATGTCCTTTTATCAACGCAGTTATTTGCATTTGTCTGATCAGTGAAATGGGAATGGGAACCTTTTGCTTTTAACACCAAAGGAAATCTATGGAATATTTAGAAAGAAAAAAAACAACAACATGTGTTAAAAACACAGATTTAATGGAAAACATGGCGTGATGATTAGTTAAAACTAGTAAACCTTTGTGTTAGCCTAATATTAACTATATATATATATATATATATATATATATATAAAGAGTTCTCAAAAAAATGCCATCTTGGTCAAAAATGAGATAACGCTGCAACAGTAAGTGAATGCCCTTCACACATAGTATAGTATATGTATAGTATATGTTCATCAAGTACTTTATTTTTATTTGTTTTTTAATACATTTTCAATAACTGAGTGAACACTAAAACTGTTTTATTTATATACACAATCAAACGATTAATTGCAATAAATTGCATTAAAAATAGAAGTTTTCTTTTTAGTATTGTTTTTATTAAAGGAAGAAGAGGGTGAAATAGCACATACAAAGATTTGACAAAACTCCACTTAATTTTTTACTTTTTTTACAGCATCAGATCACTAAACCTTAGTGAAACTAAAGGTGGTTTATTTGATTTCCAATTAAGCAATATTCATCTCCGGGGTAAAAGGCACGCAAAGGCTCAAGCGTATTGGTGATTATTGGACATGACTGGAGGTACTTTCACTTCAAATGTGCTAAATGTCAGCCTCATGCCCTTTCGAAGTTCCCGTACTTACATAGAAACCTAAACAAAGTAGCCAGAAATAATTGCTCATTTAAAAGAAAAACATCAGACGTACTTTTTGCATAAATGAAGACGTACTCTTCATATATGGTAATGGTGTTTTATTGTTTTCAAGTTTCCTGCATATATAAGTTTCCTGGACATATATGCACTGTGTATGCATAGCCTGTAGCAAGTCACTGTATTTTGTGTAACTTGACAGTTCATTGCATGTAAAATTACGTTAGCAGTATTAGTGGTTAGGTGAACATTTCCCTCTGGAAATGTAATCATGTAGTTCTAATATATCTGTAGGAATAACTGCAGCCACCAACACCATAAACACATTTACGGAGAAGAACACTCAAACCAGCATAATTCAAAACATTAAAAACCTTTATTCCTGGTTTCAGATATATCATAGCTTTTACAGACAAACTCCTTCTGTAGGGACAAGATCATTTTTTTGTGAAAAAATCATTGCAGATCATAGTGATGCAGGCAACCAAGGTGACGTACTCCTGGAAGTCCACACTGCCATCTGCATTTGCGTCGAGATCCTTAAATATCTTGTCCAGAGCACCCTTGTCTTGTGATTTCTTTAACAAACACAGCATACACAAACGCGTAATCAGATACTGTTATGCGCAATTAAACAGCTTTTTCAATCATTGTTATAAATATCTCCATCTATCGGTCTAGATTTATACTGGCCAGTTTATAAAACAGTTTTGCAGTTCCACTCACCCCGAATATGTCACCCAGCTCTGCAGTGAGCAAATCCTTGAGCTCGCCTTTGCTCAGGGTCAATTTGTCTCCCTCCTTTCCGGAGTATTTGTGAAAGGCTTTAATCAGCAGAGCCATTGCTTGTTGGATATCTGTGAAATGAGTGGGATACAAAGCAGGTATATCATAAATAATCATATTAATAATAATAATAATAATAATAATAATAATAATAATAAAACAAAACTTATTGTTTATGACAATTAGCAGTGGAGAAAAAGTGCAATATAAAATATCTTGCCCAGCAATAACATAACACACAGAACTAGGTTGCAGCCCTCTGGAGGCAAGCATAAGGGAGAGCATGGGTGGATCTTAATTGTCTGACGAGCGGATTATGGCCAACACCCTACATACCCTTTAATTAAGACAGAATACAACTTGGCTTTTTCACTGGTAATTTGATCCACCATCATCTGCCTCCTTTTGCCTCGGTTTTCTTCTCCACAAACAAACTCTTAAACTAATCTACTAATCAAATCCTGTCTGAAAAACATACCATTTATAAACTAAATTACCTTTCAAAGAACGTCATTAATCTTCAAATTTTGAACCCATTAAACTCTTATAGTGCAGCAGTGAGAGGCATTAGTTCATTTTAAGCAGTAAATAATTCAGTACAAAAAAAAAGTCTCTTACCTGACATGGTGTTTCTGGAGTTCACGGCGAGCAGGAAGTGAAAGAAAATAGGACTGAGTGAGTGAGAACTGAAGGAACAGATCAGTCTTTATATGCAGAGAAATGTCACGCCCCCGAATTCACCCCCTCCCACCATAACCGTCCAAACCCTTAACACACAAACACACCTACATTCATGTCCTTCTTTCTTACTCGCTTTCTCTCTTATTGTTCACTTCCTTAAACCACAAAAAGGGGCAGGTGGAGTAGACATCTATTGTCCTTGTTCAGTCCTTAACTGTAAACATAAAAAGATTATTACTGATTATTTACTGCGCTCCTCGTTGTGCTTAACAATGCCCTGTAGTTGTTCTAAAATGACTGCAAACCACAGCTTCTTGGGGCTCTATTGCTTTATAGTCGCCAAATGAAGAGTTGAGAGCTAGATGCTTTTTATCGATGTATGGAAATAATACATTTTGGCCAATTTCGGCTATACTGTAAAACTGAAATTTGAATAGAACTAGTACAAAAGAAAACATGAGTCATTGAGGCACCTGAGGAGGTAAATGTTCAAAAGCAACTTTACCCCTGAAAGGGTGCATATTGGTGCCTCAAAGGTACATGTATAAAGTGTATATAGAAGGTTTCTTCCATGGCACACGGAAAGTTAACTTCCGGTCTGTGTTTGTTTAGCTGTTTGGTTAGTGTCGCGGGCTACAAACACAGCTAATAATGAGTAATGAAGTTGGTCTCAGGTTATTGTGCTGTGGCATGTGTTTCCCAAACATTTATTTATTTGTGGCGACGATATAAAAACCGACCGATTTTCGAAGGCTTCGATGAAAAAACAGTTTAAAAATCAAAACCAAGGCGTGGATGTTTTGTTTCGCTGTTTTTCTGAAGGAAGACTGCCTTAAAGAAATATCATTCTCTTTTATAAAAGGTAGCGTTTGTAAGCTCAGTGCTGCTTTGTTTACAGCAGTTACCGAGAAAACCTCTTTTCTCCTGCTTAAAGTATCTCCTGCTGGCAGACAATGAGTTTGCATTTTTGATAAATCTGTCTAATTTACGCAGCGAACATATTTCACTTATCAAAAGAATTATCTACTCTAGAAGGACTTAGCTGTTGTTATTTGCTGTGTGAAATCGCTTACTTCCCTACTATATAGTACGTGAAAACAGTATGTGAGGCAAGTATGTCTGAATTCATAGTATTCGAAATGCAGTAGGCGAGAAGTACCCGGATGAACTGCTGCTTCCGCCAGAATTCTGTAGTACGCATGCCCTGCACACTTTCCTATCCCGTGAGGCTCCGGGAGAGGAGGCGTCATATTCCAAAAATGACGGAAAGTGGAGACGCGGCTCATTTCAAGTGTATGTACCTCAGGAAAAAAAAAACGTTGCTTATTGTGATTCATTTATACTTGTTTAACACAATCTAAATAAAAGGATGACTAATTGAAAGTTTTGCGCTGTTTTGACGATGCAAGACACGTGACAACATCAATATGGCGGATGTAATATGTCCGAATTCCATTCATGCTACCATCATTCATACTATATAGAACATACTTTTTAACGGTCGGGTAGAACGTTCAATTTTAAATGTAGTACCTAATTAAGCAGTATGCGATTTCGGACGCACCAGTTGATTCTATTTGGATGTCAACCGATAGTTAAGATATGGTATGCACAGTAACGTTTCTTTATGTTGTTGTCGTTGAAATGTCTATATTAGTACATTTTTTAAGCGTTTCGCCCCAGCTTTTTCTTGCCATTCCTTGCTGGATCGCTGTGAAATGAGTGATACAAAGCGGGTGTTTAATAAATAATATCATTAATAATAATCAAACAAAACTTATTGTTTACAACTTCCAACATTTTTACATTGATAATTATGGCCAACACCCTGAACATACACTCAAGACAGAGCAGGGAGACAGAAAGAGATTTTTATTATTATTTATTTCATCCAGCTCCAACTGCCTCTACTTGCTGTCTTCCCAACTCAGAAACTCTAAAACTTTTGCCTTTAAATGAATAAAAGACATATCGCCCGATCAGTCAGAAGCTGAACATTTAACATATCTTCACTCTAAACTCAGCTTCAAAAAAACAGACAATGAAGCCTGCAGAAATTTAGGGGATCTAAACACCCTCAAAAAACAACAGTAGTGCAGCAGTGAGACAGTTTCTTTTAAAGCACTTTATCTATTTGAATCAATAAATTCTAATAACAATACATATTTTGAAAGGCTGTTTTCTCAAAATCAAAATTTCCCCTACACTGAGCCATAAAACTCCACTTCAGTAGTACTCACTCTCACACACACACACACCAAACTTTACATTTTTATTCCTGTCTACATCCTGAAGGTTTTGATTTGTTCATATAAAGAAATTAATGTATTCTGTCCATTCTAAGCATTCTCTGAATTATGAAGTGACAATAATAAGTTTACCCAAAATTCCCTCTGTGAAAACTATTAACTCTAAAGAATTTAGAGTTTTAAGAATTTTGAAACCGTCATCATCTAGTGTTCAGATTTGTACTATAAATGTATGCAAATTAATTGCACATTTCATTAAATAATAACTTATTTGCATCTAAACCAATGTAATCAATCAGCTGAGATAACTATTAGTTAATTAAATCTTATGTGACATGGTGTTTCTGGAGTTTAAGGCAGGGAAGAAGTCCACGAAATTGATGAGAGTCAAAGATGAGCACATTTATATGCAAATTCCTCACCCCTAACTCATTCCTTCCCACCGCCCCAGTCCTTGGCACACCTACATTAACTTTTTTTTTTTTGTCTCACTCCGCCCTTTGCTCTTTCTCCTATTGTTCAGCCATTACCATTCAAACTCTTGTTTACTTAATTATTGAACTTGCAAAAAAGAAACAGGTGGGCTTGGCATCTCTCATTATTGTAAGTACCTAACTCAACTGGTCAAACCAGCTCCTAATCGCACACAAACAGCCAAAACCTTAGACTTGAGCCTTTGGGCAAATCCACTGTCAAGACCTGCCCTGACTTCTTTACTACAAAACGTATGTCTAATAGTGCTTGAGTAAAAAACCCCCCAAAAAAACCACATTATCTCATTTTTATTTTATTTCAGATATTAGACTGCACAGCCTAATATCTGCTGACTAGTTCTTCAGACACAGTCTTAAAGTGGCTGTGTATATGCAACTGGTTCAAATGTAGCTACAAGGCACAAAAATCATAATTAGGTAATGAAATCTCACATTGGATTTATGTCATTAATCTGAAAAAGTGCCTTGAATATACTGCCTTAGATTGTGTTGAATTCATTATGGAACCACCCCGGCAGTCTTTACCAGTACTGTATGGTTTAAGAGCACAGAATAATTGTCTAGTATTCAAAGCAGGGCTAAAAGACAGTAACAGAGACTATATGTTTGCTTATTGTAGTCATGCATTGTTTGTTAAAAAAAACTAACAAACAAAACTATCTAAAGCTGCTTATCTGCACTACATGTTGTGGAAGATCAACAACAACAACAAAATGTCTATTTGCATGTTTATGAGTTAATGCATACCTTTTGTTGCAATTTTGAAAGGAAGAAAACTTAAAAAGCAGTCATTTTTAGCATTCCATTTGGCAAATTGTATAATCATTTTAGATTCATAGTCAAATATTATTATATTTTACTCTTCTCTACTCAGTACATCCTAACAATGAAAATGACATTCTTTCTTCTGCAGAACACAAAAGAAGATTTATAATTATAAAAAGAGACTTATAGTAGTTGTATGTAAAGCTGATTATCTGCACTACATGTTGTGGGGGAAAATACCTGTTTGCATGTTTGAGAGCCTTTTAATGTATTCTTGACATTGTGTTGCTTAATGAGGAGCAAGTTAGATCATAAAGCAGCACCTTTTTGGTGTGTGAAGTCCATTTTGCGACAGTGTTAAAGTGAACATAAGACAACTGCAAGAAAGGTGCACCAACCCTCTAAGGCAGTGGATTTTAAACCTGTCCTACAAGGACCCCTGCCCTGCACATTTTGCATGTCTCCCTTATCAGACATACTTGATTCAACTCATCAACTCTTTAGTACAGACTTCAAGACCTGAGTTTGGTATGTCTGACAAGGGAGACATACAAAATGTGCAGGGCAGGTGTGCTTGTAAAAAAGGTTTGAATTTGCATTTACACTTTAGAATTACATAAGGTAGAAATGTGTTTGTTTGATGATACTGTCCAAGTAAGATGATATACCCCTAAAAAAGCAATTCTGTATTTTTTTAATGACTGTGCATGGTCAAACAAAACTACAGGAAATCCTCTGTAAGGACAGAAACCAGAAATACTGGACAGAAAAATATGCCAAAATACCAAGTAACTAGTGGCACAGTGTAAGATTACGTGTGTTGGGTGTATGCTAGATGTAGTTTTAATTATTAGCATCCCACTGCTAAAAATGTAGATAAAGGAATAGCGAGTGAAGATGAACAGTAGAAAAAAAAGAATTTGCGAAAGGCCTTAAAGAGTACTAGTTTTTCAGGACCAGTGACAGGGTTGGAAATGAGAGAAGTCAGGGAGGAAAAAAGGGGGCGGAGGAGATGACTGGCCTTATTTAACCTCAGTCTTTATGTAATAAAGTGATGGTGACTCACTCGAGTAGAATTTCAGCTTTTTTTTACTCTGTTTGCCACAGTTGCTCTGTGAACCTAACACTGACAATTCTGTCATCTTTTACTCATCACAAGTGAAATATTCTTTAAAATGTCTTATTTTTTGTCTTATAGAAAAGAAAGGAATTCATATGATGTGAGCTTGAGTTGAGAAACTTTACGCTCTCTCTAAAAATAAGTATGTCTGTCTGTCACTGGGTTGGTACCCTTACAAAAAGTAAAAATATTTACACTTTTATACTCTAATATATACCCTATAGGGGTCAGTGAGGTACAAATATGTACTTTGTGAAAGAGTAATGCCACAGTGTCGGATTTGTAGTGTAAAATAGCAACTTTTCTACAGCAGCAGTAAGAAATCAAACAAGAACTCGTGATTAAATCTTATGGGCTCTGTGGCCAGTTTCCTTGTGAGTCACCACCCAAAAACATCTATGAGTAAGTGGGACCTCCCTGGTGCCATTTTGACCACGAGTGTTGGTTAGGATCAGCTTCAGACTCTTAGTAAAGTGGGTGGATGAGAACACGAGAGGAGAGGACATGGCGGAAATATTTGTGTGGAGGTTTGGAGGTTGGTCTTGTGCAGATATTCTTGTTGTTGAATACATTTGCTCAAAACGCATGGCACACATATCTTGGATCTGATAAGCCGCAGTTATACTGAGCCACTTACTGTACTCTGTTGACATAGCCAAAGGACAGAACACAAACAGCAAGATTTACAACATGAATTTCTCTCCCTTCCCTTTGCTAACATTAAATACGGACAGCTGCGTCACTAATGAGAGAATAGGGAAAAGATGTCATTTTAACAGAAGACACAGTCTCTCTTTCCTTATAATAATAAACATGCTTCCATTTGAGTTTTGCTTTTTTGTAGCGTATGCAACAGAACATGTAGAAACAAATTAGTTTAAACTGATGCAAATTTGCATACAGGCACAGCGAATAAGTGAGATCAGGTTGTCAAAAGGGAAGTTGACAAACGGCCTATTTTTCATAAAGAGCAGATAAGGTTGGATCAAATTTAATGCATTAAATCTCTGAAATTTATTAATTACAATATTTTTTGTTAAAGAAGGAGATCATTTAGAATGCCACCTTTTGCTATTTCATTTCTTTTCCTAATTGTTTTTAGATATTGCTTAATGGGCAGATTAATGACAGTTTGACAGCATGCCCTGCTATTGGTTAAAACATTTCTTCCACAATAGCTTTCTTCCTAAACAAAAACTCAAACTGAGAATCTACTGTCCAAACAGCTGCCACGGGAAGCACTAAGTGACTTCGTTCATCACAAGTTAATTAGAGACAGTCTGTTTGTGTGACTAAGAGAGTAATCTGAAACATTTCTAATAAAGTCTTGTGTGTGAGTGAAAGCATCAGACCCAGTCACGCATCTGAGGTTGTGTGTGTGTGTATAATGAGGCCTGGACTGTTGTGAATCTCAGGGCCATCAGTGAGACTTTACATCTCTGTGGTAAGTTTTCTGGCCTTCTCTCTTGCATAATATTAAATGAATGAAGCAAGTATTGCGTTATGTTGATTGTGTTTGTGTAGTGATGCTTCCTACAGGAAATGCTTTGTGTTTTGTTATAGTGCTTCTATTCTTCTGTTCTCCTGAATGGAAAGTCACACACCATCTTCACACTGGCCCCCACCACTAATGTCTCTTATTTTCTCTTTGTTTTGCCATGATTTTTTCTACCTCACCCCCTTTCTTTCTCTCTGTGGGCCGATAAATGTAATGTTTTCCTGATGCCAGCTTTATTTCCATTCTGGCATGGTAAACTTTAAAAAGGAAATCATCCAGCTTTCAGCTGCATGATCCTGTGCTGTTTTACTTTGGCATGCTTCTAAAATATTTCCTCTGCTCCTGGGTGCACTAGCAAGGAGGTTTATCTCTCAAATGAAGCAATGACGTTTTGTTTAGTTGCCATTTGCACAGTTTACTCAGGGTTGCTGACAAAAATGCTGCGTTACAATTAGTTTGAAGTGAACAGAACAATGGGACAGAATAGTTACACTGATCATTTATGTAAAGTAAGCAGACCAACAGTATCCAATTCTATAACATATAAAATGGAACAGTAAATGAATCTGTTTTTATTTATTATTTATTTATATTTAAAACTTAGCCAGTCTCATTCATTTTTAAACCAGAATGTCATTGTTGAGCCCTTAACAAGCAAACCAACTTTCTCCTAAATAAATGTTTTTCCACCTTCGAGCCAAACGGGTTTGAGCATGGGGAGAAATGGAACGACTATAAAACCGTTCCAGGCTGTTGAATGTTTAAACTTTTATCTTAAGCGATCATACTCTAGCTCGCTCCAGTGTTTACCATCAGAATCACGCTGAAGAAACCGTAACCGTGTCAACTGAACATATACGACACAGTTTCACAATGACCATTCTGTGCTATGGTGATAAAGAATATTAAATAACATGCTATTCAATTGCATTTTTCCCCTGCAACCCACCGTCCGGTCTGATCCCAAACTGATTAAATGATCGCATTTCACCACTCTAAAAAGCTGTTAAAGTAGACTCAAAAGACACTATTAAGAGAACAGTTAAAAAATGTATGTGTGAGTATTCTGTGTGTTCGTGCGATTTATCTGTACACCTGTTGTGCCATTACCATTACCTCGGTGGCCACTGGCTGCATTAACTATGACGGGCCTTTCATCTCCACAGACCTCTCACTTACCGCAGTTCTTTTTTAAATTTCCACAGGATGTTTAGCGGTTTTTTATTTTTTTTTATCTTGCTATGCCATATTTATTGCACAGTGGAAGTTATAGGGCACAGTTTAAATGAATCCCTTATGCAGATATTAAATGTGCAGTATAAAATGCAGAAAATGCCATAATTTACTACGTCAGTCAGTTTAGGTAATATCTGTGCATATTTTATGTTGTAGGACCTACATTTGGACGTTGCTTTTTGTTTGTCCCTTCATCAATAATCCATGGTTACTTTTAAAAAACGATCATGAAATCAGTTGGCCTTTGCATTGTGTATGAAATGAAGGTTTATGAGGCACCTCTGAGATTGGTGTTAATGTGGTCCTGCTTGAACTTCCACTGGATGTGCACCATTTACCTCCATCTCTCCTACTAATCCATGTTCATGTTCAAGCCTGCAGTCAGTGTTTGACCGATATTACCTCATACTTTTCATAAAGCAACTCTGAAACCTGAAACGCTCCTCATATTACAGTCTTTTTAAGGGTAAGTCACTTTTGTTGCAGCAGTTGTATGCTGCTTTGCAAAACAAAATGTAGCGTAAATGTGTTTTGCAAACTATAATTATTGCCTCTAAACATATTTTAGTTTATGCCATTATTTGTCTGACTTTGTATGCTTTCGTTCTTGATGTTAAATACTGACATAGAGTTAACGTAAGGAGATTAATGACTTTAATAACTGATCTGTAGGCTAATATATAACTTTAGACTACAAGTCAAAAGGTTAAACGCCTTCTCTTCACCAACAACAGTGTAAATGCTAGGAATACATTTAATCTATGCATAAATAAGAATTGCACCATTAAGGTGCTAATCAGACATGGTTTTCACTACACTATGCCTTTTTTCCCAGGTTACCTCATGTGGGGTGCAAGTACCAGAGCATTTCTGCCATCTGCTGCGTGTAAACAGGCCTGACCGAGATGCTGTTTGTGTGGTTTGTGTGTGTGTTTAGGAACATGTAGGTGTGTTCACTCTTACATTAGCCTGCTTTACAGGTGCGGAGGACAGGGACTGCACTCTGGGAAAAACAATATATACAGCAGAGAAGCAGCTGTCCCTGCAGAAATCTTCCTGGTAGCATGTTTCAGAAGATCTATGTATATACTAATAGGCCCAATCCTCTGTGACCACATAAAAAATCTAGTATTTTAAAAATATTATTTATATATTATTTTATATATATAAAACTGATGGTGACATGTGAATTAGTTTTTGATGAACATGTTGAACATGCACTTCTTTGCACTTTGAATTTCATATTATTTACACAACCCTTTAGAGTTCATGCAAGTGTGGCAGTGGTTCAATATGTATTTTATGAAGCAACAAAAATACCTTTTGTGCACAAAGAAAAAAAAAAAGACTTAATTCAACAATACTTCTCCTGTGTGGCTTTCCACTTTACCATTTAGTGCCATTTTAGGGGGTACGTGATTAAAGACAAACTTTTTCTTTCTGGGTGAAGTAATTATTTCCTAAATAAATAATACCTAAGGTTTAGGTAAATAGTTAGTTAATAGTGAAATTGGACCCTAAACTGAAGTTTGAACAGAATATACAGTAGTTATTTAAAAGAACTGTTTCAAGTCTTTCCTTGTATCAACTTTTAAGGTTGATATATAGGATTTAGTAAGTAATTAGTAATATCTAATGAATTACTTTTTGGAGAGAGTTATCTGTACAGTAATGTAATTACACTGTTTAAGATGTAATAATTAGTCATTGCTTTTCTTCATGTTGTGTATTTGTTTAATCAATAAAACAAGCGTTTGCATGTTGCTCAATGTCATATTCATTTTCACTTTAAGAACTACAGTCATGTGAGAAAAGGATTAACACTGGGTGGATGAAACAGGTTAAAACCTGCTTCTTAAGTATACTTAAACTACTAAAGCTGCTAGTAGTCAACAGTCTGATATATTACTCTATTTGATTAGTAAATTGAGAATTTGAGTATTGATGCTTTATTTTTTTATTACAGCTTTACATTTCAACTTGAGTCTGTAAATGTGACATATAACTGACTGATCACTGACAACAATCTTTGCCAGCAAATAAGCTTGATGTCCTAATCAAAATGGGCAAGGTATTTGCTTTTGACTTGCAGCGGTCCTGTCAATTTGAATAAGTCAATTTAAAATGAGATACTTCAAACAGAACTGCCTGCGCTCCTTTGCAGCACACCTTTGTTTGATCTAGGCCATTATGAAAAGCATAAATGGCAGGGCAATGTTTGCTTACATTTGAGGTTTGGAATTATTTTCTTAAAATGTAATGTGACTTTAATGTGCACTGAATGATTTAATATCTTTACCCATAAGGTAAAAAAAATTATTAAAACGAGCTTAAAATAGGAAAATATACTTTTTATTCTTTAGTTCTAAGTAAAAGGGCTTTTGTACTTCTCAGATATTACATTTTAATTTTACTTGACTTATACTTTAAATATAGGTTTAAATGTATGTGTGCAATACTTGTGCTCCTACTCCATGTTTTCATTGTTATATGGTAGTACACATCTTCTGTACAGAATAAAAAATTAAATAACATAAAAATGAAGAAAGCCAAAATGGCAGATGCATTCATGTGTAATCTAACATGATCGACAGACATAAAACCGTGTAACATTCTGAAATAAAATATCGACCAATGAAGAGGTAAGAATGACTCTCACGTTTTACTACTTTTAGGTAAGGGTAGCAAAAAGTTTTTTTGACAAATTTTTTACCTTTAGAAAAGGTAATACAAATAGCTTATAGCAAATTGTGAGCTTTTACTTTTTACTTTTAATTGTGAGGTTATTGCACATTCCTAAAACAGAAATGTGACACAGAGTCATTATTGTCAAATAATGCTACAACGCCATTCTCCTAAAAGAACGTATTTGCATGCACGTTTGCATTGAGCAAGTAGGTCAACTGCATAGAGCTCCATTCAAGAAGTGTGCAAAATGTCCAACACAGTCCACAGACCACACTCACATGATTTAGCACGATTTGTCTTAACCCCAGTGACGGGTAGGCAGGCCTGGACTGGCCATAGGGCATACCGGGCAATGCCCGGTGGGCCGACGCACATTTTGGGCTGGAGCTGTCA
>JAUMHG010000060.1:9294636-9312656 GCA_032359395.1 Enteromius anoplus | reverse complement strand
GTACTGTATCAGTGTTTGCATTCTTTATGGAGGTTTTTGCTGTCCTGTAGTGTGTATGTTACTGGCAGAATTAAAAAAAAATTCCCTCAAAACATTACATGCAATTATTTATGTACATATATATTGGTTTAACAAACTAAAAGGAGTAATGTGAAGTAACTTGTCAATCATGAATGCAGTCATTTAGTTAAAGGATGACATAAATGAAGTAAAGTGACATGAGTGGTGACAAGAGGTTTTTATTGGTGTGCAGAAAAAAATAGATTACACTATACAGCAAAATGTACATTTTACTGTTTGTTAGGCAGGACAAGCATTTTTCACAACACTCTCTGTTACTACTAAATTGCATTACAAAAGACTATCCATCTATTTCAACTATTTTGTCCCTGTGCCTGTCTAACAGCATTTAAAATGCAGCATCATTACAGATCATAGAGAGATACTTTGGTAACTTGTAGAAGGCAAGTATCTACTGCATCAGGAGTGTAAAGGATGTGTGTTCACTTATCCTGACATCCCCTGCCCTTTCCTCTGCACTTATCCTTTCCATACTTCTTTTTGTAGTAGGCCCTGGCTATGCCAGCAATACACTGGCTAAATTCACGGAAGTTCACTTCACCATCATGGTTCTTATCCAGGTCTTCCATGACCTCTTTAATATTGTCTGGATCCACTTTATCCTGAGACAGACATAGAGGGAAGAATGTCAATCCTGTAATTACTTGCATACCACTCATAGTTGTTTTGAAACAAAAAAGAAAAAAAAGAGCAACAAGTAGTGGAGGCATTGTGTACGACATACTAAAAAAGATGGATGAAATGCATAGCCTCATGCATGCATGTTATGACTCAGGGTAAACCCCTTTCATGCCAGGTTGCCAAGATAACATTGCACAACAACCGCAAAGCATTTAATTAAAAAATAGATTTGTTGCAACATGTTGGAGGAGTTCACTTCCTCCAACCAATAGCTTTCTTGCTCACAGCTGCATCGTTTTTCTATGCATCTCTCTACTTCTCACCTTAAATTCAGGACTGGAAAGTTGGGCTTTGATTAGCTGTCCGAGTTCAGCCTTACTGAGTTGGGTTTTCTGCTCATCTGTGCCTGCATATTCCTCAAAAACCTCAACTATGGCCACAATGGCTTGTTCCAGCTTAGACATGTCTAAAAGAAAACAAGAGAGAGAAATCATCACATGCGCTAATGCCAGTCAGCACCTCTTCATGCACATTTATCACCCAGAAAGAAATTCTTCAGCCAATGCAAAACAACACATGCTAAATACCCACAAAATTTTGGATTGCATTTATATAAACCTTCTCTGTACTATTTTTGTAGCTCCATACTTTCATTTTCTCTATCTTTTTCTATGTTCTTTCATTTACCTTGAGTGTGTGGTGTGTTCCTGGAGAAGTTAAGCAGATGTTTTGTTGGAGTAATTCATCTGCTGCTTTTAAAGCAGATTTTATACTCCACGGCACACACAATGGCAGGAATGAGTCATTCTTGTGCTATGAAGGATCTGTAGCACACCCAATCCAGTTCTGTGAGACTCACTTTGTTATACTTTTTAGCTTTAAATATCACATTCTGATGTGTTTGACTCAGCTAGTTGATTATAGTAACTAATAAGTAAACAAACAAAACAGGGGATCTCCCAAGTCAGACTGGGCAATCTGAGTCATATTTTAGTGACTCTTTCGCTCTCTCTTCAGGGCGTTGCCTTCCCTGAACGCCATATTTCCGTGTTTTTTTGTTTTTTTGTTTTTTGTTTTTAGCTTTCAACTTTCTTTTATAAATGTTTCAGATTCAGCATTTATGATAAAGATAAAAGGCTCATTGTGCAGCTATGACGCTGTTGCTGATGTTTTTGTGAAGGTTTAAATCACAAGCTTCAAGTGAAGCTTTGGGTTTGGAATAAACAAAGGCACACTTATCCTCTCTAAATCTAGTCTTCAGACATGAAAGAATGCCTGATATTTGCAAAATGAGTTTTGAAACGAGACTACATGAATGCTTTACATGCAGCTGTACACAGAAATGCAAACAAAAATAAAAGCCATCTGCAGACAACGAAGCATGCATTAATGCACAAAACCACATACTAGACAAAGACTGCTCAACTTCATGAAAACTGATGGCTGCTCGGTTGTGCAGCAACTGGTTTATTTAGTATCCTCTTTAAGCTTTTGCTTTATGAGCAAAATGCTGAGACACTGACTCATCAGCCGTGAGTGTCATAATGTATTGATATTAGTCTAGTTTTGGATCCTGAAAAAGTAAACACCCGGATAAACAGACTACACCGTTTTGAAATTACTTAACCTAATATACTTTTCACAGATGATAACAGCATATATATTTTTATCTTCATAAAAACAAACTACTAAGTGCATGTCAATGTCACAATTAACCTCTGTGACAGATTTGTAGACTGCAAAGGGTGTGTACGGTTAAGTGTGTGTTATTTAACCCTCTTTTGTTCAAGCCCAGTTCTTCTGTGGTGTATAGTAAGCATATATGCACCTCCGGTGTTTTTACTGCAGTGCACAAACAAACACACACCTAGATAAATATGCACACAAATATTCACAAACACACGCACACACACACACACACACACACACACACACACACACTATGTAGGTGCCATAGACATGAGGAGGATCCATCATGGACGATAATGCCCTCTACAGTTTGTAAGAGAATTCCTCAGAGACAGATGTGAACAGTAATCGTGCTCTAAACTGCTGAGTGTTTAGCAAACACCCACAGACATGTTTTATCTTATTTGTGGAGCTGTGGTGGGAAATTAGTGTCCTTTTGTCTACCAGACGAGATATAGAGACGGAGGAGTGGAAAAGAGGGAGATGAGTTGATGTGCTCATGTCATGTGGTATAGGCTTCTGCTGACATCTAGTGATCACCTTCCTCAACTATAACCATAATGTCGGGTGGCATAGCTATATTAACTGTATCGGCTGGTGGAAAAATTCTATAGGGCTGTGTCAATTTCAGCAAACATCTCAGCATGATTTAATGATAACAGTTAAAGTTAAAGAGCAAAACGTTAGACTAATGAAAGTTAATAAATATTAGAGACTAGAATTCGAAACATATTTGAAATAAAAAGTAAATTGAAAGCTATATTTAAACAGAGCTTCTATATTTATTGTTATTATTATTAGTGCGTAGCTCAGGGAGGGCGGCGCCCCAGCGCCCTCTATTGGCCAGCCACCACTTCAAATACTTTCCCTTCTACAATAAATAAAATAAGTTCGTTCATCAGAATGAGAAGGCTGTGCATGTAGTACACATAGCCTAACAATTCTTAGTATTGTATCAACATAGTTCACACACACACACACACACACACACACACACACACACACACACACACAACTCTGTATAGCCATCTTTGTGAGGACATACATTGACACAATGCAATCTCTAGCTCTTGACCCTAAGCCTACCCATTAGAACTAAGCGCTTTACCTAAACCCTTACCCTAAACCTACCCTTTACCCAATTATAACCTGACCCCTAAAATCAAGTCAAGGACCGGCCAAAATGTCCTCACTTCACAAAACTGTCCTCAATCTGATGATCTAAAACTCAAACCGGCCCTCACAAAGATAGCTGTACAAGTGCACACACTCTCACACATACTTGCCTTACGGAGTAAAAAAAAAACAACAACATGTAAGTACTGTTGCCATGACCTCATCTGGTTGACACACCCAAGAGTCATTCCTGGTTGCTACGCAACTCGACTGTTTACACATTTCAAACACGCCCCCATACTGTCGGTGGTTCGTGAGGGCGAGGAGAGTTTACATGATGTTAAAATTACCAAAAAATGTCTCATTGTGTTATTTATTTTTAATTTCAAACTCTATATGATATGAGTGTATTTTTAAGTTTAAATTGTGTTATAACTTTACATCCATAAAATGTAATAACTAGCTTGTGCATACATTTAAAATAAGCAGGTCAGTGAGAGGTACAAATCATGAACATTATGTTCCACAGAAAGGCCATAAAACACAAATCCATTAAATATTAATCTGTTAGAGGTAGGCTAAGTCGGAGGTAAATCTCAGAGAGTTTGGGTTTGGAGAGTTTAACCTACCTCTAAGTTCTTAATAGAAAACATTCAGAAACAACATTAATTTTCATATTTGTATTCATTTGTATTAATTATACTAATGTAAATTATTTGTTTAAATGTATGCTTAGTACATAATGATAAAAAATGTTTACATTTCCACCGGTAAATAAATGTTGACAATTAAGACAGAGTTTGTAGCTGACTGCTTTGAATATCTATAAAGTCCCTGTAGAGTCTACCAGAAAATGAAGTTTCCTTCAATCAGGTTGCTCTTCAGACAGGGATTAGTTTTAATTCAAACCGAACTTGATGATGTTGTTATTGTTGTGAGAGATTCAGGCTTATTTGGGGACA
Organism: Enteromius anoplus; assembly: GCA_032359395.1. Classification (NCBI taxonomy): domain Eukaryota; kingdom Metazoa; phylum Chordata; class Actinopteri; order Cypriniformes; family Cyprinidae; genus Enteromius; species Enteromius anoplus. The sequence goes on along the minus strand of JAUMHG010000060.1, from coordinate 9,308,187 downwards.
AGACAAGGTTGTATACAGCACTTCAGTCACTGAGATGTTTAACCTGTACCAATCAAGCTGTTATTGTAACATCTTTTGACAATACGGCATTATAATGAAATGTCAATTCAAACAATGATACAGAGGCTTAGTTCTAGAATCTGCATCTTTATAACTTTGCAAAGAGTTGCTGAATCCAGCTCATAACTGCTTGGAAGCAAAGGATGACAAAAAACAACCTGCGTATAAACAACGTGTTTATTTCTGTGGTGATACCTACAGGATTTCTGTGGATGATTTATTTTGTGTCTAATGGCAATACTTTGTAATGATAACAAAAAAAAGAAAATGACATTTAACAGCAGGAAAAAAACTGATAAACCACTCTATTTTACGTACAGTGTAACTGTAGTTACAACTTCAAATTGAGGCATGTGGCTTTTAATCCATCATAACAAAATGACAGAACAGTCAAGTTATTGCTTTTTGACGCCCCCTCCCAACTGCTTCTGCTTCTGGTAGAGCTGTTCGCAGGCGATGGACAGGCCCACGACAAGAGACACAAACTCTTCAAAATTCACCTCTCCATCACTATTAGAGTCCAAATCCTTCATAATCTTGTCTACAGCAGCAGGGTCCTTCTGAGACTGTAGTGGAAGAGACAAGGAGTAAGTTTAAAACAAAACAAATAAAAAAACAACAAATTTCAAAAACAACAAATGAAAATAGTAAAGTATTCGAACGATCTAAAATATACAGTGTGAGCAGTGCCAAAACTTGTAGGGGCCCCTGAGGATCATCAAAGGGCCCAAGTCAGGGTTTAGAGATGCCCCGCCCTGGGTGTAGCAATAACAGATGGAATGCTGTACCTTCAGAAAGATGGACAACTCTGTCTCCATCAGCATTTTAAGCTCTCTGCGATTTAATGTTGATGTATTTCCACTCTCTTTGCTTGCATAACGGTGAAACACTGTGATCAGCGTCTCCATCGCTCTCTCCAGATCAGACGGCATTGTGACTGTCTGTGGTAGTGAGAGATAATGTAAGTGTTTCATCCCTCAATCAAAATGAATATTGTGCAAACAGCCTATAGTTCTCCTCCTACTGGGCAGACTGAGACAGAAGTGAATTTTTCCATTTGGAAATCAGCCAAAGTGTGAGCAATACCCACCAACCATAATGCCAAGTAGATGCAGTAAAATGTAACGATATATAACAGTGTGTGCTGATTTAATTATGTTAGTGTTAATAGCAGTTATATATAAACTGAACTGTTAATCTACCTATAAAGTTTAAATTTCATTATTACATTCTAAATGACGCTGACTTCCTTAGAATATGTGCATCTACAATACATACTGTACGCATACGTCACATTCGTATTGTTTCACATTATGTATTTTCAAATTTCATATAGTTCTGTCCCAGCTCTTAACAAGTAGCCATAACTTACAATGTAAAGGTATAACAGTTTTAAAAAGTGCTCTCAGTACGTAGCTAACTAAGTTAAACAAAGTTGTACTATACTCTTATTTAAACAAAAAGGCTATTAGAATAGCAAAGCATTGCGTACTTACGCTGATAAAAGGCAGAGCGTCAGGTGAAGATGAAATAATGTACTTTATGTCCTGTGCTAGGGATGTTCTAGAAGCAGAGAAGGAATTTATACCGGGGCTCCGCCCGTGTGATGAGGTCGGGTGAGTCTGTGGTTGAGGAGGACTGTAATGTTAACTGTTTAGGGTTTAAAGCCACAGAAAACGCTGCCTGAGATTTACAATTAAATTTGAATGTGTTCGTGAATGTCTTTATGTAAATGAATATAACCGTGTTCCTTTTAGAGACTTATGAACGAGAAATTTCCTAAACGTCGTGGAACAGACACACCTTAGAGTATCCTGATGGTTTATTGCTCCGGTTTCCTGGATGAAGGGTATTTTAGAGGGCTTAAAACCAGCTAGACAATTGTAAACCAGTTAAAATAAGGAAACCTCCCTTGTGAAACAGGCATATGCACTTGTATTAAATTGACTGTGTGCTTGCAGAATACACAGTGGGAAATTATTTATGTTTGTAGCTGCAATATTTTACTTTATTTTCAATAGGCTACATTCATGCTTATGTTGAAACAGGACAAATCTGAATTTGTTTTCACAAGCAGGAACAGCTCTCTATCACTCCTTCCTACCATTTCCTAAGTGAATGACTCAATGCTTTCTCAATGTGTCTCGCCTTACAACACAACCTGTCTTGCTCTCAGTTTTGGAAAGATTTGTGAAAAGGATACTTGCCAGGCTATTATTTTGAAGGGCAGGGCTGCTGTCCTTCGATAAGGCTTGTTCCAGTCTGCAAAGCAGGTATGAGGGGATGTGTCTACCCAGCACACAGAAAGTGCCTTCAACCATTTAGTTTTAGTGAGACAATATTCTTAAAGTGACCAACAACACAACACAAGCTATGGGCGTTTGGTAACAGCATTACTGTGGACATGCTGTACAGTAACAGTAGGGAGTCAAAATGTTTAGCCAGAATTCATGCATTCATTGCACAACAGACCTAATAAACCAATATTTCGAAGGCAAAAGGCGAAACAAATGGAAAGTTATTCAGACAACTTGTGTAAACTTATGGAAACTCTATCAGTAGGAATGGGAAAAGAGGAAGAGAGCGAACGGTCATGGGTGGATGACACATGGTGTTTCGAGTGGGTGATTGTGTTGTCATAGTAACATGGTGAATTCCATACAAGTACAGCTCTGAAAGGTTTTCACAATCACAATTTTCTAAGCATTCTTTTCAAGCTAGAGCATGACTTTTTTTAAGTGGCCCAAACAGTAATTTGGTCCACAAAAGGCTAAAACAGATGTACATATGTTCATTAATGCAAATGAAAATAAGTAAAGCTTATTCCAGAGGTATATTTATTCATGTTTAAAGCATAAACTTTGTGCATCGTGAATGACTATCTCGATTTCAGGATGTTATTAGATATTTGTATTGTAAAAGGGCATTCAACATTTAATGGCTTTAATAAGACTTTTTGAAAACACACAGAAAAAATAAAACTTGCGTGAAAATTCAGTGCTTGTGTTCATACAGCCTGCAGATCTTGATTACAGCAGTTTCACAACTATCTGGTTTTAATTAAAAAACACACTGAACAAATATTTGGTTGAGACCCATATTTTTTAATTCCATGCCCTTTTCTAATCTGAAGTCTGTCCTTTAAGGACTGAATAGAATGGAATATTTTTGCATGGTCAGTGGCAGGACTGAGTCAGCTGAGAGTCCCAGGATGCATTATGAGGCCTTAGGCAGATAGCCAACACAGTTAAGCATACACAAAGGGTGGAGAACCCAGGACAATGAAAATCACTTTCCGGGTTCAGGTGCGGTCTCAAAATTTAGTTCCATGACTCTTTTACACATCTATACAAGTCTCCTAATTCAACTGAATCCTACTTCTAACTGACATTTTGCTGAGCAGCGATAAATGGGACTGCGTCATTAGCCATGTGGAGTCTAAGAACAGGACGAGAAGCAAAATGGCACATGTATTTTTTCACCCATTTTTAATAACAAATCCCTTAAACAAAAATATATTGTAAACAGAACCAAAAATCACACATCTATAAATGGTACGACCAAATTTGCTATCTTTCAGTGTGAATGGAATGGATAAAAAAGGTCTGTTGTTGGCAAAAACATCAGATTTTGTAGCTTCAGCACATTGCGATCTGGAAGCCGAATGGGGGACTCCGATAGTGAAGGGATGACATAAGCGCTTCAGTTCTTCCTTTTGCCCTTGCTGGTGGGTTTGGCGGGAGTCAGAGCAGGTGCTGCCTGGTAAAGAGCGGCTGACACTTTGTTGATGTAGTATAGCGCAAAGACAGAGAAGATCAGGCTATATGAAAGAGGACCGAAAGAAAGAACAAATAAACGGTGGCCAATAACACATTTGTGACCCTGGACAACAAAACCAGTCATGAGTGTTAATTTTCAAAAAATAAGGTTTATACATGATCTGAAAGCTGAATAAATAAGCTTCCCATTGATGTATGATTTGGTACAACTATATCTGAAGGTACAGAAAAATCACATTTAAAGTTGTCCAAAGGAAGATCTTAGCAGTGCATATTCCTAATCAAAAATGAAGTTTTAATATATATTTAGTAAGAAATTGACTAAATACCTTTATGAAACATGATCTTTACTTACTAACCTAAGAATTTTTGGCAAAAAAGAAAAATCAATAATTTTGTCCCATACAGTGCTATGCTTTGGCTATTGCTACAAATATACCCCGGCGACTTAAGACGGGTTTTGTGGTCCAGGGACACATTTAATTTATAAAGGTAAAGTGGGTTTTTTCTGCGGTAATCAGTGACTATAAATACAAGTTAAGTCTGACTTACCATGTTGTCACACACACGCGGTGCACCAAACCAGAAGCAAACAGAGAGAGGCACAGGCACAAGGCAACTAAGGAGAGACGAAAGTACAGATATAAATTATTTAAAAAATCTGTCAGATTCCGATTTTATTTGTGTAACAAATATGTTTAATATGTTCAAACACCACTGTTCAAAGGTTTGGGGTTAGAGAGAGACAGCTGTACTGTAAAATATTACTATAGTTATTACAGTTAAAATATGTTTTGCCTTTGAATATGTTTTAAAATATAATGTACTCCTGTTACTTTCAGCAGCAGTTACTCCAGTCTTCAGTTTCACATGATCCTTCAGAAATCATCAGAATAACAAGCTTAAGTGGTGCTCAAGAGAAAACTGTTCTAATTATTAATCTAATATTGTTATGTAAACTGTAACATTTCATCAAGATTCTGATTCTTTTGTTTAATGGATTTTTTTTTTTTGCAACATCATAAATGTTTTCACTGTCACTTTTGATCAATTTAATGCACTCTTGCTTAATAAACATTAATTTATTTCAGAAAAACAAACACAAAACAAAAAAACCTTGAGCCCAAACTATTGAATGGTAGTGTATAGTGTATGCATCTGAACTTTCTGCAGGCAAAGAAGAGAATACCCCAGACAATGTCAATACAACATAAAGCATATGAAGAGTCTTATGCATATTCTTTCTTGCACTTACTCTCTGGGAAGATTTTGGCTTGAAAGCCTTTGCCAAAGACAAGGCTCTCCAGGTTATTGAAAGCCTGTAATTGTGGGTTAAGAACAAACAGAAAACAAACGTGCAACATTTAAATAATGTTGAGGTTACACAACTAGGGCTGTATGCATGACAAAGCATCAGAAGGATACAGTAAGAGAGCAGACAAAAAGCATTGATCCCAGGAAGCCCCCCAGGATGGTCAGCCACTCTGAAGAGCCCAGCTGCCGACTGAACATCTGCATTCCTGCAAACACCAGCACTGACAGCAGACTGGACAAGACCAGGGACATGCTTGTGTTCACCGCTGTAAAAACAGAGAGAAAGGCCAGGTAAAAAACTGCGTGGAAGCACCAGTCCAAAAATTAAAGAAAGGTATTATCAATCATGCTAGTAATACTTATATTTCATTGGTATGACTTATTTAAAAGAATTTAATTATTTTATTTGTAGATTTGCACTAAAATTAAGTATCTAAATTGCATTTTAATTTATAAAGAATTCCGACAAATAGACAGGTATATTAATAAATATATACTTAAGCTAAAATTAAGTATAAAAATATATATTGCTTTTGGCGAATATTGTTGACATTTGGTTCCGCGGCGGAAGTGTTCATTACGGAAGCCTTTTAATCAGCAACGAGATCAGAAAAAAACTTTAAACATCTGTTGTTCAACAGAACAGAAACACTAATATACTTGAACGAAGGCAAGCAAAGAAAACAAACGTCAAGTGGAAAATCGTATTATTGATCCACCACAAAAGCAGACAAATCTGCAAGAATTTTTGACACGTCAGTGTACGCTCTTCAAAAGGTTCCGTGTGGAAACACTGCAGCTTTTGATCTTCTGTTTGCTTTTAGTGCTTACTAGCTTAAATAACAACAGTAAGCATCCTTACAATACGTTATTATTGTGTGTTTTTTCCGCCTTTTCTGCAATTTCTGAGCAGTGACGACTGAAAATGTATGAAATGTTTCAGCATGAGTTAGCGGTGGGCTAAACGTCATTCAGACTCTAACGTTACAATGATTTGTGCCTTTTTCTCAAGCACAAAGGGTCGAAACAACCAAACACACTGCTACTGTTTACTAATTAATTTAACGCTATATGACGATTTGCAGCGGGCATCTGTTTTCCGATTAAAGGTTTAAAACTTTCAGCGAGTCCACCTGTGAACTATCTGTGTATTTCATATTCATGCGCGCAAAACAAGCCGACAGAACAGTGCCTATCCCGAATAATTCATTTAAAAGCTACACTCACCCATATTTGTGACAACTGCAAGGCAAAGAGACAGGTTTAAATCCTCTCTTTTCAGTCCCAAGGCCAGCAGAGCAGAGATGACGCGACGCTAACGTCTAAAAACCGTGCCAAGTGCGAGTCCCCGCCACAACCCTACAGCCCCATCTAGTGGACACAAGCGAGTAGTACATTCACAGTCACATGACGCAGAAATATTGGTATTAAGGGGAATATTTGTCCACTCCGGAATGGATTTTTCGTACGTTTTTAAACTTTAGAAGAAAATTGTCTTGAAACACAAACAGTGTGGGCATATAGCCCATTTATTTCTGAAAGAAAAACACATCTATAAAGTCAAAGCAACACAATACACGCGTTTTAATTATAAAAGCTATTAAATTATATGATGTTATATATTATGTATTGCGTTCCACTCTCGACTGGAGCCCAAGCGACTGTGCGCTCAGCGTCCCTGCGCATGCTCAGACTGATCTCCCCCCAAACATCTCACAACATCCATCGACTACATGATGGCTCAAGATTCGTCAGAACAGACCACAGCAAGCACTGTTGGAAAACCCCTAAATCAACGTGGACTGGGTTAAACTGGACCTCTCATATATATATATATATATATATATATATTATACACAAATAATATCATTATAACTTAAAGATTCGTCTTATAGCCGTCAATTTCATTCGCAGGTACCACCATTTCGGTTTATCTCGCGGTGTACAGATCTCAATTAGCTGTTAGTTGTGTTTAATGATTCTATAAATAGAAAAGGGCACTCGATAATAGCGTTATTTCATTTGATATTAATTGAACCACCGGCATAGAACCAGCAATGGCAGATGCGGAGCTGCAAACCTTTACATCCATAATGGACGCTCTCGTGCGCATCAGCGTAAGTAGCTACATTTGCATCGTCAAAACCACATATTTGCACGTTATCTGTGATTTGCATGCCGCTGTATTAACACACGAACGCACGTCATGTTTATAAGAAATGGGACATTTCGGTGTTTTTTCACAGCCAAATGTAAATTAGTGTAAAAATAGCCAAGCAAAATAAGCACCCCTTCTTTATTGAGAGCATGCATATAATTTCCTCGGAATGTAGAGGGAAACACCTGTAAGCAGAACCGATTCATCATTGCCTTAGTACAGACAGGCGTGTAGGCCACTTCTGATTTTCCTCTGGTAATATGTATTTGCTTTCACTCTCGTAGGCCTAATATATAACAGAATACGCGGATTTATTTCACCGTTAATTCAAGGTTGAATATTTTTAATCTACCTTAGCATCGTATTGACACATGCCAGACGTTGATACAACATATCAATTGATTAAATGACTTAAAAGGGAAAATAGAGAAGGCTTTTTAAATCCAAGAAAAAGGTAAAAGGCCTATCTCTGTGGATGGACATGATGGATGTTGCCATAGAGACGGGATGCAGGAGCGCGGAGGCCTAAAGAGCCTCTGTGGGAAACGCCTGCGCGAGGTTGCACGTGGATAAAAGACAGATAGGCGAATTTAATTACTTGAATGGCCTACTGACAAAATTAAATGTATATGCTGTCAGCAGTGGGGGAACTAAAGAAGCTGAACACAAAACCACTTAAAATAGCCCCCAAAAATTGATTTGCTGGCCTCCCTGGCTGGTTCAGATGGGGATTGTGGCTGGCTGGCTTCAAGATCTTCTTGCTAACCAGCTAAACTAGCGGAGCACCTGTCTGCTAGGATGAGTGTGTTAGCATTTTCTTTGCATTTGATTTGAAGCAAAAACATTGGAAAGCCAAACAAAATAAAGGTACAAGATTGTGTACTAGTGAAGAACTGACGTAAATGAACAATCAGAACGCAGATTTCACCAGAAATTCCACTGTTGAACAAGATTATTTAAAGAAAGAGTTGAATTCACGTTTACTAACAGCTTTAGCAAAACCACAGTTAAACTCGAAGCGCACAGCAGGTCTATCTTTAAAGGTTATCATTCAAAAGAACTCTATTATCATTTCTTTCATTTAGATCGTACTGATGTTGAACTGTATCATGATCGTTTAGGGGTATGATCAATTTGGAAAAATAGGCTAATTTGATAGCTAATATGAAGCTCTGGTGGTTGGAATTTAAATAGTTCAGACCTCTATCTTTATTACAGAAGCCAATATCACGTTTTTCAAGTTTGATGAGTGATACTCTTCTACTTTGTGGCATTTGAAATGTTGCAATGAGTTGCACACTCTTCTCGGAAAGATCAACGTTTTTGAACACCAGTCACAGAAAACAACTCACAAATATTTCATTTATGAATAAAAAGAAGCTGCTGCAAATATCAGTCATATAGTATCTGAGTTATGATTTGAATATTGCATACAATGATTTCCATTGTGACTTCAATACTGCAAAACTAGACTTAAAAAAAGGAAGTTTTGACTACGGTTATAATAAACAATATGGCTGTTTGTGTGTGTTGATGTTTGATATGCCCATCTTTCTCTTGATATGCAAATGTTCTGACCTTTATGAGGTGTGACTAACCAATTTCCATATTGTTTACCTTACAAAAACTCTATAGCACAATACATAATTAATTTCAGTTATAACAATGGGGGGAAAAATTATATATAGATATGTGGCTTTGAACAAGTCTATAAGATACAATATAGATCAATATAAGAAAATGAATGTTTTCTTCTGCTATTTGTTTAATTAACTCTGTCTCTTTCTCTGTCTAGTCTAACATGAAGAGCATAGAGCGAGAGCTGCACTGTCCTGTGTGTGAGGGGATGGTGAAGCAGCCGATAGTGTTGCCTTGTATGCACAGCGTGTGTGTGCTGTGTGCGGCAGAAGTCTTGGTTCAGAGAGGATACCCTCCTCCCGAACTCCCGCCAGAGCCCAACACTCCCACCTCAAGCCCCATCACACGCTCTCCCCGACAGACACGCCGGCCTCCGCCCAAAACAGACCGCCTTGACCGGGTGATCAGAACAGGTTTGTGTCTCATTACCAGACACTGAGATCAAAGTCAAGAGTGGTGACATTTAATTAAATTAATTGTGGCACTTGATTCTGATTCCAATCAATTGGTTTCTCAAGTATTTTTTATAGTGAACACTACCATTGAAAATTTTAGGGTCGGTAAGATTTTTGTTTTCCTCACCAAGGCTGCATTTATTGGATCCAAAATACATATTATATTGTGAATGTATATTTTGCATTGGCAGCCATTACTCATCAGCAGGTACTTCAGTGTCACATGATCCTTTAGAAATAACTCTAATATACTTGGTGCTCAAGAAATATTTCTTATTATCATCAATGTTGAAAACAGTGGTGCTGCTCCAAATCTTTATGAAACGCATAACATTTCTTCAGGATTCTTTGCAAAAGTCTTTACTGTAAATTTATGCATCCTTACCAAAAAATAGTATTGATATTTTCCTTTTATGTTTGACTTTTATTCTCCCATAATCAAACAATTTTATATCATCAATTCAATTTAAGAATCATATCATTTTTTGCTTATTATTTAGTTGGTATAATGTATATATTTTTTGTCTAAACCAGATGAAATATTATTTACAAAATAGCTTGAATAATTATATTGCTTTTTAATATTAAGTTTACTATTACATTTGTATTATGTTTAATAAAACATGACAGAATGCCAATTTATTTATTTCCTTATAAATATATTCTAAAATGACCTAATGTAATTAAAATGAAGATATTTGTTAAATATTTAAATAACATTTACAGTGTTTACATATCTATAATAAAATATTATTTATAAAATAGTTTGTATAATTATACTGCTTTTTATCTACTAAAATAAGTTTAACAAGTTAGCAGCATGATCGTTTAATTATTTATTTTGTAATGTTTAGAATATTTATTTATTTTTAACATTTAAATAGCATTTAAAATGTTGAAATAGAAGCATAGTTTCAGCTCTGTGCAGAAGTTACTGTATCATGTAGATGCATTGCATTTGTGCAGCACTTTGCAGGTGTAGCAGTCGTCGTGATGAGCTGATTCTGAATGTGTCAGCACACAGCGGGCCTTTAGATTCTGTTCTCTTTCTGCATTGATTAGCTTTTCCTTTCTTCTTCCTGGCTTAGATTTATTGGGGCTTAAATGGAGATTTAATGTTGGATGCAGCTTTTTCCAACTGTATCTTTTTCTTCTTGTGCAGTTTGTGGGACACATCCAGGACGCAGACGTAAAGACACCCCGCCTGTGATCATGCTGTTCCCATGTCCCACCTGCGGAAAAGATGTGGAGCTGGGAGAGAGAGGGCTCGCAGACTGTCTGAGAAACCTCACGCTGGAGCGCATAGTGGAGAGGTCTCCTTCTTTCACACACAAACTCAGAATTCCTGCTAAATATTCCAGTTACTGAGCTGTACAATGCAGAAATGCTGTTCTACTGGTTGGAACACTTGATGAGATTTTTTGAACTTGCATCTATTCATAGTCACATCACCAAAGAGATTGATACAGCTCACAGAGTACGTGGACCAATGAAATCAACTTACATGGCAAAGCAGAATGAAGTCAAGACAAGGAGGAAGCTCAAAAATATTTAGTTTCCTTTCAGTAAGGGCATGCATGGCTTCCACTCAGAACCCGATTTAAAATGTGCACCTTAAGCAATCAACCTCCAGCTTTCAAATGCTTTGTAGGCTGAGTTATAGCTTTTTAAAGGCAAGAGAAAAAAAAACTGATAACGTGATTCAAAACCTGCGAAACTTTCTTTCCTCCATGGAACACAAAGGAGACATGTTTGAATAATATATATTAACCAAATAAGGAGAGTAAACTAGGCCTGTCGGGCTCCAAAATAATAACAAAAAACTGAGTATAAGTAACATTAAACTAGTTATGCAATTTATTCCAAGTATTTGGCTTTAAGTGAAAAACTACATTTTGTCATTGTCATTATTTGATCTTTTAAAATGTGATGTATTTAATTGCATCACTTCAGGTTTGTCTTTATCCCTTTGCGATGTCAATATGATGTGACCAATTATTATTATTATTATTTCGATGTTTCAGTTAAATCATGGCCACTAGCTATATTAAAACTGAAATACATTAAAAGAATGAATAAGTATTGTGTGATAGCTATTAAATTTCATTTCATTAAAATGAGGAAACAAATGAGTACAACATGAACCTGTCCTGTGAATGCGATCTATTTTTTCTTCCGCATCATCATGTGTGGAGCTTTGTACATGACTGATCATATATGACAGATGTGTTATGGCATGTAAATACATTTAAAATGTATAATAGATTATTCAACTATTTAAACTAGGGCATGATGTTCTTTTCAACATTTATAAAAAAATTAAGTAAGTTAGTAAAATGTAAAGGTAGCTAATATATCAGTCTCTCCTCTCACATTGAGGATAAACACTTGAGGGGTTGAACATTGTTGAAATTGTGAGAATCTGAATGTTTTGGACAGCAGAGATGCATCTACTTCAGAATACACCACCAACACACACATGCTGTGTGCACATATGAATTTATAATGAAATTAAACAAGCATGCATACATGTAACCCAAGCCAACACGTGTTTACTCTTCAGATTAGCCTGAGGTTATTCATTTCAATGTCTTTCTTTGTTGTCGTGTGCAGGTACAGGCACACCGTAAGTCTCGGCAGCATGGCAGTCATGTGTCAGTTCTGCAAACCTCCTCAGGCTCTGGAGGCCACCAAAGGCTGCGCTGACTGCAGGTCCAACTTCTGTAACGAGTGCTTCAAGCTGTACCACCCCTGGGGCACGCCGCGAGCCCAACATGAACACATCCTGCCCACACACAACTTCAGACCCAAGGTGAAAGCACAAAGAACCAATCTGAGAGAGGATCAACAGTAATGGGCCACATGTTTTACATAAAGAGAGTCTGGTTCCACTTTTTTTTCCACACATGATGCTGTCACTTGAATCATCAGCCATCTACAGTGGGTACAGAAAGTATTCAGACCCCCTTAAAATTTTCACTCTATGTTATATTGCAGCCATTTGCTAAAATCATTTAAGTTCATTTGTTTCCTTATAAATGTACACACAGCACCCCATATTGACAGAAAAACAAAGAATTGTTGGTCTTTTTGCAGATTCATGACCCATAGCCTTAGTGAGCATCTTACTGATCCACATTTTTGCATGTGTTATGTATACATGCAAAACTGTATGTTTCAATTTTTATTTTTATTTTGGCCATAAGACAATGGGTTCTTTCATCTATTTTGAACTTAATCCCATGCAAATAATATTAAAATATTTCCCTTTTCCACAGTAATCAACACAGATGATTTTTGATAAACTTAATAGTCTCAAAAGTTCCTCTTAAACTCATGTCCTCTCTCTCTGTCTTTTCCCTTGCCGATTTCTCTTCCTTCTCTCTCTCTCTCACTCACATGCAGGTATTAGTGTGTGTGGAGCATGAGCAGGAGAGGTTGCAGTTTTACTGCAGGTCATGTCAGCGTTTGTTATGTGCACTCTGTAAACTCCGTCGAGCACACAGTGGACACAAAATCATGCCTATTGCACTGGCTTACCAAACCCTAAAGGTATCCATTCCTGACATTAATCCTTATGTGCTCTATAATCTTTAGAGTGTTAGCATTATAAATATGCCCACCATGCCATTCTTTCCTGTATAAAATGGTTATTTAGGCTAATCTTTCTAAGCTCTAGCCCTGCACAGCTCTGAATGATGAAGGGCAGAGAGGAGAGGATTTCCTCTCAATGACTAGGCAGCTCTAGCAGAAGCTCTTATGTGTTGTTGGTGTTGAACGCAACTCATCATTCTCCATGTTGTGAAATCACAGGAGAAGATCACCAAGGAGATGAACTACATCTTGGCCAATCAGGAGTCTGTACAGGCACAGATCACCCAAGTAGAGAGCGGCATCGCTCAGACTGAGGTACACATCTCGGGGGTTTTAATTATACTTTCAGTGTTTGTGAGACACCTTGTCATCTCAAGGTATGATAGTGGTGTGGAAATGGAGTGGGAAGGACTTTTGACTTTAGCATTCAAAATAGGAGAAATAGGAAAACCATACTGGATGCCCGTGATCTCCGAGCCCTTAAACGACACTGCACCACAAACAGGAATGCTACTGTAAAGGAAATCACAGAATGGGCTCAGGAATACTTCCA
>JAUMHG010000060.1:9281456-9294246 GCA_032359395.1 Enteromius anoplus | reverse complement strand
AAATATTGACATTTGCCATCTCCACATCATTGCATTCAGTTTTTATTCACAATTTGTTTAGTGTCCCAACTTTTTGGAATCCGGTTTGTATTTAGTCTATTAATTGTAAAATACAAATCATACAAATTAAAATAAATTTTTATATTTTACAGTACATGCATATTACATTATTAAAATATTTATGACATTCAAAAAGCCACAATGAGAGGTCTTCTCCAATATGTAAAGAAATGTACTATCAAGCGTGGTTATTTCTCTTCTCGCCTGCTAATCCTCTGTATGTCTTTGTTCAGATGAACAGCGCAGTGGCCAAGGAGCAGCTGAATAATTGTGTGAGTGAATTGCGCGGTGTGCTGGCGGAGCGTCAGGGGGCCCTGGCCATGTTTCTAGAGGGGGCTCGTGCCCAGCGGGCAGGTGCTCTTAACACACAGCTCTCCGAAAAACAGAGCCTTTTGGAAAACGCAGGGCTGCTCACATACACTCAAGAGCTGCTTAAGGAAACCGACCAGTCGTGCTTTGTGCAGGCCGCCAGAGTCACGCACAACAGGTTAGAGTGTATATTTGTGGGCGTGGGTTGCTGTGATTGTGCAAATCTGCCCATTTATTAAATACAAATCCCTCAATAGCCTTTTGTGTGTTTCCATAGAAACATTTTCCAAGTGCACAACATAAATGTGGGAATATTATATTACACTTGTTATACAGAAAGTATTTTTCTTTTTTTTTCTCTTCAGACTGGTAAAAGCAATAGAAAATCTACAGCATTTCTCTCTATCTGCTGATCCCTCGTTTCGACACTATCAGATGGATGTCTCCAGAGAGTTCAAATCGCTCAGCAGCATGGACTTTATTCAAGGTTTTCAATAAAAACTTGCTTTTCTGTGTCAAATATAATATACAAATAATATATAATATACAAATTCAATTTGCATTTTATCCCACCCCTTATGCTCCTTCTGCAGCCCCATTGGCTCCCGTGATTGACACTCAAAAGACCTTGGCCTATGACCAACTGTATTTGTGCTGGCGCCTCCCACAGGACTCCGCCCCCGCCTGGCACTACTCAGTGGAGTATCAGAGGAAAGTGGGCGGGGCTGGAGCATTATGGGGCAGAGTCTTGTCTGAAGGAAGCTCAGGAAGTAGCGGTGCACACTGTTCATGGCAGCGTCTGGATGATGTGGGCGGGACCAGTGCAGTGATTGACAAGCTAGAGATGGACAGCGTGTATGTCCTGAGAGTACGAGGCTCTAATAAGGCAGGGTTTGGAGAGTACAGTGAGGAGGTGTATCTACACACACCTCCTGCACCAGGTAAGATGCACAAATTCAAACACACTTCGGTCTGAACCGCTTTATAAAATATCAGAGACCCAGTTTATCATTTATTGAATTTTTGTTTGTATTTGATATCTTTCCCACTCATTCTACTTCTTCGACTTGCAATTTACATTGCCCACCATCCATGTTTTTCCGTTTTCTTGTCTGTCCTTCCATTGAATGGTTCATTGATTAATTGATCTATCTATCACAGTTCTGTCAAACTGAACCTGATCTTGTTGTGCTATTACATGTAGGCCTATAACACATTCTCTTTCATTTTCTCTCATACAATTAATTCTGTTGCTTATCAGTAGTATATTTTTCCATGCATATCCACAACTCTTTGACGCGTCTCTGTTTTTGCTCTTCTCTCTGTATTATTTCTCCTTATGTCTCATGTTATTCTCCACCTTCCTTCGCTCCTGTTATCTCTGCTGTTTCTTTGACTTGTATTCCTGTTTAACTGGAATATATCAGCTGCTTGATCTCCTCTGAATCCTGAAGTCCTTGAATATGTACAATGTTCCTGCTGTCCTCTTTGTTTCCTTCTTTTCTCCAAATTTCCAATCCCATTTCTTCCCTTTTTCGGTTATCCATATATACCCCCCTCTTTATGTCTCCTATTATATTTTCACTCCCTCATTCTCTTTTCGTTTATGTTCTGCTCCCTATGACCTGGCCTTTCCAACCCCCTCCTCCACTCCATTTCTCCTGCATAACTCAATCTCAGTGTTGTCCTTCTGCCTGGATTCTCGCTGGGGCCTACACGCGGAGCGGGTGGCTCTGGGAAAAGGGCAAACCTACGCCCGGAGTATTCCTGGACTGACTCTGTTGCAGGCTGCTGATCGGGCCCTCACCTCATGTCACCTCACCTCTGACCTCCTTGTGGCCGATGTTTCCATCACACAGGGACGACACTACTGGGCATGCTCAGTGGAACCTGGATCCTACCTGGTTAAGGTCAACATAGAAATTAGTACACTGAATTGATCAGAAGATCAGATTTCTGTAGGATCATGTGACACTGAAGATTGGAGTTATGGCTGTTGAGAATTCGTCTTTGCATCACAGAAATAAATTTCACATATTAAATTAAAATGTAATTATAATTATAATATTATATTACTTAAATTAATAATAAATCGATAAATAAATTACATACATATTAAATATATAAAATAGAAAATTTGTATTCATTTTATTAATTTATTATTATTTTAAAATGGTATATTATTTAGTAAAAATTGTAGTGATATTTCACAGCGTAATGGTTTTTACAGTATTTTTTTAAATCAAATTAATGCAGCCTTGGTAAGTATAATAATAATAATTAATCATTTAAATATGAATAAAGTTTTATTTTCAAGGATTTAATTTAATTTTGTTATAGTGAGACTTTTGTATTTATTTATTTCACAAAAATAAAATGAAAACAAAATTTATTTCATTAAAAAATAAAACCCACATTCACAATAGCACATTTCAAATTATATTTAAGAATTTTTTTTATTATGTTAATATATATTAAAGCTTTATACTGATTTTTTTTCTTTTTTTTTTTTATATCTCAAAAAATTTCTACATTGAGTCAAAACTGAGTTGTTTTCTCTATGTGTAGGTGGGAGTGGGTATTGAAGCAAAACTACAAGAGTGGTTCCATCTTCCACAAGACATGGCAAGTCCACGGTGAGGAGAAATTTTTTAGTAGTTTAAGGTCCGACTAACTCAGGATGACTTAATTTTTTCCTTCAATTTCTCTCCATAGGTACGATCCAGACAGTGGTCATGACAGCGGTGCAGAGGACGCCCAGGACTGTCCTCCTCCATTCTGTTTCCTCACAATGGGCATGGGCAAGATCTTACTACCAAAGTGTGGGACATTTAACACATCTACCGGCCCCCTCACTGCCCCCTTACCCCCTCGCCTCGGACTGTGCCTGGACTTCGAGAAGGGGCGGCTCACTTTTTACGATGCACACTCTTTGCGAATCCTGTGGGAGGGGACTGTTGATTGCTCCGCCCCTGTTTGCCCAGCATTCTGTTTCATTGGTGGAGGTGCTCTGCAACTGCAAGAGCTAATAGCCAATCGCAGTACAGAGCAGAACCCGCCAAGAAGAGTGACCATCCAAACACGTGTCACTGACGCCGGTCACTAAACCGCCCGGTTTCTTTGAAACTAGTCAAATCAGCACCTTTAAACAAATCTTATTTTATTGTTTTCTATCGGCTTTGTTTACCTGCTTGTTTCATGGCTAATGATACAATGACTGATGACATTTTATATTAAGATTCATTTAATTTCAAAAGATAGACATTATAATGTGGTTATGGATGCTAACAACATGTAGCATGCTAACAACATGTAAGTCAATATTAAATAATGAGGAATCGTTCGTTTTAATGGCCACAAAAGTTAAATCAGGTATGATTCAGGTTCAATCATAACACTTTCATTTTGAACATTCTTATGAAAAGCCAATGATTCCTCGCTATTTACAAACTCGTTCTCCAGCATTGTTAGCATGCGAACCGCCTAATAAGGGTGCGCTAATAGTTAGTAAACATACTGATTCAGTAACAATGTATGTGCTCTTTACGGGAATGTAACAATGCCTCAAGTTGCAATTCAAATCCATTCGAGACAGTTCATGGCTGTCTTGTTTATCGGTTTCATGTTTCTAAGTAGTTCCCAATGTCCTAGAACTGTCTTGCTACTTTGAGGCTCCACCAAGACGCTAAATGTTTGGTTGGACTTGTTGTATTGGTGTCAGTACACGTTCTGTGCACAGAGACCTTGTCTGTTTGGTTTGTTTGGGCCAAAACATAGATGCCTTCAGCAAGCGAAACTAAAAGAACAACGGTGTAATGTAAAGAACCTGCTTTTGTGAGATCTCTACAGGTGCCTACTCTTGTGTTACACAACCGACTCTCCCATTTGAATGTCCTAAATAATAATGACAGTCTCTGACACACCTCATATGTTTTTTTCATAATTATGACTGTTATTGTTCATCTTTTTGCAAAATTGTTATGGTGACAACAGTTTAGCGGGTTACGTTTTATTACAGAAATGGAAGCTGCTTATGACCGCGCAACTGTCAGTCATTAGAGTATGTGTTGTTGAAAGGAAATTTTTGAATTGTATATTGAATGTCAGTTGTATTTATTGTGTGTGTGTGTGAGTGAGTGAGTGTGATATGTTATTGCAATAAAGACAGTTGCTGAAAGCTCTGGTTTTGGCCATGTTTTCTGCTATTTGGATGGATTGTTGCAGATATAGGTCTCGTTGTGTGAATTTATATTGATGTTGAGATATTATGTAGCATTTCTTAAACATGCTGATCCCTTGAGAATTGCCAAAATGTTTGTAAAAGGCACCAATTGCGGAAGTGAAATAAAGCATCGACGTTTCTCACTTGTATGATTTTTGCAATCCGCTGTGTTTCTTTTCCATTGTGTAATTTCTATGTAAATATAAGCTAGGCAGACACGTTTGACTGTTGTGATATTATATTACAGTGTTCTAAACTGCTGTCCCAATTTCTCCGCTCTACACAAAAACATCTATTTGAACCGGCCTTAAAGGGATAGTTCACAAAATCTGTCATTAATTACTCACCCTTGTGTTGTTACAAACCGTCGTTCATCTTCAGAACCTAGCTCTATGAAGATCTTCATAGACAGTAAGGTCATAAGACCAGGTAATAAGATCAGAAGACATAGAAACAACTGATCATCTTTTCTTTTTTTTGTATGTATTGTATGCAAATATGTCTTATTTGTTGTAGACAAAAAATCAGTCATTGCCTAATTTTTAAGAAAACACATGATTATTTGGAATGATAATAGATGATAAAAGGAATTATTTTGTCGTTAAATCATTGATCTTTGTTCATTCTGGGCAATTTTTTCTTCATAAATGCAAACGTATGAAGTCAAAACCTTATTTCTGATTGATTCAATTTAAGGCACAGGTTAAAAAGGTCTGTAACCTGGTCAGATTCAGTCTAGCAAATTGTAGATTTATACATGATTATATGTCATCTGAGGCCGCTCTGACCCATGTTCCTTCCATGACTATTTCTTGTTTAACCACTTGGTTGCTAGCTAGTTTTACTGAAACAACTGGAATCCTTGTATAAACAATCACTAAACTCTTGATAAGAAGTCAGTTCAGTTTCATCATTGTTTAATATTAAAGAAATACAATCTGCTAATCTGGGACAATTTGATCAAATATGTATATATTTGTGTCACCACTAAAACAGTTCCTGAATATTCGAACTGCTCACCGAGCTACAAGGGCTGGGGAAAGAGGGACTGTATTGTCCACTTAAAAGACGTAACTTTACACAGTCTGTATTTAAGCTGCTAAGGAATGGAACTCCATCCCCAACAATTAGAGGATCACATACTTTTGGTTCTTTCCATTTTTATGTTAAAAATTGGTTATTTATAACTCAGCATTGTCAACATTAGTATTCTTGATGGTAGACCTTGCAATGTTTCCGCTTAGCTATGTTGTCTTCTCCTGTTGCCATCTCTCTCTCTCTCTCTTTGTTTTTTAAATGTTATTTTCCTTTTTTAATCCTACAGATTTTAATTGTCTAGATAAGTTACTTTTCTGTTTTTTCATGATATGTATTTGTGTTATGATGCCTTTTAACATTCTGTCAAGCGTCTACAGAAAAAAAATAGCCTTTTTTGGAGTATGGTATTCATCAGACGGGTCACCACAATCATCGGATGAAATGGGCACATATACATTCGACGGGAAAGTGTAACCTTAGTAAACAATGGAAACATATCTCCCTTTCTCTACCAAATAAATTAAATATAATTCTTAACTTGTTTCATGCAGTCGCTTTGATGCACTTCGCATCAAGTAAAGACTAAACAAAAGGTACGGACAAACGTTTTTCTGCTTCATAATTGTGATCCTCTGTGTAACAACACAAAACAGGTTCTTTTCATACAATGTGAATTTTTGATCAGAAAGTCCCAGCACATATTGTCAAGCTATTAAAGTGAAAGGGAAAGAATGCTTCTGGTAAAAAAAAAAAAAAAGGCTACTTGTCAGTCCTGTTTTTCTTTGTCCTATACATAAAAGCTGACTCACCCATATTAATGTTTATTTTAATACACTGCGTATATACACCTTTTATTGATCTGGCATAGTTATTGTTATAATCATGTTTGGGAAGCTGCAAGTGGTGAGATTGTGCGCCTCAGTCTGAGAAAATACAAACTGATTAATGGATGAATGCTGCATTATTTTCATGATGTTCTTCAGGAACAAGAAAGAACATATCAACAAACCAATAATCCCTCCCACTCCGACTCTTTTCTCTATATCATATGTGAAAATGGGTGGTGATATGTAAATCACATTTCTAGTAGATCTTCTCTCCTCGATCAGAGCAGAGGGCAGTTTCTCTTCAGACTTGATCCAGGTAAGAAGGACCTGCACTCATCTCTGCAAACTATTGTTTTAATTGCTCTTGTACAATTTTTTACTCTCCTTGTTTTCCTTCTGTTTTTAAAGTTCTGTCCCAGTGTTCACTGCAGGCTATAAACATTATTGCCATTACTGCTTGTTTTATTAATTTCATTTCCAAAAATGATTTTCGATCAGCTCTGTATATATTGATATGTTGTGATTTCATATTTGCGTGTTGAATGAAGAAATTAATAAAATACCTCTGGGCAATATCATCATTTAATTTATTAGGTCAGTTTTCAGATATAAAATCACAACATAAGGTATCATAAAGTGACAAAAATATCATTCAAATGGCTACAGAGTCGTCCCAGACTCTGGTTAGAAGTAAATCAAGAATAATTACATATTGATAAAATATACTCACCTTCATGTGGTTTCAGGCTTGTGTGACTTCTATCTTCTGTAAGAAGCAAAAGATAGTAGACACTTTCAGTCACCTAACCCTAATTTTTTATCAGTAAGTGAATGGTGACTGCAATAGTCACACTGACAAAATGTCCTCTTTTTAGAAGTTAGAAGTAATTCAGAGAAATGTTATTTTTTGGGGGTGAACAGTACTTTTAAATCTTTCACTTTCCCAGTATTTACTAGAAAGTGACGAGCGCTGCGGCTTGTGAAAACCCTCATGAGCTCTGTCACTGTGGCTGGTGTTTTAAGTTTAACAAAAGCTTGCACAACCGGACCGACCGCTCAAGAAGTACACATCAGTGAACATTTAAAAAGACGTACACGTATACATTCTTTTGTTAAATGCTTGCACTACATTGATGGCAAGATAACTGAATGAGCCACTAAGAATCCCAAATGAGGAAATAAGGCCTTAGAAAGATCTTATTGTACCCCAAAACAGATTTATCATGCAAGGTTTTTCCTGTAAACTCTAGAACTGGGTTTAATGTTTTTAAATGAAACTGACTTTTGGTCCTGACTGTAGATTGCTGTGGTAACCTGTAACTAAAGACTTAACTATAGCAGGGCAAAAGAGGAAGAGGAATTAAAGGAAATAAAGTTCATTTGACAATCCAGTAAAATTTCTTAAATAATGTAATTTTCTCAAATATAAAAACAGCTGTATATTTTCTTGCATATTGTAAAAAATATAAAGCTGAAGATAACAAATGACTATTATCTGGAAAAAAAATTTATTGTTAGTTTATACATATTGTTTTTGTCCTATACATTTTGTTGAATGTATAAACCTGATGAAAAACATTTTCAGTTTTGTTTTGCACAATATTGTTCTGAAACTATTCTTATATTTAAGGAAATAAAAGATGGACACATTATTTTTAGTGTCAAGATATTATCAGCTAAATAAAAATGTATATAATATCTTAAATAATAATATCTTAAGGTAATACATTAACATAAAATAATGTTTTCGCTCTCTTTAAACAGAAACTGAAACACATGGTCTAAAAGCCACAAATTACAATTTTGTGGGATATGTAAAATTCCCATAATGAGAAAATGATAAATTCTCTTCATTTTCTTTCTTTATTTTCCTCTATTTTCTTGGGCAGTCACTCCTCATCCGACTCTCAGAATTGTTCTTCTTCAGTCGTCTGGAACAATGGCACAGCTTGTCCATCTGGTGGCAGTGTTGAGCCTGTGTCTGCTGGCTGCGGTGGTGAACTCTCAACGTGAGTGTCCGGTCACAGTTCATTAGAGATCATACAGACCTTTGATTTTATAGTCGTTATCACAATGGTCAGAATTAGTTTTTTTTTTTTTTGGTAATTCAGATTTCAGTGCTTTGCCCTGTCATGTAATTTTAAATGGATCTAAAACATATTCCTTTGCTTGCTTTTTCTATGATAGAGAACTCCCCACCACCTCCTCCTGGGCGTGGACAAGAGACCTGCATATACTACACTAAGAGCGGGACCCTCCTTCTGGACGGGTCAATGGTCTTTCAAATGTTGCAGCTTGAGTTCAGTCTGTCAATCCAGGTCTGTATACATGTACTTTTCTGTAAAGGCTAGTTCACCCAAAATGAAAATTCTGTGATTAATTACTCCTCCTCATTTCGCTCCAAACCATTAAGACCTTCATAACATAAATTAAGATTTTTTTTTTTTTTGCAATCTAAAAGCTTTCTGACTCTACACAGACAGGGCATTGTTAAAATAGTCCATATGACATCAGTGGTTCAACTGTAATTTTAATTAAGTACAGTTTATACAGTTGACATATAGCATGGATTACAAATACCATGTAAGTCAATGGGGATCATCAACTAATTAGTCAGCAGCATTTTTTTAAAATGCCTTCTTTTGTGATCAGAAATAAATGTACACAGATTTGGAATTATTGAGGGGTGAGTAAATGAAAAAATAGATTTTTTTTTTTTTGGATCAATTAATCATTATTTGTATTTATACATAGGGATTGCTAAGGGGTCCATAAAATGATAATATTATATAATATATAACATAATATGATCCTTTTAAATGATTGGTTCTGCCTTTAGTACAATTACGATATAAACTTATGTTAACTCGCTTATTTAACTCAAATGGATAATTCCTGCTTAGTTAAATTCACACACGTTTCTAGCTGCCTTTGTGATTAAGGTACTTATATTTTGGTACACCATTATTATTCTCTTTCTCTCTGCAGACGCTGAACCCTATGGTGTCTCAGCAGTGGATGGATGAGGTAGATGATGATCACGACAAACTCCTCAACCTGGCAGAGTGTGCCAAACTCATCCAGAGAGTCTCTGATTCCATTCAGAGGCCTCCGCAATAAAGAAGTCATGTGGGTTGATACTGATTGAAGTAACTTCTACTTGTACTCGGAAGTATATGAAGAAAAATATAATCTCACAAACACTTACTGTAGTATGTAGGTCTGTAGCTTGATCTCACGTAATAAATGCTGTAATGTTTCACTCTATCTAAATAAAGTTATGTACTGTTTTAGAAATGACTTTAAAACAAAGAATTAAAGAGTCTTAGTCAAAAATGAAGAAATAAAAATTCTGTCAAAAATAGCTCTGGGGTCCTACAGCAGAATTCTTTTATTTTGTGCTTTTCTACACTGTGGCTGTTGATGCCAGTGAATGCAGGTAAGATAATAAAATATCTTTATTTTTTACAACATAACATAGCATTATATCGCCATCAATCAACATGGATTAGCAGATCGCTGAGGTTTACTAAATAATTAATCAATTCATTTACCGGCCCAAAGAAGAAAGATGAAACTTGGGCATCAGTGTTTCCTCTGTCATCACATATTTCCATTTTTAGATTGTTCTGGGGTTCACTACTGATTTAAAATCATAACAATTTCATTAAATTCTTATGATCCAACTGTTTTTGAAATCAAATCTCTGCATTGCTATGACAGGATTAAGACAGGAGGACAGGAGGATGTGGCATTCACATTTAAATTGACTAAACTTAAATTTTCATACATTTTAACTCCCGGTTTCGCAGCCTAGTCCTAGACTAAATCTGTTTCAACTGAAAGAAACTTGCATTGTCTGATCTTAAAATGTCTTAGTGCCTGTTTTGTCTTTGTTTATGCTTTTTTATAAAAACGACTTACTGTACATGTCCCAATCAAACTATGGCCTAATCCTGGTTTGGGCTAAGCCCTGCCTATGTGTAAAACTTTAAAACTTGGCATCAAACTATTTCAGGCACTTGTTCAGGCGAGGTGATGCAGTTTGGCTGGTTGCAGTGATCTAATCTGGCTCTGGAGGTGGATGTTATAATCTAATTGCAAAAGGCATCTTTATTCATCGACAGCCATTTAAATGTATCTGTGTAGGCAGAATAAATTCTTCCACGAGCTGCATATAATTCACAAATATTGTGTTATATTACAGTAGATATGTTACCAGGGCCCAATTATTTTCAGAGAGCTCTTAACAGAGTTCAGTTCATTTATTTTTTTCCACGGTTTGCTGCTGGGACATCACAGCTCACAACAGTCGCTCAGCAGCTGCCATTAAAACGAATGGTGCAAATGATACAGTACAGACAAATAACGTAGGCAAAGCTTGAAATAGCAGCTTGAATGTTTTGAGTCTG
This sequence comes from Enteromius anoplus, assembly GCA_032359395.1. Classification (NCBI taxonomy): domain Eukaryota; kingdom Metazoa; phylum Chordata; class Actinopteri; order Cypriniformes; family Cyprinidae; genus Enteromius; species Enteromius anoplus. Next base: position 9,283,378 of record JAUMHG010000060.1, on the reverse strand, counting down.
CACAGTGCTGCTCATAAATGTCTGCCTATAGCAACTGCACATGAAACGGAGAGCGAGGGAAGATGGTGAGACAGTTGGAATGGAGAAAAACAAGGCCACCATTATAGCCTGTAACCTTTGACCTAACCTGTTCGACTAGGAGAAGTTTAACCCTATGAAATCTATGACAGATGTCAGCAGGTGCCGAAGGGGTGTTGCCTGTCTCTGCCTGCATCTTCTGCTCTCTGTCTCACGTTTATTACTTTTCTCTGTAGTTTTGAAGAATGGAGTCTATCTATTAAAAACATGTCGGTACAACTTGTGGTGCTTTTGGCATCTTTGTTAATATCTACAGTTCTGGCGTAAGGACAGATGTGAACAAGCATGAGGAGACAGAGATAATTAAGGCTGTTAGGAAAAAGGAGACCTGAATGAGATGAAAGTTAACAGAACAAACGTGATACAGGAGATGAGAAGGGCTGAAGGAAAAAAAAGGAGAGAGCAGCACATTCCTCTTCCTCTGTCTCGACTTCCCTTGTTTGGGCTCTTCAAAACAACAGCTGGAGCTCTCACAGGTGTGTTTTACTTGCTGAAAGCTGAAACATATGAGCTGACATTGCACACACACACACACACACACACACACATGCCAGCATGCTGATGCAGCAAACACACACTACTGTTTTCAGAGTTCAGCAAACAGAAGTTTAAAGTGCTCCTTCTGCACATTTATGGCATTTATTTGGAGCATCGCTGAGATACAGAAACTAGGGGAGACCTTAAGAAACCGATTTTAAATTTGTATGCGAGTATCAAATAAAATCTGTTGTTTCTGTGAGCACTTTATGCTAGAACTGTCTTTTATTTTCCTAGCCATTTTTTGCATTTAGCTTTGGCTAGGGTGGAAGAAGATAGTATCAGGTCCGGCGGGGATTGTGGGTGGTGGGAGTGAATATCCAGCACTCTCTCCACCTTCAATACGCAACGCAGCATTGGCTGTTCACGGTGTGTGAGCGCACTTTGGATGGGTTAAATGCAGAGCACGAATTCCAAGTATGGGTCACCATACAAGTCACTTCACTTTCATTCATTTACTTTATTAAATGCAACTGATAACATTTGAATACTTTTGTAAATGTCTAATGAATGTTTTCAACAATTACTCACTTTCAAACATTTAAAACAAGGAGGGTTAACCTTACAGTATTAAAATCCTTCATCACTTGAATTAGGATTTTAATAAATGTAATGTTAAACCACACCCACGTACCAGAAAAGCAGACTTCAGCACTTCTTTTTAGATTGTTCTGGGGTTAACTACTGATTTAAAATGATAACAATATAATTGAATTGCTATGATCCTTTCTTTTTTGGTAAATCAAATCTCTGCATTGCTATGACAGGATTGCTATTCTGTTAGTTTTCTCAGAAACTAACTGAATACAAGTACTTTTAAAAAAATAAATCATTGAAATAATTAAATCCCTCCCCAAACACTGCCCACAATCAATTCCTTTTTTATTAAATGTTTTATTTTGGGAATACAAAAAAACAAACAAACATAAACAGAACAAAACAAAAAATGTATAGTTTCCATACACCACTATAGAACTTCAGAACTTCCACTGACATCATTTCTCAACTCAGTCACATAATAATTTGATTGTCAAATGTAAAATTCATTTAACACAATTAACATTTAAAAAAAACTATATCTAATATTATGGAAGCCTGTTTCTGCCTCTGAAAATTAATTAATTAATTAATTAAAAAAGGTTATTGGGATTTTTTATCTCACAATTCTGACTTTTTTACACAATTGTGAGATATAAAGTCAAAATTTTGTGATATAAACTTGCGATTGCAACACTGTAAAAAATTTGCTGTAGTTAACGCAGCAGTTTGCCAGTAACTTACTGTAGATTTAAATTTATGTTGTTTAC
>JAUMHG010000060.1:9265300-9281356 GCA_032359395.1 Enteromius anoplus | reverse complement strand
AATTTAAATCTACAGTAAGTTACTGGCAAACAGCTGCCAGTAATACTGTAATTTCTACAGATTTTTTTAACAGTGAAGGTATAAAGACTTTATAACGTACAATTCTGACTGTATATCTCGCAATTCTAAGAAAAAAATTCTGAATTGTGAGATGAAAAAGCAATAACCTTTTGAATTTTTTTCTTCCAGCGGTAGAAACAGGTTTCAATCTAATATAACTGCATTGGCCATTAATTGCTGATTTGTAATAACAGTTTTTTAAGTTAAATCAATAAGAAATGCAACCTTAAGGTGCCAATTATACAGTACTTTTTCCAGTGCAGAAAAACCTAGCGCATATGGCTATCCCAGAAAATGTCACTGAGAGTATAGTTAGCAACCTAGACAGCCTTAAGGTGGTGTGTATATTTGTGTGTGTATCCCAGAGACAGTCTCTGCTGCAGGAAACAGTGGTATCCTGTTTTGCAGTGGACTCCCATTGTTGCGCTGATTAAGCACTAATACACACACCCACACGTACACACCACAGCTACTGCGCTCTGTTAGTGATGAGAACAGAGCAGCGTGTCCAAGATCAATCAGACCTGATTCATAATACACACATTTGCCCGGATGCTTTCACACAAGCGCTCTCATCTTGCGCGACAAAGGATGAAACCCTGAACGCCACACACACACACACACACACACACACACACAGACACACACACTCTTGTGTGAGCGTAGATTGTGAGTGTTGTCTAGTCTCTCCGTCTCCACATGGTCATCCATCACTCCTGACCGTCCAGCCCCTGTCACTGTTTATTTATCTGTCTGTTGAGTAACAGAGACGCTTTACACTCTAATTACACAAAATTGTATTCCTAGTTTCGGTCTGATGAGCTTGTCATGGAGTGGCCACCATTTGGACCAAATCATTGTCATTTTTTCTATCACTTTATGGACTTCTCATTTATCTTTTATTACAGGCAAATCAATTAATTCATCCTGTTCATGGAAGTTGTTTTATAATAAAAATAAATAAAGACAATCAGAGATGTAAATGAGTTTCTTTATCAGAATAGATTTGAAATAACATACTGTAGCATTATATTACTTGTTCAACAATGGATCTTCAGCAGTGAATGAGTGCTGTCAGAATAAGAGTTCAAACTGATAAAAGCATCACAATAATCCACAAGTAATCCACACAGCTCTGCATTTAAAAATTCATAGTTTTAACCATTGCGTCCAGGTAAAATACAAGTCTTCTATCAATAAAATCGCTTCCATCAAAAATCCTGTCTGAGGAGAGAAAAATAGACAGACAGCTACAAATATGTTTTGATTTAAGAGGATCAACTTTTCATTAAAGGACTTATGGAGACTCATATTCTGACCAAACAGTTCAGTTCAGTTCACCCTTAATGTTCATTTATGGACTTACGGAAAAATAAATGATTTGTTGAATTCACAATTTTTTTTAAGGTAAGCGGTTGCAATCAATTTCTTTTCTTTTCTTTTATTTAAATTGTTGATTAACTTTCAATATTTTTAATTTAAATGAAGCTCAAATAAATTGTAAAATAAAATATCATTTTTTTCAGTGCTGGAGTCGTGTGAATTACTTGTGGATTATTGTGTCAGCTGACACAATAATGATGCAATATAGCAATATTTCTACAAATCTGTTCCAATGATGAAACAAACTCAGCCTACATCTTGAATGGCTTCCTGGTGTAGATTTTGAACAAATTAACATTTTCTGGGCAAAGCATTCATTTAAAATGTATTTACTGTACATTTTTACAGAAAACAATCCCTGCCAGACTGCTGCTTTAGTGGATTTTTATACCTCTTTAAGTAGTGGTAAAATGCTTTTTATTTATAATTAAAATACACCCTTAAAAATAAAAGGCTCTGAAAGGATGTTTCTGCAGCGATGTCCCCAAAGAACCTTTCAGTGAACAATTCAAAATAACAATTACTAACAAAGACTATAAATAACCTTTTCTGCATTGGAAAGAAACTTTCTTTCTCATTAAATGATTTGTTGCAGTTTTTCTCTCCTTCTGTCTGTCTAACCCTATGATTATTACAGAAGAAAGAACCCATTTTGGGTCAGAACTCACTAGTTGAGAACCACCGATCCTCCAACACTTTATTTCTCAAATTCTACCCCTAAAAGTAATAAAAACAAACATGACCGAACGTCTTAAAACTGCTTTTGTCTTCGAATGCTATGCTAAGCATTGTTTCTCTCACAAGAGGTTTTGCCAATCACAAATTTTCTCTTTTTCTTTCAGAAGCACACTTTCTTGCTAAACAATCACCACCCACAATGCTTTTCCTAAGAAGCAGACAGGAAAGCACGTAAAGACTCCATAGGCACTGAGAAACAGCATACACTCAGTTCCCACTCGCTCGTGTTAACGAACACAAACTACAAACAAGCAAACAACACACATTCACAAACATTTGATGAGAGCTCAGCAAAACAAAGCACCTAATAGCGGGAGATAAAGGTGTTGTTATTTCCCACAGAAATGGAAATGTCTGTCAGCACGCGTTATACCTCGGCTTTGAGCGTATTTTAGTTTTCATTGCTCACAATCAGAGCTGATCCTCTTTGAGACCAGAACAAAATCCTCTCACATTCCCCTGCTAAGCTCTCATAACTTCTCTCAGTCTCAGCCAGACATTGAAGGTTATTTGTTATATAAAATTTATTTGAGCAATTTTTTTTTCCAGTAAACTCCAGAAAGAACATCCCTCTAAATCCCCTCTGATATAATATACACTATTGCATAGGATATAAAATAGTAAAAAAAAAAGACACAACAAAATTTACTTACAACCAAAGCCATAAACAATATAACAATAAAACATTTTGATTTGTTTTAAATGGTTATAATGACACTTTTTTTAATTCACAAAGCCTTGGGAAGGCTGTGGTGAATAAAGTACCAAATGATGTACAGTAAGATATAGAAAAAACGTTTGCATGATGTCACAGATCAAACCAGTTTAGCATATGCAACAAGTCAGAAATGTAATTCAAAGTAAACTTGCTGATAATTCCTCTCCTAATAGTTTGCCTGTCACAAGAACCCAGGGAATAAAGCCTTCAGATCATTCAGAGATCGTTTTTTTTAAGGGCTTATTGTAAAGAACAATGTTCTGACAGTGACAGTTTTAAGAGGAACAATAAATAACCTTTTTGTTCCAGCTACAAAATGAGAACTGTGAACAAACACATACAAAATGTCCTGTTTTCTGAAATCTCGGATAATCTTCAGTAAAACTAATTTTCTATGTTTGTGTTATTCTTCTGTACAAAGGAAGGTTTTTTACGCACATAATGTTTCTTCTGGGCTTTGTCACTTGAGTTGGATGCTGATTAAATAGCTGCCACACTGCCGTATAGACACAATTAAGAATGACGTTATAATAAAGTTGCCTATGATGAATTAACCATCTGACAATAACATCACATTCATTAAGTAACAGAATGTGACATTTCCCTCAAGGCCACTTGGAAATGTAAATAACAGAGATAAAATGACAATTAAAAAAAAATTATATATATATATTTATAACTGTACCTGCTTTACAGTAACACAACAGAGAATGACCTGAAATAACCCTTATGAAGACAAACCATGGTTTTTCGACAAATAAAACAAACAACAAAAAAAACACTAACCATAGTTTAACCATTGTATTGGTGGCAAAACGGTTGCTTATTTAAATAGTATTCAAACTGGCAAAAAAAAGAAGAAAAAAAAAGTGGTTACTGCTTTTGCTATGGATCATTTTCATAAGGGAAGAAACAGGTTTGTGCTGTCAGTTTAAAGTGTGTTGTTTTTGCACCTATTAAATATAACTCAGAGAACTTAAAATTCAAAAGATATTAATTTACTGTCATTATTTACTCATTCTTATGTCACTCAAAACCTGTATGATTGTCCTCCAGGAAACACAAATAAAGACATTCTGATTATAAACCCAATGATAATTTTTTTTTTTTTAAGTGTACAGGAACTTTCATGATATACAAATAAAATAGATCTTAAAGACATGTTTGCTACTTATAAGTTTTTAAGCTATATGACGGTCTGATAATATTCTCCTCCCGTGAGCTGAGGAACTGGATCAGTCAAACCTGAGCTGGGCTGGAGTTACTCAGCTGAATGAACAAATTCATTAAACAGATCACTCAAAATAATAATCCCTTCCTGAAACAGGCGCCAAAAAGAGCTACGATTTTCAGTTTCTTAAATTTTAAAACCACAGCATCTACAGTATAGTAGTTTTCTTTTAAACACTGAAAGCTCCTGTTCAACGTCTTTGCAATTACTTCACAAAAACGAAACAAAACAGTAAAATGCTATCGTCAGATTTGGAATAACATGATGAATAAATTCCAACAGGATTTTCATTTTGGGGTAAACTATGCCTTTGCCTTAAAAGACAAAGATAAAGTGAAAACTGTCTGTCCTCACAGAATTTAAAGTGGCAGTTTCACTAGAGGTTTCAGACGGTATCATGAGAGTCTGATGTAAAACCAGAATCTCATCTGGCTTGGGTAAAGGAAAGTAGAGACGGCAAATAATTACATTCACATTCAATGGAAATCCTCTCTCAGATTTGGATGAGTTTATAGGACGGCTTGTTTGGAATGACAGCTCCGAAAAACCAGAAGAGGAAGAAGCGGATGAGGCTAGTAAAGATGCCAGGGGTGTTGGGCACCTGAAAGACAAAATAATAATAATAATTTAAAAAATACACTGCTTCACCTCAACCCACTGTCTCAGTTCAGTCTCTTCATGATCTTACCATGATATAATAGTCACGCAGTTGAAGGCCATACAGCGTCCATGACGTGGATGTGAAAAATGTAGCGACGGTCAAGGAAAAAGACAAGCGCTCCACAGACTTAGTTTTCATAATATCCAACTGGTGGAAATCAAAAACACAATTTTTTTTATTAAATAAAGTACAGAAGAGACTGGAAATGTTGGGAGGAAGAGGAGATTGAAACATGATGCAGCCAAAGATTCAAACCCGTGCCTTCCACTTGAGCACCAAAGATCAGCAAATCTGAAGCACTGCTGCGTCACAGCTCCAGCCACAACATGTTATTTAAACTCAAGCATATTCTCTCCCATAACAAGCTGATATTGACACTTGCAGACAGTGACGGAGGCAAAAACAGGAAGCAACAAAAGGAGGTACGAGAATGACAGGAAATACACCACAGGGCACAGGACAGAAAGACAGAGCTGGACTGATAACTATGTAAGAGAGAGATCCAAAACAGGAAGATGGAGACTATGAGAGGGCACAGAAGAGAAGGATGAATGGAGTGATAAACAAATGATGGAATGCTGGAATGTCAATCCAATTATTTTTCACAAAGGAAGTAATAAGAAAAGGAACATGCACATTTATTTCTAGATATATGCTTTATGCGATATGTAAGGGTGTCACAGTTAACATAAAACGTATGTGACTATTTAACATGATAAACAAAGCTCATGGAGGAAATTATATGTTTAATTTTATTATGTAGCTCCTGTAATTTTCCCCCCTCAGGCATCAAGCTATGCATAATCTACCTTATTTTTTTATAATATTTAAGTTTTATTTTGGGTAATGTTTGATGTGCAGCACTTCAGCACTTTTTATAAAAAGTCCTATATAAATAACACATTTATATATGCAGTTAAATATTTTTTCATTCTATAATGTTTAATTATGAGGTGCATTTATCTACTGTAGAAATCTAGTTGAGTTTGCTGGTAACATGCATCAAGCTTGTGGTGCATTTTGCAGTGTGTGCATTCTAAGTTTGCTCATCTGCTTTACTGCAATGTGATTCTCAGTAAATATGTGCAGGTAATTGCTGACTGTGTATTTAAACAGAATTGATGCCGGTTAAATGTACAGACGTGTACTCACGAGATCAGCGAGTGGAGAGAGGTACATGCTGATGGTGAACACACTGCAGGCCAGGCCCAGCTGAGAGAGTTGAGCTTCTCCAGGAGGAATAACCAAAGTAAAATACACCCAGCCAACACACAGCACAATCACCATCACCAGCGTCTGCGAGAACACTCGCCTCTGAAACACACACAGATACAGCAAAGCTATTTATTTTGCCCTGTTTGGACTATTTTCTGATCATTGAAAATGTATTATTTTAGAAAATTGTATTTGTTGCAAACAGTGGGGTTTATATTTCTCAGCATGCATTAAACATCTGGGATCAAATGTGACTTTATTTTGAAAACAGATTTTGGTAATATAACATGTCATTCAAAATGGTAAATTTCACTCAAAATGCGGTGCTGACAATGTAACTGTTAAATAAACACACACACAAAAAAAATCACCATCCTGATAATAGAACTTGATATTAATATATTTTTCTACTTTATTTTTTAATTAAAATAATTCAAACTGTTATCCTGGTCATGTAATATGACCTTCGACTTTTCAATCAAACTTTAATGCTGATCACACAATTTGTCATTAAAATATTACATTAATATTTTATATTAAAATATTAAAAATGCAAAACAGAAGGTAATGGTCCCAGAATCCGAATGCCTCTGTGTAATGAATAAGAATTAATAAGAAGACAAACCTTATCTTTGGTATAATGACAGTAGGTGATGATGTAAAAGGTCTGTAAAAACGCCCCAATGACGTTTACAGATATCACGGTTCCATCTCCCTTTAATAATCCATAGTACAGCCATCCTAGATTACTTAAACACACAGAGGAACATGATCATTCATACTAAACCTGATGATACAAGTGATATGATGATATGTGGAATAAAAATGATGATGTTTTGAAGGATGCTGGCAGCTGAACAGTTTTGGTTACCATTGATTTTCACTTGTTATCGTCAGATTTGGAATAACATGATGAATAAATTCTAACAGGATTTTCATTTTGGGTAAACTATGCCTTTGCCTTAAAAGACAAAGATAAGGATGATACAAGGGCTAACTTTTTAAAGCAGTGTTCGCATTTGGAATGGGTAACAAAACCCTATCTGGATATAGCAGATCAGCCATGGACCCTGTGTCTCACACTTGGTTGCCTGATGACCGCTCAAAAAATTGCCCCGTGTATCATCGGCCTTACTTAAATCCACGTGCAATGCACGCATGAAGTTGCATTCACATAAACACAATTACTGAATGAAAGCAACAAGTGTCAAATATCAAATACATACTTCAAGCATGTGGTGAGGAAGGGCAGAAACTGTACGTTATCTGCACTCTGTGTGGCCTTCATTTTCTTCAGGTCTGTCCTGCAAATGCAGAGAGGATATGTGATGAGAGGAACATTATCTTGGAAGATGAGTGTAGATCCACAAAGTTATGCATATACAATTCGTCTGTTTTATCGTGTCCGCTGTAAGTGAACACATATGGTGAATTTCGTTTGCTTAAACTCCTAATATTTACATGCTCAACTTACATACACATTATAGCTGTTAAAATGTGCCACGGTTTAAGGCAAAATACACGACCTGATACAGTTTATTGTTACTGTAAAATCTTAATAATGTGCGATGTTCTTAATAACGTTAGTAGTAACAATAAGTAGTATGTTCGCGGAAACTTCTGTTACTATGGTAAACTGCTGTGAGGGAACTGTTTCTTAAGTCTGAGTGAAGTCTTGTTCAGTTAGGCGCTACTCTGTTAGATTATTAAACTCGTAAGTGTGTACAGTTTTGGTCAGCTACGTTATAAGTGACATGACTGGTCATACAAATCAAGCACAACACACGTAAGTTAAGAAACTTACAATCCCGTCGTGAACATCCCGACGGTGAAGATGATGCACGCACATGATAGCAGCTGCAGAAAATCCATAGACTGAAAAGAAATTTTAGCTTCGCTTCTATTCTGACACCTGTGCAATTAAGCGAAGCAAATTATATTCATAAAACCTATGAATCGTGTACTCATGCTACGCTGACGTCCACCTTCTCAGTTTCCGTGTTTGTAATCAGTGTGGATCGATTCTTTCCCTCTGATTGGCTGTTGCCTAGCACTGCGCGCTGACGTCATTTTGTAGTCCGGCTGTGTAGTGAAATACGGTGTGGGTTGTATTTTTTATTCATAAGACCCAATTTTTCAATACTATACCTAGATTAGATGCCTTTCTTCTGAGATTTTGCTTACTGTCAAATCTCTTGAACACATTGATAATAATAAGAACAACTAATTTATGAAGGCTTCGCCTATATGACAATATTTTTCTTACTGAATGATTGTCTTTGTTTAGCTTTTTTCTTCTTCTTTATTTTCCTCCTTTGTGCAGTGTATGTTAGTGCAGTGCTGTTTCGTGTTTTTGGCTTGCAAAAAAAAATGAAAGTAAAAGAAATAAGGTGTAGGTGATTTAAACAGCGTCCGATATATATTCCTTTGAATGAGTTTTTGTGTTATAGTTCGTACAGTAAGCTGTAGTTTTTAAAGTCATTCCATGAAAATGGGACAATTTGAGTCCCTCTCACCTCTTAGGGTGTATTTCATCCATTGGGTCACTAAACTTTATATTTAAACAGCTTTACATATATTTTGAAATGCACCCTTTAATACAGTGTAAAAAGAACTGAACTAATTTTTATGAGAAATAATAATTTTTTTTTTTCATTGGACACCACCTATTTTGTCATGGCCTTGATGAAAGTACTTTGAAAATAAAACTATTTAAAAAGTCAATACATTTTTATATCAACCTAAACATCTATTTGTGCTCTTTTGCTGGTAATGTTTATTTTTTTAACTTAATTTTTAATTATTCATTAAAATCAAAATTATGTCTGTCCGCGAGTAACCCCTCAACCCCGTTACACGAATTATCCTACCCCCATAAATACCACGGTGTGATCCAGAATTCAATATACATCAGGAAGTGACATCACTGAAGTCTTTTGGACAACAGGACCACTGAGACAGGCAAGTTGCTCCAATTTTTTCCTCTATTTTAGTCATTTATCTTGTGATATTGTGGTCGTCGGACTCAATAACTCAACACCGTAACGTGAAAAAAATATTGAAAACTATTACTTATGAAAAAGTTTTTTGTTATTTCATGAATATATGGTGATTTTGAATTTCATGCATGCCATGGTCTGTCTGGTATTCACTACATTGAGCAGTGGCCATTTTGTGCAAAAATCTCAACCCCATCACACACAACCCCATTATGTTTTTGACTGTAACAGGGTTGAGGTTTTAATACTTTGGTTGTTAAGTTATTCAATTATTTAAATTAATTATTATTATATTCAATCAACATTCTTACTCTGCATGCATGCTGAATGTGTTTTATGTTCTATGTTAAGAATGCGAGTAAGATGGCACCAACAACAGCACAGAAAGGCAAAGGAAGTATCGGGAATGCCTTAAAGCTGATCCTGAAAGAAGGGAGAGATACCTGCAGAGTGAGCATGAGAGATGGAGAACGAATGTAGAGGCAAGGAAGAAGAATGCAATTAATAAACTGAGTAAAGGATGAGGTGATTTTAGCACACCTCATGAGGCTCTCTTATGCCTAGACAACCTGATCTCACAGCAATTCGAACATATTTTAGGAGGTGGCTAATTCGTACAAATTTGTACAACCTCACTCGTACGAATTCATGCGATTTCTTCTAAATCATGCATATTTTACGAGCTTGTCAATTCATATGAATTTGTATGAATGACCTAAACCTAACCCTGCCCCTAAACCTACCCATCACAGGGTTTTAGACAAATTGTAAAAAATCGTACGAATGAGGTCGTATGAATTAGTACGAATTGGCACAGATTTGGCACCTCGTACGAATACATAAAAATTGGTCGCGAGACTGTGTTGGCCTAGACACACACACCCACCCTCCACACAAACACACACACACACACACTGTTACATTTGAGCAATTCACTATCATGTGATCATTGATTTTGATTACATTTCTTAGTTAAACTAACATTTTTGACAAAAAATGACAAGATTGCTTTCACTTATTAGTTACATTTCAGGATTTAAGAGAGCAAAAATGTGTAATTTTATGTCATTTTTCTATTTCAAATTATTGAATTAGTTTGGGGGACATCTGATTAATGTAAACATATTGATTTCTTTAGAAATACATTTTATGATAAAATTAAGAGAGCCTCCAAAGTGTCCATAACGGGGTTGAAAAATTACAGTCAAATAATAGATAAATAATAAAAGAAAACTAATGCCTGAGATGGGAAAATGCATTTTTCTGATAGTTAAATATATCCTTAATGATGTGGGATATGCATACAAATGATTCATTTTTGAGAATATCCAAGTCCAATTTTAGCCATTCTCATGGAATGACTCTTTAACCAGTGCAGGCTTTAGGTGGAGAGCTGCCCAAAAGAAACATTAGCTTTTAGCAAGCTTTCTTAATTGTTTGCACTCCTTGACCAATTTAGAGTTACAGATATTATAGAATTGTGAGGATTTATGTCACTGAGATTTCAATGTCATGATTATGAGTGCCTATTTTGAAGTTGTAGTTTTGTCAAATGATAATGCACTGAATAGCATGTATGAGTTGAAATGAGAAGCATCAAAACAAAATCACTACAGAACATTTTCACGAAAAAAAAAAAAATTTTCAGGAGACAGAAAATTCTAGCAAAGAATTATCTTAAACAAGACAAAGTCAGTTATTTTATTCTAAGGAAAATAGTCATACCTAGCAAACAGCTATATAGCGAGTCCACATGAACATCTTTAGATGTTATTGCGGCAAACATTTTGCTTCGTACTTTCAAACAAAATGATGAATTTTCCATTGACATGTGGTTAAACAGAGAAGATGTATCTTGTGTTTAATGTTCTCAAATGTCACAGAAAAAGCTGAGGCCAAGGAAATGCGCAAGTTACGTCCTGGCACCCAAGTGCCACTTTACTATCCCCCCACTCTTCTTTCATTCATCTCACCCCTATTTGAATGTTTAGTTAAAAGCTGTGAAGTCCTGGCCAGGAAAAAGAGATGAAAAGGGAATGAAAGAGGACAGGAAGAAAGTTGAGTGTTCACAGTGTTTTGACAATGTTAAACTACGAGGCCTTAACAAATTTCACAGGAAATATGTCTGTGTTGACCCTTATATATTATATATATATATATATATATACAAAAACAACTTTCCACAAATTTTATAATTAACAAATGTCTTTATTTTATATAACTCTCAATATGTACATTTTTACATAACTATTTACAAGTTTATAAACCAATAAAGTACAAAACACAATATTTTACAAAAGAAATTGTTCTTTTAACTTATTTGAGAGAATGCAGAGAGAATTGTTTGTGCATGTTGTGCTCTCTGTCAGAAGTCCGGCTTCTCTCTCTCGAAACACAAACAGCACAACCAAACATTCCTGTTCAAAACCAAATGTCGTTTAAAAAAAAACAACACTCTGATCTCATCTATACATTAGTGCCAGTACGTTTGGTAGGGTGTGTTCACATTACATCACAGAAACCAACTGAAACTACAGCAACACGAGATCCAAAACACAGGAAACACCAAAGCTTGATAACTGCTCTAGATTTACAAACACTGTTATATGCACACACATCAATTCTTTATAAGGTGCAAGATCAGGGTCAGTTTTAAGATAAATCCTGTGATCTTTGGCTCAAATCGGTACAGTAGAGCGAAGGTCTCTATCAAAGCACAACATCTACTTTATTGTTCACCCTTGTGATCACAATTCCAGTTATACAGCTGATGGTTACAAGACAAGCTTTCCGGTCGCCAGGGTTTATTCTGCATCACATCGGTAAATACATTTGTGATGAATTTTCAGGAAGAGTGAACACGTACAATCTACTAAAGTAAATCAAAAAGAGCTGATGGGGAAAAGAATCACAGAACAGTAAATACTCTTAGAGAGAAGATTCTTCAAAAACACTTTTCTCTGGTCACATCACTCTCACAAACACATCACTCAGCAACTTGCACGCCAGCACCGAAACTTCAGTTTGTATAAAAAAAATTCTTTGTATAAAATCTATTTTCAAAGCCGGTAACCAGCACCGGCATTACAGTCTTTTTGGGTCCATAAAGTCTTCTTATATTAGGTTCAGTGGAGAAGCAGGAAGAGGAATATAGAGATCAATGTGACGAAACTTGAGACTTGAGCAATGCGAACACCTGAACTGCCCACGCTCCTCTGCACCACTGGGATCATGGCAATAGGGTCATCTGAAAGTAGACAAAGAGAAGGGTTATGAGTACATTTCATGACTATGTAACTTGCGTAATGTCACTCTTGGATCACAGAGTCTCAAAATTCCAAATGTTTTTTAAAACAAATGGACACGCTGCCAGAAGTGAGGAGAAGAGTGACAGATATGAAGCGCTCACCTGCTGGAAGCCTGTTTGATTGGTTATGGACTCCACCAGCAGCCATCTTCCCTTTTAATTCCTCATCTTTTTCCATGCTCTTCTTCTTGTTCTTGGAGTCTATGAAATGATATAGTTGGGCTTTTAGTAAGTCCGTGTAATCCAGTAAAGACTTGCAGAAATGTGAAATGCAAAACAAAAAATCTGACTTACCATGAGGTCCAACTACATCCACCTTCAGTCTCAAACACTCCTGTCCATGATGGTGAAGAGGCTTGGCTGTGGAAAACAGAGTACAAATTTAGACCTGGAATCTGACGTCCTACAAATATACAGTTTATACACGTAATGTGCTTATAAATGCTAATGCATGCACACATTTTGTAGTCATTTTTGTTTCATAAGATTTGCAAATGTATTCACACTTTAAAAACAATAATTTTTAAAGTTAATTTATATATACACTTCTCTATTTTGTGTATTGTTTTGTTTTTAATATATTTATTTATATTAAAAAATAGGTTATATATTAAATATATAATATTACTTATATGACTATAAATATATACATAAACAAATATTTTTAGAATTTATGCTTTGATTTGGTGGAAAACAAAAGATAAGCATTAATGCGTTTTTTTTAAATAGATTTTGAATAAATTGATCAAATTTGCTTTTTTTAAAAAATACATTAAAATATTTTTACTTATATTATATTATATTATATTATTATATTATTGTAGTAAGCTGTTCCAACATATCTACACTGAGTCCTGAGTTACAATTGTGGATACTTACAAATATAGTAGTAACTCTCTCCCTGGCGGAACTCTTTGCCCAGAGTGAAGGGAGTGAAGCGCTGGAACTTCTCTGAGAACTTCTCTGGAGCGTGAGCAGCGAAAGGCCTGGAGCACTCCCAGCGTAGCTGATCGAAGGACTGCGGCTTGCAATTCTCGTAGTCCTCCAACTCCACCATGTAGAGCACATAGCGCTCGGCCTCCTGGGCTGGGATCTCGCCACGTGTGTAGTGAGGGCAGATGATGTCTAGGTAGTCATTAATGCGGACCTCCACGGTGTAATCATCCCATACAAAGCTGGAAGAAGAAAGAAAGAGAAAATCCATGAATGGCTGTCGATTTTTACAGAACACAACCTACAATAGTGTTGTACGGAACATAGACACACCTTAGGATTAAAACGGCTCTAAAAGAACTTGACGTGCGCAAACAAACAGAAACAAATGTTCTGGTGACACTGGAACAACCTCAGGCAAGCATCAATAACAAAAACCAAAAGCGAGAGCTGCACCCTGATGCACGTGTGTGGGTGACTGGTGTTCACCCTTCACCTGGTGCTTTTATTTGCGTAAAACACCCTGTAAAATCCCTCTTTTCTTTTGCTTTCTTTCCTTCTCTGTACTTTGGTGTCACACTAGGTGAAGGAGTGGAGATGGGATATTGTCCAACTGTGTTTTCCTTTTTGTCCTTCATGAAAAGGCAAGTTTCCTTTTCATTCATTTCACTGATTTATTTCCATCTCTTTTTTTTGGTTTGTTTCGCAAACTTCTACCGAATGTTATTTCACTTTACATTTTACAAATACAACATCTTCCTCTTTTACTCTCTTCCTCTTATAGACAAAGTGTTGTCAGAATTCAATTCTATAAATAACAAAATAATGAATAACAGCATTGAAAAATGATTATCTGAAAAAATATGAAATCCTTTTAAAACTGAAGAGACATGATTTCAATTCAAGCATTTTCCACAAGAAATATTTTTCCAAAACAGATTATTCTAAAAACAGTTCAATATATTTGAAACATTTTAAGCTAACACATTAACATCAACATGTCTAAAATCCATTTTGTACTTTTTTTATTTTCTGATGAAAACCTCTTGACTTCATGTGATCCATCACAACCTTTTCCTTGGAGCCGCTAAGACTGACTGGCTCTTTGAATCGGCTCTACGTGTTTTTACAGCCTCCTCTCTGTCTGCCTCTTCTTTTATTGTCGTCTCATTTGCTTTTCTCATTTTTGCTGATCTGAGCTTCCCTGCTGCGGTTGCCAGATGTACAAATGACAAATCCACAGGCTTCTCGGTATGTTATTCTTTCTGTGCCTTTGCTTTCATGCTGTCAGCGATTTACTATTGTGAATTTTGTCTAAAAAATAGTTTCAAACTGATCACACGACGTTTGTGAATAAATCACATTGTTTTTCTTAATACTGTCATTCCCACAGTGACCACAAGACGCCTTTGTTTGAACCCCACAAGTCTTCTGATTGGAGAGCGTTGCAACGCTACACGCCATCACATTTCCATACACCCAAAGTCATCAAACCCAATCACATTACCATAACATTTACTCACACGGCCTTCGTGTGAACCGCCGTCAAAACACAAGGCGGCCTCTTTTCCCCCAGCATGCCCTTTGCTCCTTTACTTTCTCACTTTTGGCACATGTATTTGTTGTTGTTGCCATTGGGAGCCACGGTTAAATGACGGACAGACACACAGGCTCCTGACTGGCCCCCTGTTGTCCATTCCAACCCCCTTCATCTCTCCCTCTGTCCTACCGCAGTAAGCATTAGTCGACCTGTCTAAACAGCCTGGCGCTCTATTCAGACGGGGGGTAAACATACACATCACTGCGCTCATTAGCGCCAGTTAATGCGGAGATTAGAGTCAGTCTCGAACGGCTTCTAAACAGCGAAGTGTTCAAAAGACATGGTGCACGCCTTGCTAAGCCAGCAGACTTTTCTGTGTGTGGGAAAGTGGTGGTTTTCAATATGCCAATCAACAAATCACGGCTGATGAGACCAAGCAAGGGTGGATGAGAAACGAAATGCGCAGCAGTGCAAAGCGACTCAAATCAGAAAGCAGTGTGAACGGTTTCAGCTTTAGACTGTTTGGTGGATCACTTCCTCTGATGTTCCTTTGAAGCGGTTGATCTGGCGCTGTTTGAAACCTAATGACAATGTGTTTGCAAGACCAGGACAACAACACAAATTGGGTGTCATTAACTCCTCCCCCCTCCTACTCACACAGATCGGCCTCAGGATAAGGTCTAGTCTTTGGACACCGAGGTGTTTGCGTGACGATGCCCAATTGGTCCATCGATCAACATCTCAATCATTTATTTCAGTTCTTTAATTTCTTTTGACTCAAATAGTATTGCATGTTAAGTGCATCTCTATTTTAATGAATCGTAGTGTGAGGGTCTGGTGGGCCCTCACACTATGATTCCCACGCGCTTCTAATCTCTCTGAGCTGATCCAAGGCCGGCCGCTGATATCTCAAACAATCACAGAGGAGCTCTGTTGTGTTTTCATCCTAGCGATCGGTCACTTCAAACGCCGCTATGCCGGCTTGTTCCCGTGTGACAGTTGCGCTGTGATGGGCCGAGCGTGAGAGTGATGCTGTTGTAAGAGAGGCACGGATACATGAAAACATCACACATCTGAGAGGAGTGTCTGTACCTGCAGCCCCTTAGGGCCACGTCACCCATCTGTTAATCACAAGACACCGAGGAGCCTGAGTTTAAATGCTTGCGTTTAGGCTTAAAACCTTAAGCTGGAGTAAGCAATTTGTTTATGCTGACTGATTAGGTTGGTCATGTGATCTCAACATGGCTATGGCATGAGTCTTCATAATATAT
>JAUMHG010000060.1:9218379-9229454 GCA_032359395.1 Enteromius anoplus | reverse complement strand
ATGTCCATGTACTGAACTGTTATTATTCAACCATGCCAAGGTAAATTCAGTTTTCCATTCTATGGCACCTTTAATACTGACCATTTATTGGTTATTGGCCATTACATTAACATAATAATGAACAATTCTTATCTGCCAGAATTTTCAAAGATGTATCAGTGTATCCATCCATATGTGATGAAACAAACTACAAAAAAGCTCATAAGTGCAACTATTATTTATTGGATTATTACAGTGTGCCGAGACTGCTGGGATCACTGCCTCCATCATGCTCTTGGAGAGAGTCCCACTGTTTGGAAATGATTAATAAATAAAGAGATGGCATTCATAATAAGAATTAAAAAAAGAAGATGAATGAAATGAAGGGGGGCTGAGTCACATAAGGTGAAAAGGGAATTAAAAACATTAAATGAATAAACAGTGTGATCATGAATGACTAAGCAAAGGCGCCGCTATAGAAAAGAATGAGCGTGGAACATCCTCTTACATGCCATCGCCTGCATTCATCGCAACCCCTCACCATGACGAAGAATAAATAAACAGAAGTGATTGGTGTGATAAGTGGATGTGGTTATGCACAACTGCCTCATTCATCAGCCTCAGTTGAACTGGCGTTATTAATTAAGATTGCTGCTCTTCACATGGATACTAACATCATAAAGCTCAGGCGCACACGCGCGCAGAACAGCTTCAACTCAATGATAACGCAAAGTTGATGAACGAGAACCAGGTCTTCTCTGTCACTTAGATAGATCTCTCCGTTTACTCATGAATATGCACCGAAAAATTTGCATATGCAAACCTCGGACGGTTATCTGATTTATGGGCTTTGCTGTTCAGTCTTTCCATCCATCTGTCAATCAAATCCCTTGTTTGTGCATTGCTAATGACAATACAGGAAATAAGCAAGGTACCTCCTTGTGCCAAAGCTTTAACCTATGCACAGCGTGAAGCCAAGTCACCTCACTTGAACCAACCTGAACGCGTGAGAGCCATCTGCACAACACCTGGACACACCTGTGCTTTTCTCACATACAAACAAACACACTCACACACTAGCTACGCAATGACCTGTACATCCAATAATCGCCTATAACCTACTGTAATTCCGACTATATTTACTACACTGAAAAAAGAAATACAATTTAAGACGTTTTAGATGAAAACTGGGAGACTTATGGCTGTCCCATTGACTGCCAAGGTCCAGAAAAGTATGAAACGCATCATCAGAACAGTCCATCTGTCATCAATGGTTCAATCTGAATGTTATGAAGCGATGAGAATAACAAGTTTACATGCTAGATAGACCATGAATTTCACCTAGCAGTAGCCTTAATAGATACTCGCAAACAAAAATCACGTTCACCTGCCCTGAAGTGGTAACCATAGAAACAGTTGCTTTCACTTTTGTACTTTCCATTAAGGATCATTATTGAATGGAACATTGAATTGTACTTCAACCACCGCTGTGGTATCAGAAGTTATAGTCTAACTCGCAACGCATCACATATTTGGGTGTGCAAATTAGCATCATATTTAGATGTGAAGGGTGCTCCCTTGGGGTCAATATGCAGACACAAAGGGAACTGGGAATTTTATCATCATGCTAAAGTTATATGTTGGGTAATAACATTGCCACTATTGCATATATGTTGGGATGTGATTTTTTCAAAAACGCAAACAGTGCCAAAAGTTTCATTTGTATTACACTATTTACACATTTACTTAACCCAACTCCTGCCCCTAAACCTACCATTTGTCAATAAAACACAAAATATAACAAGCAGATACAATTTATAACAGGCAGATACGTCATCATTTTTTCAAAAAGTATTCAAATTCTTCTGAAGCGAAACGATTAATTTGTTTTTGTTGAAACGATTAACATTCAATTAACATAAACAACTGAAAACAGAGAAGTGACGCTAAAGGGGTACTTTGACCAAGTCAGTCCTGACTAAACATCAATATGTGACGAGCTGGGAGTGAGAACGTGGTGTTACAGTACAGCAAGCGGTTCTCAATCTCAGTCCTTGCGTCCCACCACTCTGCATATTTTGTACGTCTCTCTTCTGTAACGCACCTGATTCAGATAATCTGCACATTAGAAGAGAGCTCCATGCGTAAGCTGTGTTCCAATCAACATGGTCCCTACACAGTGTTCATTGCTCCCTACTCCCTGAGCAGGGGAAATCCAAGTTTACTTCACTTCGGAGCATTCATTTATTTACGCTGTAAATATGATTTAAATTAGGTCTCGCTCATTTCAATGCACTTTCAACGGAAAGTATAAGTTTACTTCGAACTGGAATCATGGTGGAATATCCGGTGATGTCCACTTCGCAGAGCACATACGTTTGAATAGAACAAACATCTGAAGCGACAAGAGTAACATACTAAATGTAGCTAAAGAGCTACAGAATGCACCTCTAAAAAGTCTTTAAGGGTGCCAAAAGTTCATTTGAAGTGTGCTCATTGAAGCTTGTCAGATTATGCCCTTAAAATTAAAATGTTTTTAAATGTCAACCCTTACAGAACCCCCCCACCCCCAAACCTTATCACCAAATTGATTGTACAATTTACCATTTTATCTCATACATCTCCTAACAGCACTGGGAAGCACTTCAAAGGAATAACTTGCAACTACATTAGCTGTTTAAATCTTTAAATGTCATTTATGAAACCTAATGTGCTCAGGTTGAGTCAGCTGAACCAGTTTTGCACACCATTTAAGTCTGATGTTACCACAAGAACAACATTCTACAGTTCCCACAGTTTAACCCAGCACAGATTTGTAGTTTTAATGCTTTTAAGCAGTGTTCCATCTGTGCTTTCCAATCCCGTTCTGTAATTGCGCTTTAACAGAGTGGAGCAGTCCCCCCCCCGGAGTCCAACATCACTTCACCTCTACTAGATATTAAACATGTGTTTGCAGAGTTTTTTCGCCCTCCATTACATACCACAGAGTTCCCTAATGTGTCTATAATGAAGCATTCGCAGAGAACATGAAAACAGAATCTATCCTTTCGTCAGCAGACATGCTTGTTCGCCCAGGAAAACCGGTGGTTCGTATGTATTTATTCAACCCTGTTTCTCAATTATGCGTCTGAGAGGGTTCTGTATTTTTTCTGGGATGCGCATCACTGGAGCAAGAGTGTAGGGCTGTTAGGATCACTGCCCACTCCGCGCTCAGTAATTGTCAGTGTGTGTATGTGTGCGAGCTGAAGGTACACTCAGCTATAACTCTCTTAGAAGATGAATGAGGAGGCAGTGGTCTGGTTGCTTTGTTTTCGTTTTTTACCTCATAGCCGACGGCGCCTCTCTTACTGTTTACACCAAACGTGCTAAGCTCGAAACAAAGACGTTTAGTTGTATAACACTCACACGCACGCGTGCCGTATCACACCCCCGGGTCAAAACACTACCCAGAGAATACTAGCTGCTACACAGCGAGGGGAGACGGAGTGACTGTGCAGCTTTGGATCCAGACCCAAATTCAGCACACTGACCATAGCTATTACCGCTATTAGCTTGCTGTGCTACATTTAGACTCTGACCCCTGAGAATAAGCGAACATATAGCATGAGCGACATAGCAATACAATGCTTGAATATCAGTTTAACTTCTCTCTCTTTCTCTGTGCTGTATAACTAGGCCAAGCTGAGGTAACAGGGTGTCATCAGTGTTGCAGAGCAGTTATGGAAAGAGAGGGAAGTCTGCACACATACACACAGATAATGCTAGCTCACAGGCTAATTTACCCACACACTTGTTTTGCCAAAACAAAGAACACACTTCTTGTAGAAACACTGTAGCTCATCGTAAAATGAGGTTAATGTCTATACTCTGTATGGACTCAGTAGGTGTAGGTGCAGTAACACTAAATGATCTGCTCCCCATTGAAGAGAGGCGCTACCGAGAGACAGCGAGAAGGCCAGAATCAGAAGAACGTAATGAGCAAGTCGGGATGTAGGGGGACAAGCAAATTGCAAAGATAAGAGGGAGCTAAGCCATTTAAGGATTTAAAAACAAGGAGGAGAATTTTGAATTTAATACGGCAGGCAACTGGGAGCCAATGAAGATCATACAAGATTGGGGTTTTATGAGCAGAAAGTTTGGTATGAGTGAGTATTCTAGTCGCAGAGTTTTGAATATATTGTAATCTAGAGATGGAGCTGGCAGGTAGACCAATGAAAAGGGCATTAGAGAAACCAATGCGTGATGAGACAAATGCATGGATGACAGTTTCAGCATCTTTGGTACTGCTGAAGGGACGCAGTTGGGCGATACGACTGTAAATGTACTGTGCAGTGGGCCGAAAGTGTGTAATGGCATTTGCTGTAGAAGTCTTATTAAACTTAATCCATGGAAATAAGCCAGTTTAATTTGGTTTTATCACGTAGCATATCCGCCCCGTGCTGCTACCGATGCTAATGCAGTTAGGCAGCTTTCTTAGTGCGCTGAAACTGGGAGGAAGAAGCACTTTTCATTTCTCTGCACAGTGAGCACTCCGGACTGAATGGACAAGCACATGGCGGCGCAGATATAATCCTGTAGAGTTAAACACCTAAGGCATAAGCAGGCCCACGCGAAACCAGTGTGTGCACAACGGCCTTTGCTTGTTGGTTTATGATTTTTCCAAAAACTTTAGTGCAAAAGGGGTGGGAGATATACCGGTAGACACGATTAACCGGTCGATATTTGTCAACAGATAGAGATTTTGGTCTACCGTCTAAACCACGATTGAGATCACGTGACGTTGCGCGTTACACAACCACGCAATTCACATCCACGTCGACAATGGAAGAAAACTGTGCAGCAGTGTGGAAGGCAAACAGAAAGCATACTTTAAACAGAATGCGTGAAATGTGCAATATTTTAAACGTGCGGCAATTTTGAACGTGTTTCGTTTATACGTATAGACATGCACAAATTGTGTGTTTACGCGGTCAATTTTCATGCATTCCGTTTAAAGATTTGGAGCCCGTCCGCCTTCCATACAGCAGTGGTGAGTTCGCTTACACGTGACGCAACTAACAACGAGGAGATTGTAAAGAAAAAAGATGCATTGTCTGTGGTGTGGAATTGGTTTGGGTAACGTTGTATGAAAAGTGATACGAATGAGACGAACGTTATTTGCAAGGTATGCAAGAGCACTGTTTTAGCAAGCAGTGGAAAAACATCAGACCTTTTCCATCCTCTCAAATCTAAGCATCCAAACGAATATGTCCAAAGTAAAAAAAAAAAAAGTGAAGATAAGAAACAGGGGGATACAGAGCTGGTATACTGTCAGGCACTATGTTAGTACCTGTTGTTCAGAGAAAAAAAAAACATTAAACTTAAAATGCATTGCAGTACACAGAATGAAAGTAATGCTGCAATTCATAGTTTAAATAAAATTACATAATATAAAACAGTTTCTTTGTGTTTGAGTTTTTATGCATTTTCAGATACAAATTGCTATATCGTGATACATATTGTTATTGAGGTAGAAAATTGCTTCTACCGCGATAGAAGATTTTGGTTATATCCCCACCCCTAAGTGCAAAATAGGTGCGTAAATACACGGGGTTAACGTCAACCGTAAAAGCCAATATGTTCACACTGTTCGATTTTGCCCACAAAGACATAACCTGATTTATTTTTACTTTTATTAATAATAATAATATTAATTGTATTCGTAATAATATATTCATTTTAATCATTTTACTTCATTCTTCTGCCCTCTTAGAAGTTTGTGGGTCCCGATCTGGGATGCATTTGCCAAAAGCAAATATGGTCGCAAGTTCCATCATTGCCAGTAAAATGCATTGGAACTAGACTATAGTTAGGTAATGTTGGTTTTGGGAAACATGCCTCTGCTTGCTTGAGAACCACTTTTATATAGCAAAATTATCTGTCTTTATCACTATTCAAACGCCATTTTCATGGCTTTACCGGGGTATCATTTAATGTTTAGGGGATGTATGATTTCTGTTCCCATTTTAACCCCAAAATTTTTATTCAGTCACACGGCCATTTTCAACACGGCACACAGCATGATTATATAGGTCTATAAGTAAAATATAATTGATATGTTATATATGATATATATTTGTATATACAGAGATGGACTGTTGATGTATGCAAACTGCATTGGGGTAAAGCTCAAAGGGCGAAATGCTCATAACTAGGGGGTCTCCAATGGCTGTAAAAAAAAATCATACTGTGTGTGTGCCATCTTAAAAACAAGCTTCAGATTTACATAAAATCACCGCTGTAAAATGTGTTGAGAGTGTGTGAGAGATTGAGATAGGAGTACCAATAAATAAGAGGCTCTCAGGCAGGTGGGCTGCTGCCGGTTTATGTTTTTAATTTGATTTTGATTTAGGCCAAATTTGTATTCCACCCCAAGCTACTTATTAGTGTGAACAGTACCTGTAAACTAGGTCAATTCCTACATTATTTCATAGGTTTTACAACCAGTAGAGCCAGATCACACACTGATACACCAACACACTCATTTACATCCCCACCGTTGCTCTAATTTAGTGTTGACCTAACCACCTCATCCATTCTAATATGATGTCAAAAAATGAAGTGTGTATGAGAGAGAGAACGAGAGACTGTGTGTGTGTCTGTGTGACAGTGAGAGATGCTGAGATTGAATGGTGTCACAATGCGGGCATATTGAGGTCGTTTTGAAAAAGTGCTGCTAATTACAGCAGATGGAATGAAAAGAAACGAGGGACTAGACTGAGCTCCATGTATGATTCTGAAAGAGGAAGGAGAACGAAAAAGCAGAGGGGGAGAAACAGACGGAGACTCCCTGAGAGAAACATGCAGGAGTGCGAGAGAAGGGAGAAGTGATTTAAAGAGACGAGAGAGAGAGAGAGAGAGAGAGAGAGAGAGAGAGGTTCTGTGAGGACAAAAGCACAAACCTAACCAAATTTCTACAACATACTGCAGATATGAAACTGTACAAGACTTATATTTGAAGAAGAAGTCCCTCTTTGTCACATTAGTATGTAGAGTTTTCAGTTAATCATTACTGTGTTTTTGGCTGACTTTGACATTACAGTTGGAGCTTGAAGCATAAAACTCTGCTTTGCTGTATTAGATTTTTTACTACATTGACAAAAAGACCTCAGATGAGGACTACGAAGCATTAACCCTATTCAGAAAACAACTACCTAACCTACACGTGGTTGTTTTTAAGATCAAGAAAATCTGTCATTCCTAATATACTTATATAGTCATGCATGCACAATACACACAAGCATGACACATCTCAAAAATGTTCCTGTCCTGGTCTACTGGTGCACCTGCCCCATAAGGGAATCCCGAAAATAATAATTACATGCGACATTTTGGTTTATACTGTACTCTGCCAAAGAAATTAAAGAGTTTGGCTATTATTAAGCCATTTTATACGCTATTTAAATGCAATGTATAATAAAATAGGCCTTATTAGAAGGGGGAAATGACGATTAAAATGTGACTTACAGAATGTTTGAACTGTTCCAGTGTACCGCGTGCCTGGCTGCAGTCACCAGGTCAAAGTTCGTGCAGGTGAGCGTCAGAATAAAAAGGCAGAGCGCGAAGAGTGCCATAATCCCTCGATCTCTCGCTTTTCTTCCCAGTCTTGCAAAATCTTCTCACCCCACGCGACGCTGCGCCGGAACCATCCCGTTCGGTGAAGAAGGGCAGGAAGAGATGCGACCTAAAGCGCACAACTACTTAAACAAGGGGTTTCGCAATCTATAGGTTTGTATTAAGTGTTTAGAAAGTCAGAATCCATGGCGAAAACCCTCTCCCTCTGTCCCCATGGCGTCAAACCAAATCCAATAGTCCGATACGAGACCACCGCTGATGGTTCTCCGCGGACGGAGCAGAAATTAATGCAGGCAGCTGGATAGTAGGAGTTTAAATACGGGAAGGAGAGAAGTCTGTCCTCCCGTAGCGTTGGAGAAACTCTGGAAGCAACGAGGCTCCGTGGTTGTAAAACTAATATTCTCTTTTGGTGATGCGTATCTGGTAGGATGCGCGGCTGCCGGGCTGTTTTACACTTACAATCGTCTGACGAACAAGTGCTCGTGCGAGTTTTATTAGCTCTCTTTGGCCATATCCATCGCTCTGCTCCCTCTCTCACATGCTCTCTTTCACACACATACATACACACACACACACACACAAGGCAGCGCGCTGTTTGGTAGGCTGTGCTCGATCGTGCAGTCACCAGCTCCGCCTCCTGCCCAGGACAAAAGCGCGCGTCCGTTGACTCCAGCTCTCAGTGTTTCAGAGATGCTTTTAGACAGCTGCTCTCGCGACGGACGAGAGAAACTTTATTTTATATTTCTAAACAATTACGAAGGTGACCGTTCGTAGTGCAGTTTTAATTAACTACCACCAGTACAATCCTCTTACTGTCTGTCAGAGAGCAGGGCTTTATATCCTATAATACCCAAAACCTCCATCCTTCTATTCACACCTGCTCTCTCTCTCTCTCTCTCTCTCTCTCTCTCTCCCCAGACAGTGTAAGTCTTTTCTAATATGGAATAATTATGGGAAATCCTCTTAGGAGAGTGAATGGATTGATGGATTGGCTCATCTCCATCTCTGTCCTTCACTCATGCGATCTACTCATCCATATAATGTATAGTTAAAGGATGTTGAGCTAATGTTAATGATCATGTGATAGTAATCCGTATTTCCCGGCCCTATATGTGCATGTGTCATTTGTTATATGCTAATCTATCTATTTATCTATCTATCTATCTATCTATCTATCTATCTATCTATCTATCTATCTATCTATCTATCTCAGTGTTGCCAAGTCCCCAGTTTACCCACAAAATTGGGCTACCTTTAGAATGCTTCTGTGGGTGTCTCTGATTTCAACCAAGGTAGATCCCCTTGGATAGACTCACTATTTTGGCATTTTTGAGCATCAGTTGGGCATCTATCTATCTGATATGTCTGTCTGTATGTCTGTCTTTAGGATTTACATGGAAGAACAGATAATGCACAGCTACAGAAATAGTTGTAGATAGTTAAAGTGAAAGTGCTATGTAATATTTATTACACGACGGTCAATGTCATGATGCCTTAAGACACGTTGCCTTGGTGATAGCTGTGATAGTTTTCATTTTTTAGGGTTTCTTTTTTCAGGAATGAGAAAAAGCGTGCAAGCGAGTGGAAGGAGAGAGTTGCAGAGGAGGGATAGTTGCAGTTTGCCTCCTGTCTGCTGGGAATGAGTTGGTTAAGGAGAAGTCAAAATGATTTATTGGGAGAAAAGAAGGGAATAGAGGGAGAGAGGACAGCGAGAAAGAGAGGAAGAGATTAGGTGTCATTGGGGAATCCCTGTGTCTTTTCGTCTTTTCCCTCTTTTTGTTTTTTACTACTTCTCACCTGTCTGTCCCCCGCTGCCCATTTGTAAAGCACAGATTTCCCCCCTCCTCCTCCTCCCCCCATACTCACACACATTTGCAAGCTCCTCCTGTCTTCACCCTACACCCATTGTGTCAAGCTACATTGACTCTTTCGAAGTCTATTTCTGTCCTTCTTTTGTTCGCTCACTCTCCCGTGATCTACCTCTGTCACCTCTTTGTGTGCCTCACTCTCATCGGCCTGCCATCTTTCTCTCCGCTAGAGTTTCTATGGCAGCGACCGAGTATTTCACTCCTCTTTTCATCACTCGCTCCTTCGCCCTGTTAGCACACAAGTTTTTGGACTCGAGCAAAAAAAATGTAAACCGGTAGAGGAAAATATTCCCTCTTCAGCACCCCCTTCACACACTAAGATTCCATGTATTTTAAGTATGTTGCAAATTGAGTTTGAAATTTGCAATCACAAATAGCTACTAAATTGTAATATTCAGTCAGTTGTGCGCTCCCCGTAGAGTGAGAAATTTACATATCCTTTCTATTCCATTTCTTTATTTACGACGATTCAAACCATTTTATATAACCATGACGGGCTATTGTCAGTTTTCATAAAACATCTTTCATTTGCAATGGTGCCTCCCAATTCAATTGTGTCTCTCTGTCTCAGGAGCAGATGATGAAAAATGGTAGTGTATGATTTTCAGGCCCCGTGACACCGTGGCCCTTATGACATTTAGCTCGGGGAGTTCCTGCTCGGCTCTATCTGTCACATGGCCGGTTCTCACTCTCAAATCCAATCTCCACACACTCATAGCCTTCAATCTAATAGAACATTCAGCTCTGGCCCAACTTTGATTTGCTTTCCGATACAAACTACCCAACGAAAACACAAACGCATCAGGCTGAACGGCTGACCTTATGACACGGAAGTTCTCTCCGCGTGACTGGGAGATGCCGCCGCGTCACCGTCACGCTCAGGACATCAGGGCAGACTGGAAAGGGCTCTGTAGACTGTTTTATAACAATGTCGATTTATATTTGCAAAACTTACCCAAGTTCCCAAATCTCATTTAAAACACCACACCATGGGAATCTAGCACATCTAAAACGGCTATTTAAGAATATTCCAGATAAAATACAACTGTGGTCTGCAGCAACAGAAAATAATCAGCTTGAAAATAATTTTTAAAAAATAGTTTGAAGGTAATACAATTAGAAAACGAAATTAAAAAACCAAAGTGCAGCCATTTGAAAAATGTTATAAAATGGAATAAGTTAAAATATCAATTCGTTTTCAATTTCAAAAGACATTTAAACATTACACATGTTATACCCAAGAGTATAAGAGTATGATACTTACTGTAATGATTTATGTGTTACTTTGAAAATGTAAGGGTTACAGATTACCTTATTTAAAATGTAACAAGTAGAGTAACTATTTCAATTATTTCATTAAAGTAATGTAACAATTTGGTCAATTTTAGATTACTTTTCAAAATAAACATTTTTTATTTTTTCTAAATTTTGTTTATCATTTTCAAACATAATTAAAGCAGGCATGGTTAATCTTACAGTAGTACTCAACGCTGATTACTGTAAAAAAATAATTGTTAACACTTTACAATAAGGTGTTATTTGTTAACCCCTTAACTGTCACCGTTCCGAATACGGGACACCTACATTTTTTTTTAATATATGTCCTGAATTACA
>JAUMHG010000060.1:9195011-9213521 GCA_032359395.1 Enteromius anoplus | reverse complement strand
CTGTATTTTCTTTATATAAAAAAAAAAAAATTAAAAAACACACACACATATATTAAATATATATATATATATATATATATATATATATATATATACACATACATACATACATGTATACACACTTGTAATAATAAAAGCATTCATATTGTAATATATTATTATAATTTTACTATATAACATTTTAATTAAATTATGCTAAGCTTTTAACTAATTTAATATAACCTTGTCTTTAATCGGTTGCTAGGTGCTTTCACTCAAGTGGCAGAATGAGACGGAGTCTCATATGCCGGTGC
This sequence comes from Enteromius anoplus, assembly GCA_032359395.1. Classification (NCBI taxonomy): domain Eukaryota; kingdom Metazoa; phylum Chordata; class Actinopteri; order Cypriniformes; family Cyprinidae; genus Enteromius; species Enteromius anoplus. Next base: position 9,213,228 of record JAUMHG010000060.1, on the reverse strand, counting down.
GGTTGGCCTTGGGTTCCTCCTAATGCAAGACAATCCTAGACCTCATGAGGCTGGAGTGTGTCCGCAGTTCCTGCAAGACGAGAGCATTAATGCTATAGACTGGCCCGCCCGTTCCCCAGTCCAATTGAGGACATCTGGGACATCATGTCTCGCTCACCACAGACTCTCTAGGAGTCCTCATCAGGAGCATGCCCAGGGGTTGTAGGGAGGTCATAAAAGCACGTGGAGGCCACACACACTACTGAGCCTCATTTTGACTTGTTTTAAGGACATTAAATCAAAGTTTGATCAGCCTGAAGTGTATTTTTCTACTTCAATTTTAAGTGTGACTCCAAATCCAGACCTCCATGGGTTAATTTGATTTCCATTAATAATTTGTATGTGATTTTGTTGTCAGCACTTTCATCTATTTAAAGAAAAAGTATTTAATAAGAATATTTAATTCATTCAGATCTAGGATGTGTTATTTTTTTGTGTGTTCCCTTTATCTTTTTGAGCAATTTATAATTTTTTTGTCACATTATAAACATATTTTTGGTCACTTTTAGGCAATTTATTGTGTCCTTATATAATAAAACTTAATTTCTGTCAATATCTATATCACACAATATACATTTTATAATCCATGAAACCACAGTTACTGTGGTATTAATTTCTAATAAATAAATAAACTAAACCTCATTTGCACATCATTATGTTGATTGTGATCTATTCATGTTGCTCCACATTTTCTGTAGAAAACAAATGTAAATGACTTTCATAAACTGTAGTTGTCACCTTAATTTAAAAAAAAAACTGTTACTATCATAAACAGTGTAGCAGATCTTAAATTTGAACAAAAACGACTGCAGGAGCCAAAAGTTCACGAGATAAAAAACGTACTTGAAAGACTTTTGTCCCACATTCAGTGAAAGCGGAGCTGTCAGGGCACTGTGCAGCACACCTTCAAAAACTGTGGAATGTTGGTCCCGCCCCCCACATCACGGATTGGTTCAAAGTTTAAACGACACGCCCCGTGTCCTCCGCCCTGCCCAGAAACGCACTCCAGTCACTCCTAATCACTGTCAACTATCAACGGCCGTGATTGAGAGCGTCCTGCGACTACTAACAATTGTCTCCTTTTCCTTTCATGAGAACTTTGGAGTTGTTGTCAAACTTGGACCTTATAAACAAACACTGGATTTACATTTGAAGAAAAACACGTTATTTTCATGTCAGAGTAAAGTGGGATACTTATGAAATCTTCACAAGGAAATACTAAACGCCGCAAGGAATCGCAATAATGTTTCTTTATGAACTTGTCTCACACGTCAGCATATGTTTCGCATCTTTATAAACTTAAGCATGTAACCTCTTATTGCATTTAATAAGCAGAACATGCATCTGTTCCTTATTAAAAGCGTTTAGATTGCCTAAAGAATCGGGATTTGCGTTTCTCTTCTACTCCAGTAAAGTTCTGCATCTGGTTTTGACTCAAAACTGAGTCTCACCTCAGTTAAAAAAAAACTTAGTGTAAACTTATATCAGCCGCCCACAAGAGCTGGTCGACTTCAGTCATGAATGTGCCAAGGTGCTCTGGAGTTTGCGCTATGATGAGACTTCTGGCTCTGTTTATACACGTTATGTCAACGACAGCAAAGAGACACGTTGTATACTGGAACTCTACAAATACACGGTAAGATCACAATTGCTTTGAATTCATACTCATCGAGTTGACTGTTTCCAATTAACCTTATTACGGAGGATTGCGGTTGCGTTTCCTGCGCGTAGTTCAGCGCGCGGCGCTCTTCAGGACCTCAGCCCAGTGAACGCGAAGTGACTAATCCCCAAAACGCTCCCAGATTTGTGTTGCTTCATGTCTGCAGCCTAAAACACACCTGCACCTATTAAAGGGTTTAAGTGTGGTAACGTGTCCTCCCATGCCTCCCTGTTTCCACCGGTCATACTATGATCTATTCACCCTTAAAGGCACACTCATTCATTTATGATAATTAAAGCTTTATGGATAAAGATAAAAAATGACTAGTGTTTTTATAAATCGCATTGTGCGCTCACACCAGAAGAAGAAAAAACAGCTGTTTTATTCTACATGGGGTGGGTTGTCACCTTAAGGGGGCTGCCATTTTGAAATCACATGGTCATACAACCAATAATAACATGTTTAGGTCTAATTTATACAGATTTTCAGTCAGTGCTGAAGGTATTTTGCTAAATCATGGATGATAAAGGCTGCAGCATTAAGCATATGGCTACTTCCCTACTATATGTTATCTGGGAAGCAGTATGTCAAAAAACAATTACGCAGCATAGAGAAGAAAAAATAATTATTAGAAATAATTATGCATAAATAAATTTTGATGTGTGCATTCAGTGGATGCTTTTCTATACAATGACGCCATAGGAGAGGAATGTTGTATTTGTTAATGGCAGGAAACAGTGGTGCAGCTGATGTATAGGTCAGATGTAGTAAGTCCAGATTGTATGCATACTTGACATACTTTTAGTTTTAATGTGGACGAAAACAAAATTGTGTGTGATTTCTAGTATTGCCATTAACGGAAAAAAAAAAAAAAGTGTATTACTTACTAAATCTCACAACAAAACATCTAAATATAAAAATACTGTAACACTTTATGCTGGTGATTTCTGATGCTTCAAATTAGGTCCAGAATCTAAGAATGTCTGTTAAATAGATACAGGATGAGACTGAGGAAAACAAACAAAGAGGATCAAAACAAAAGATAAACAAACAGCTTCGGTGTGAAGCGGCAGTCGTTAGTGATTATCTTGTGTATCTGTGTTCCAATTTCTTTAATTGGGATCAGGGGTCAGAGCTTTTGTATCTGTTGCATGGCCGGATCAACTATGTGCTGTAAAATCCAATGCCCTTCCGCTCCTTACAGTCTGCTGAACAATTTCTCTAGGTTTGATCAATTAGTGCTGAACGTAGCACTAATTAAATAAATCAATGTTAATGATGTGTGCATATCAGCTCTCTTCCTGTAGTGCCACAGATCTGTCCTCTGCCTTGCTCTATGATGGTTTAATTGGTGTCATTTGTCAGACTCATGGCACGCTCACCTGCCACTCCAGGTGTCATCTCGGTCTTGATTGGCTATTTAGTTTAGGACAGGCTGGAGGCCCAGCTGTGCTCCGCCCCTCTCAAAACGCCTTGGACATGGGAAGCCGTTAGTACGGACTTGTGTTTCAGCAACAGGCCTCATGCAGTGACATGCGAATCGTTAAAATGCTTGAAACTAGTTGTTTTGTCATAGCTCATTAATTTCTCATCAGAGAAAGATGGCTTTTTAAGGTTTTACAAATTCGTTGTTTGACTTTCAGTTTCTTATTAACATGATAGAGATGAGAGATTAATTTGCTCTTAGCTTGTGGGCTCACTAATTTTGTGAATGCTAGCACGAACACATCCTCACTTGTGTTTAGTGTAGTCGTGTTTAGTCTTGTTATGCAGTGATGTGGTTTATTAACAGATTTAGACAAAGGCATCTGCAGACTCTCCTTTGCTTCACAGTTCTGTGAAGGGCTGCAAACGGTGAACACGTTGCACAGGCATTGATTCGCTGTTTACACCAAATAGTGTAATGTAACCAGATTAATGAGGCTCTGTTTTTGGAGACATGAGTGCTGCAAGGTAGTCATGTTTAGCTTGCAGTGTTTCATCACATCAATAGTTTGGAAAGAGCGGGAGAAAGACTTTTAGGTCTCGGTCTAACTGTGTGTTTGTGATATATATTTCCTCCTAATCTTCACTCCTACCTTTCTGTTGTCACTGAGCTGTGAACTGCTGTGAGAAACTTGTTGCTTTTCGTTTATCAGCTGACGTTTTAGATGGCCTGCCAGGTGGATAAAGCTTATAACGCGTGCTTCGCTCTTATCTGTCACGCTCTATCGGCTCACCCTTTTATTTCCTCATGTTTTCTTACAATCTTAACCTAAAAGTTTGAAATCTGATGCAATGGCTGTTTGTGAATATATAATGGAGAGCTCTGACTTAACTCACACACAGAGTTTTTTTTCTCAGATATAAATGAAACTTCACACATATATGTCATATATACAGAACACACACGTTATGTAAACAAAAGCTTTTATTTTGTATGCGATTAATTATGATTATTAATTTTTAAAGCACTTTTTTAATCTATTGTATTTGCTTCATAATAGGGCTGCACGATTTAGGAAAAATGTCACATTGCGATTATTAAGGTCAAAATTGCGATACGATATATAAGTGGTTGACTTGCTTGTTATCAAGGAAAATGCACACGCAGTTTACTAATAATGCTGAAATCTGTATTTCTCAGCTGAGATACAGTATACAGTGCAATCTAGCAACAACTAATTAAGTTGTACAAAATTAAACAACAGTAACATCTTTACATTACTGAATTAAATTACATTAAATTAACATTAAAATTTAATTAAAAAGTCAAAAGTACGGATAAATAAAACAAATACCCATTTTAATATTTTTAGATGTTGTCCCAAAACATTTTAGCAGGATGTAACATATATTTAGTATATTTCTTTTGGTATCTCTTGTCCAGTGTGCCAATCATTTTCTCGAATCCCTCTTTGTTAAAAGTGCGTTCACACCTGAGGCGACGCTTGAACATGTCGAGTTTACGCCGGTTTCACACTGTACACTGACGTCAGCAGGGAGTAAGCAGCACATATTTATTTCGGCGCCCATGTTAACGGATGAGAGCACACAGGAGCGGCTCAGAAGCGCGTAGCAGGTGCAGAGAAATGACATAAATCAAAGCACACAGTGTTCGGTGAAGAACGCTGGAAAACACGACAGAAAGATGCTTGTCTATAGCCTCCTGCAGTACAAGCTGCCAGTATGAAAACGCAATTGTCGCGCGCTGATCATTCTCTGCGTATCCGCTGCTTATGCGACCGGCGTGTTTAACGCGCAGCTGGATGTCTAATTGCGTCTTTGCATCGACTTAACATGTAAATCACTCGCGCTTAACGCTTCATTCGCGTCTGGTGTGAACGCAAGAATGAATGTCTTGTTACGTCCCCCAATGCATTTGTTTATTTAATATAATCACAACATTTGCTGTAATGTAATCGCACAGGCTGACATCGCGATATGATGTGTTATGATTAATCGTGCAGCACTACTTCAGAAGATTTTAAATAGACTCTAGGCCACTTTTTTTTTTTTTGGCTTTTGCCACCTTTTTAAGCCCGAAACCTCCATTTTACACTCCTTGTAGCTGCATGGAAAAGAGTGAACACTGCATTCTACAGAATATCTGCCGGACATGAAAGTGGTGCAACATGAGGGTGCTGACAAAAGGGCGAGCGTGATTTCACTAAGTACAAGATGTTCCTGGATCAACATTCCAATCAACCAATCAGAACTGAGGAATGATTTTTCTGTAAATATCTGTTTTAGGCTTATAGTCATGGTTAGGTGCTTCTACACCCTTGTTAATCAGCTATCATTTCTCACTGATTTTAGGCACACAATTTGGATTTGGGTAAGTTTAAGGGTAACGATAGTAATGTTGACCCAGGATCAACAAAAGATTACTTGACAAATTTCGGTGACCTGAGAAAAGCTTTATTTTTGGGCGAACTGGTCCTTATACGCGCAAAGCTTTTAACTACATCGGTGATATAAAACCTCTACATTTTCCAGTTTCAGCTTTTTATATCTGTGTGTGTTCATCTCTGGTGTGTGAGTCACTTACTCCACAAGTTTGAACACATTTCTAATACCCTTGAAATTCCAAGTGCATCTTTCTCAACACCTCCCTTATACCTCTCACGGCTACATGTTTCCGAACAGAATGCAAAAAACAGTTTTTTTTTTTTAATTGCTCATTTTGAAATAAACCAACAATTAATACCCGAGGAACTTTGTGTAATTAACATTTGTGCGCAATGGTGGATTGTGTGATCGCACGAGGGTTTATTCATGCATGCAACCGCATCAACCCCCCATACACGAACCCCAAATACAACGTAGTATGTTTTCTTGCCGTTTCAACAGCGAGAGGCGGGATCGGACCTCTTAGGCAGCACGGGGGCGGACGCACCCATGCGCATGCAAATATAAATTAAGGTTTGAAGATCAACTGTAATTTTGCTCAATCAGGGCTGCCGTGATTGGACCCCTAAGCACATCTCGTGCATGCTTGGCAAGGACTTCCACAATTTTCGGATAATCTCCCTACTACTTCTATAAATCATTAGCTACGAGAACCTGTGAACTGTAATCAACAAACCTACTCAGAAATAATCACACTCAGGCTCGCATTCAAAGGGAAGTAAGAAAGTGAACTCCCTGCTGCTTTCTCTTGCTCGCTGGTTATTATGTGGTTGACTGTATAGCTTAATGCATCATAGCGGGTTGTATAATTATCCATATGAATGGAACTATATTTACTTCGGGTTTGTTTTCGTCTGTGCCGCCCAGCGTCTGCCTGTAATGTTCAGGAATCTGCAGCACATTGTCATAAAGGGACATTTCCCGATATTGCAGATGACCTAAGAAATAGTTAGGCTGCATGAATCAAAAGAGAGCGTTGCGAAAACAGGAAATATTCCTCCACTTTGTACTCGACAACCTCAACTATGTGCTTATCACATTTTTTCCTGCTGTGTAACTGTGTACTATGTTCCGAGGAACATACCCTAGCAGAGCTAGATACAGTCTCTGCTTTTAATTCCCATGTAACATTTTTCTTTTTTTTTTTTTTTTGTGATGGCACGTTTTCCTTTCTTTGTATTGCAATATTTTCCTTGGCTTACATATGTGACTAAAAACTTACTTTTGAAATAGCTCAGTTTGTAACTGGGCATCTTTCAGGAGATGTTCCTCTTTCCTCAGTGGTTTCCTATCAGTCTGTACTGTAAAGGCCACCTGGCCCAGTGGGCATGAAGAGATTTTGCAGGTTCATAGAGGGACTTTACAGACAGACTCTGTCCTATTGCTTGTTCCCGATTCGCTGAGGTCCAATCGGCTTCTTTGAAGAAGTCCCAGTCGATATAAGTTTATGGACCAAGCATGAAATGGATATAATCTTATAAAACGGGTCTTGAGCGGTGGAGTTTGGCCAGACATGGTATGGGATAACCTTTCAATCTGCCTTGGAGAAAGTCATATTTTGTGGCCTGTTTAATATTATAATTTAGTGATATCATGGGTTTCAGATTTCTCTGTGTGATTGCATACGGCCGGCTTCCCAGCCGTCCCGCTGCACACGGCAAAGGCATAGTTTCCATATTTTCTTCCTTGCCTGGATATTTGGCTAATACCCGCCATACAGATGTTATCAGCAAGTACACTCCATTATCTCACACCTCCACATTGGCCAATAGCGCTTCTCTCAGCGTGACCACATCAATATCACTCACCAGTTCCCTATCCTTTGCTTGCCCGGTTTTGTGCACATGTGCATGCATGCGCCGTTGCCTTATTAAAGGCAGAGTATGTTGCCAGTCTGTATGCCAGCCAGTGGCCTGAATGTGTCTTTTGGAAGATAAAATGAAGTTTTAAGTGGGATGTGTAAACTCATTTCCTTTGTGTCCGAAGAAATAGGTTTTTATTTATTAAAGACGTTTTGGAGCCACACAGGGCCTTTCCCTGACTTACAAGCAAACTGTGTACCAGTGCCAAGACAAAACAACCATTGTCTTTCAAAAACTGAAACATTTAAAAGCTAATGCACTTGTTAGTTGCCAAGTTATAAAAGCGCTTATTGAGTACTGACTGCTTTAGCTTCTAGTCCGTTATAAGTGATTATGATTCTTATTGTATTTGCTTTATGTATTATGCATTTTTGCAGTTCAGTTGATGGTACTGAGTGAGTCTGATTGCTTACTGTATGCAAATATTATTGACTAATTCATCAACTGGTTCATAAGAGTCATTTCACAAATCACTGGAGCTCACAAGACGACATGAGCCATAAAGTACCTAAACTGTCACATGTTTATTTTTTGTTGCATTTGCCATCTGGAGCCCTGAAAAAAGCAATCTCCTTGCTTTTATAGGCCTGAATATAATATATATTTTTTATTATGTACAGTAAGCAGCTGATTCACATCACTAATGCTATTGAAGCATAAAGACACAGCGTGTGGTAATTGGACTGCATGCATATTTTTACTAGGACAGGTTTTTTACTCCTATTGTTGGGGAGTTGTTTTCACCGGTTAGTCTTGGATGAGGAATGCAGGGGGGGATATAGCCGTGGTTGAGGATTCATAACCGAAAACAGTGTTTTTGTTCTTTTTCACTGGACTTAACCTCAGGGTGCTCTCTTGAAAATACCTCCAACTCAGTACCTGCGCCAACACTCCAACGGGCAAACCGAATTACTGCGGGATATGGGGGTTTTACTGTGTTTGTGCAATTGTATTAGGCCTGGCTGGGAGATATTGCGTTTCTAGCATCGCCTGTTGTGAGGCATCAAATGCGGACCGGAAATCTTATTGTTTTGGCTTTCAATATTACACATGCAGAATTGTTTAATGGAAAAGCTACTTTCTCTAGGGAAGCACACACATGTACACACACATCACTCTCTTTCCTGTGTGGGATGTAAAGGAAGTTCTATCTGTTTGAGACTTTGATGTTGCGTGGTGTCCTCCTTTTGCTGCTAATGGACATGTATTATCTGAGAGACAGAGAGAAGTGCTTTGGCCTGATATACTGTTTAAACTAGACCCTACATAGGTCTGTGCCAGCTTGTGTTGTCTGAGAAATGAAATCCCGAAACTTTTCTCTCCTACCAATCCAGGACAGTCAAGTGCTCTTTCCAGTTTTCTGATGTGTTGTTCTAGTTTTGGCTGCCAGTTATATACCAGAATTCAAAAGCTCAGTAATATTGTTTTAAAGACAACAATACTTTCATTCTGCAAGAATGCATTCAAATTAAGTGATGGTTTACAATGTACCAGTAGATGATTAAAAATGTAGATATTGTTTTCGGAAGAAAGATCAGTGTTTTTGCACTAAATCTACTGTAGAGTAACTTCCATAAAAAAAATTAGGATTTGTTGTCTAAATGAAGAATTGCTTTTGTTATTTTCATTCTGAAAACTAAGTGGCAAATAATTATTTAAAAGTTCACCAATTTCTGTGAAGTAGCCTATTAGTAGCGAAAAAGTTAATCATAAACCCACCAATAGTCCAGCATTTAGAGTTATCTTTTTTTCTTGGTTATTCATTAGCAAAAAGCAAATCATATCACTATTTCATTAGCTGTTGTTAAAGTGCCACAAAATATCTGTGTAGCACAGTGTAGGCTGTAATGTCCAGGTATAAAACAATATAGTGACCTATAATGCAAGCGATTCAATCTCTTGTTTGTGAACAAACCTAGCGGACCTTTAGCTATCATGTAAATGTAAGTGTTTTTTTTTTATTTGGTTTTGGCTTTGCATGTGTGGTTGACTGAAGGGTAGCAGCGTGTGTATAATGGGTGTGTGTTGATTTGTGGTTCAGGCTCTTATCTTCCTGTCAAACCACTTCTTGGTTCTTATCAATAGTGTTGATTTTCTCCAATGCTTTATCGTGCAACTTGAAAAGTAGCCATTTGCTTATCTGATTCCTGCATCGCCCCTTTAAAGTCAACATAAAAAATCTAAATTGACCCTATTTTCTTAATCGATGTGTGTTCTTGGCTCTGTGAATGATTCATCAGTGCATGTTCTTATAACAGAAAAAAAAGACTTCCTTCTCGCTGTTTTCAATAAGGCCTTGTGGGTTATTGAATAATATTAACCATCAGCCAAATAGTGGTTTTGGGTGTTATTTTTTCATCTTATTTTTTAGGTGTCTGGCCAACTTTGTTTTTAGGAAACAGTCTTAATCTGATTACCGTTTGACATCATTAACACCTGTTCTAATTCATGTTATTTGAAAGAAGGATGTGTTCCCATGTTTCTTGAAACAATGAGTAGCTAGTTAGTTTCTCTAAAGCCTCACCCAAATTTTAATGCTGTCAGAAATCACAGATGAAAAATGGGTGGCCAACAACATTTCAAGTTGACTCAAAACATTCATGGATACGCTGTTGACTCGTATTTTATTCTGCAATTCATCATTTTTCTAGTGCCGCACACAGGCACAGCAGAACATCCTGATAGTCCACCCTTCCCTGCTTCAATTCAGTCTTCCTTCCCTCTCTCTGCTGAGAAGGAAAAGACATTATGCCCATTCTGAATGAGCAGAAAGAAAGCAAGCACATTATGTAGGGATGGCAGGAAGAGAATCAACAGTTTTCAGCGCCTGAATCGGTAGGGGAGCCCCTCTGGGGAAGAAGGGGTGAGGAGAGGGAGAGAGGAAGAGATGTCAGCAGGTATTACTATCACTGTCACTGTGCAGTCTTGGAGAGAAACACCCTCGTCATGCTTACTTACCCTAAAGGGAGAACATTTGGGAAATAGTGTGGATCATAAAATTACCATATTGTGAATTTTGTATGATTTGTGTGTACATTTCTAATATTACTTTCCTCCATTATTTTTCTGAAAATAAATATATATGTGAGTGGGAACTGAATAGACAAATAATGATTAGAAATAAATATATTATTATTTTATTTTATATTATACATAATCGGCCTGTAGTTTACATAGATAGATAGATAAATAGATGCATGTGTATAGAGAGATAGATAGATAGATAGATAGATGCATGTAGATAGATAGAGAGAGAGATAGATAGATAGATAGATGGATGGAGAGATAGATGGAGAGATGCATGTGGATAGATAGATAGATAGATAGATAGATGGATGCATGTGGATAGATAGAGAGATAGATAGATAGATAGATGCATGTAGGTAGATAGATATATGTGCATCCAAAATAAAAGTTTTTGTTTGCTTAGTTTATGTATACTATGTACATTTATAATGTATATAAATGCACATCCAATTATTTTCATATTTAAGAAAAATATGTTACGTCGACTATAGAAAACCCAAGACATGTCACTCGTATAGTTTTGAATGGGGGAAAATGCAACGCTTAACATGGGTGATCAATCACAGGAAGCCCCGCCTTCTGAATAAAATAGCCAATCACTGATTTGTAAAGTCAATGTGTCAACTCTGTTGCTATAGAAACATATAGCATTCTGAGATGTGTGAAATGATCTCGCCTGGGAAATAAGCTTTTTATAACGTTATTTGAGCAAAAGAAACAACATTTATTACACAGTTGCTGTCAGATTTCATTAGTGATTTCAAATATGAAATATGTTTTTGAGAATTTGATGCTTAACCATTCAGAGAGAGAGGTGCTTCAAAGATGGCCGTCAAGTAGCATGACTTGTCTTAAAGAGACTTTGGTTACGTTTATATAATATATATGTAAATATATATGTACATATACAGGTAAATATTTTCTAAATGTGTGTGTGTGTGTGTGTGTGTATAAATGCATAATAACTATACACAGAACGCACACATACTATGTAAACAATAACTTATTTTGGATGCAATGAATCGTTTGACAGTGTATGCGTGTATGTATATATACGAATGTATGTTTTGATGTTATTGTACATGTGGCTCTTTTAGGTTTGTAAGCATATTTACAGCACATAGGCGTGGACATCTGTGCATTGGAAGGTATGTTATTGTTTGAACGTACAGTAGATATTTTGTGGGCGGGGGACTTGTAATTTGTTATGTATGGGGTGTGTGTAATGTGCTGTTGGAGCTCAGTAGATACCTGTAGGAGGGTCTTGAGCGGAATGCATGGAATGCTGGGTATGGTGTTCGCTGCGGTGAAGCCGTGTGTTCACGGGAGACGGCTCGTGTGCACGTGCAGGTCTGGGTGTGTGCTTCTGATAGACGTGTTTTGATAACCATTTCAGTTCTTTAAACCGGCAGCGCACGATTCTCCGGTTATTAAACAGATTTGTCCTCTCTGTGTGGAAGCAGAACGCAATCAAAACAAGCAGTGCTGATGATGACTGGGTCCTATTCATCAAGCAGGTCTGGCGGTTAGTGTCTGGAACACACTGAACAGATCTCCTGCAGAGCTCCCTGTACCGTTTCTCATATGGTGGGCAGCTTTTGCCGTCATTATTGCACAGACTGTGGGATCATATGCACTTTTTTTTTTTTTTTTCTGAATTTTTTTTTTTTAAGTCGGTCTGAGACTATACAAGACAATATATTATATTGCCTTCCTAAGCTTTATTATTTTCACCTTGAGGAAATAATCAAACATTATTACATTTAAATGTCATTTAAATGAAAATTTTACTTTAGTTTTGTTTATTTTAGTTTAGTGAAATTTAAATTGAAATGGCGTAGAGAGGACATGTCGCAGGCCGGACTTAAACCTGTGTCACCGGTGTGAAATTTATAGCAAATGTAATTAAATTGAATAACATTTTAAAGTGGAAAGACTGCAATTGTTTTGTAAAACCTACATTTCAGTAATCTTATACTTAAAAAAGAAGAACAATCACTCAGTACTTCTACATTCTCTTGTCCTTTTTAATACATGTAGTAGTTACTAATTTTCAAGTAACCACCTGCTGTGTCTTTATCATCGTTAGAAACTTCGTGATGAATAATTTTGCCGATTCTTCTGGGGCGTAGAAACCATTATTTTTTACAAACTTCTATATTCATCTGGCCACACTATTATGAGGAGATCATCAATACTCATACATCAATGTGTCTCACTCTTTTTGAGTCTCTGCTTGTGAGTATATGAGGGGACAGCTGTACTTGTGTTGAAGATGCCCCTCCTGATGGGTTTTGTAATGTTTTCTGAAAAGACGGCACCGGACTGTCTCAATGTTCTAGCGGTAGCTGCTTGTCTGTAATCCTAAATTAAGTGGATAATTCGCTCTCTGCATGGGGCATGGGAGACGCCAGGGCTACACAACATGTCCTCCTCGAACCCACCCTGGCACTGCCTCCCCCCACGGCTCGGCTGTTGTTCAGTATTGTGTGGGCCGTTTGAAAGAGTTTTGTACTTGAAGTGCGTCCTCCTGTTTACAGACAGCTAATGGTGGCCCTGGTGTTTCACTTCAGCCAGCTGCTTCTGACTGATATTGGCTGAGTTAGAGACTTTATTTTATATTGTATGTATACATTTTTATAATTTATAATGTTAATTAATACATTCATTCATGCTTGTTGTGTTGATTATAAATTTTACATTTTTGGTTTTAATTAATTTCTTAAATAATCTTTATTTTCTGTATTTTATTTAAATTATGCGTTTCATTTATTTTATAATTTTACCTTTCTATTTTAACTCTATTTTCATTTTTATGTAATTAATCGTTATTTTTGTTTATTTTATACAATATTTAATTTTTTTAATATTTATTTGTATTTTTTAATTGTATTTCATTTTTTTACCCTCTGTAATTTATTTTTAGTATTTTAATTATTGAAATGTAATTATTGTAGTTATTTGACCTTTTTTTAACCAATTATTATTTTATTATTGTAATTTGAACATATTGAATTAAAATTATTGTTGGACTTATTTGAATTCTTTTATCATACATAAGCATACATAGTGCATTGCTTTTTTTGTTAATTGTTCTCAGTTTCTCTTTTGTGTTACAGAACCCTAATGTGTGGTTTGCGTTCTTGGGTTTTGTGTGGGGCGTTTTGAGTCTTTTGTACTATGTGTGCCTAATGCAGGCCGTGGGTGCTGCTTTTTGTATGGAGCGAGTTCTTCTCTTTGTGCGGCTGGGGCCTTTGTGACCTGAGCATGTTCAGAGGTGCTTGGCTCTCCTCCGGCTCTCCGCCTGGCCACCGCACCACAAAGCTCAAGGCTGCCAAGCACCAGCACTCTTTCATGCCCTTTCAGCTCAGGAAAAACCAATCTTAATTTGAATTTGAAACGTTTTGACAGAGAAAGATGGAGAGGAGGGGTTGAGGGAGAGATAGAGAAGGTTACCAGGAGAGAATGGGATGAGAGGGACGAAGGAGTGAAGGAGAAAGAGAGAGAGAGAGGGAGTGTAAAAGAGAAAGGGCAGTTTTGTCCCATGAGATTACAATGCAGTGACCGTGAAAGTGCTTAAATAAACAGTGTGTGAGAGAGGAAGAGCCAGAGGAGGAGAGACGGGCACTGGGAAATGGAGACGAGCGAAAGGGAGGGAGGTAGGGAAGGAAGGAGAGAGAGACAGACAGAAAATTGTTGACAAGGAAAGGAAGTGAGTGCAGAGAGTGGGGGAGGGAAGATTGCACTCTTATTAAAAAGCTAAAATTCCACAAATAAGAAAATGAGTGAAAGCGACGAGAGATCCATGGACCCCCTCCTTCACTTCAGGATGCTAATGCCTCATGTTTTCTCACTCTGTGTGTGTCTGAGAGGTAAAGAAGAAAAAAGGAGGATGGTTGTTACCTCTGTCATTGTTTCCTACAGAGACGGGATGTTATAATGCAATTTAAAAGCTTCCATCTCCTCTGGACCTGATTTTTGTCTTAACCAGTTGTGACTGCAACAAACAACAGGACGTTTCGTCATTACTTTTGTTTGCACTGTGAAACAAGGTTGAACAAGCGTCCCCACACATTGTCCATTGAACATCCAGCAAAGTGAAACTCCTTGTGTTTTATAGACCTACTGGTTTCTTTGTAGTTTATTGCATTAGCCATGCAGTGTTGTTGCTCAAAAAGGATTCTGAAATAATTAGGCTGTTTAAACTTTCAGGTGGTAAATGTTAAATTTTGGTTCCTAATTATTTGGGGAAAATGGTAACACACCTTCATAGAAATACAGAATACCTTGATTTAAACTGTAGAGTAAAGTTAATGAACAGCAGTTGTTAAAGAAAGAGTGTGTGAGAGAGATAGAGAAAGAGGGAGAGAGATGAAACACAAAGTCCAATCATTTCAATTGATACACAGGTTCCCAAAACTTAGTCTTTACACTACACCTCAACAGTGAGCACTGAATGTAATTTAAGCAGGACAAGGTGTTTCAATTCACCCACTAGCAACTGCTAAGACATTCACATTCATCTCAGACAGAAACGACATTCAGTACCCAGAGACAGATGTTAATGTTAATGTATGCTCACAGAGCAATAAAGATTGCAGGACTCAATTTTTACACTTTCTGAAGAAAATTTGAGTGCTGCTTGCCTGTGCAAGAATCACAGCCACAATGTTAAAGGGTCATTGGGTGGCCATTTTCCCCAAGCTGATAGAATTCTTTAGGGTCTGAACGAAAAGCCTAGCTTTGGTTACAATTTGTTTTCAGCAATATGTTTTAGTCCATGTTCCTTTAAATGCAAATGAGCTCTGTGGACCCCGCCCCTCTCTTCAGTGAGGTGGCGAGTTGTTCTCATGAGACCGTTTACTGTAGCTGCAGAACTTTCTAACTAGCACGTTATTAGGAAAGAACCCCAAACTCACTTCTTCTGTAGATGAAACTGGATCACGAATGATTCACGTGAACATAGACACATTTAGACAGATCAGAGAATGCATTCCCTTCGAAAACAAACAATCCACCGTGTGTTCAGATGTGCGTACAGTTGAACTGCTTAATAATTTTGTGTAAACTATGATACCTTTTTTTTTTGAAGATTCGTAGATGAGTGTAAAGTTCAAAGGAACTGCATTGGTACCTTTCCAAATATTTTTATTTTTTACTTTTGATCAATTCATAGCATTCATAACTGTATATAAATAAAATATATACTGTACGTATATCATATTCGCGAATAACGAAGTCGTAACTGTACAGGTGGACGGCTAGAGAGGAAGGCAAAGAGCGAGAACATGCAGTGAGGGAGAGAGCAATAGAGGAGGGACGTGTGCGGGAAAGAGAGGCAGAAAGAGGCAAGAGTTCTTAGCCTATCAAAACTCTGACCCACTTTCGCAATGATGGATGCCCAAAGCCAGCTCAGATTTATCGTTATTGCTTATTTGCTTAGCAGGCGCCCTTTTCAGCGCGGAGCGGGGTTGAACACTGGAGCATGTAACTCCGGTGGTTGCTCGCCCTAACCCACTTACCAGCGACAGCTGGGCCTGCAGACCAGAGAGGGGCCGGCGCACCGCAGACCCCTACAGCTGCCGCTACGCCAATCCTACAGGCGGACACCTGTCTCCCAACGCACTTCCATTGTGTCTGCTTTCCTTTCTTCAGTCCTTTCGTCATCTTTCCAGGCCTTATAAAGACCCCCGAGGAAAGGCTCGGTTGGCTGTACAGTAGCTGAAGGAGGAAGTTGTATTTAAAGCGAAGGCAAAAAGGGTTTTAAAACAGCCAGAACCATCATTAGTCTGAGGCTTGGAAGTGGCGATGGAGGAAAGGGTGGGGCGAAGAGGGCTTGGCGTAGCTCCCGGCTCCAGATTGGCTGACTCCCAGACCACTGCACCTCTGGCCTTACATACCCCCTGGACACCCACATGCACAGATTCGCATATGTTCATGTGCTCATTATAATGAATATATAACATGTAGGGCAATGCAGTTGGAACTGCGGAATCATAAAGTCATAAAAATAGAATTTACTGTATTACGCATACTGTATCATGACATTTGGCACTTCGGGTGAATAAATCAAAAGTAGGGCTATACACTACTTCTTCTCCTAGTTCTTATAGTTCTTATAGTCTTCTAGTGTGACTTCTAAAGTAGAAAAAGCATGCTGTCTAATGTGAAGTGTGCATGTTAAGCACGTCTTTATAGGAATGACTTTTGACATCATCAAATAACAGTTAAGATAATAGCTCAGTTTAACTTCAGGAAATTATAACATGTTATTATTGTACAATACAATGTACTTCCCAAAGTAATAATACTAGTAATGCAGGTTATTAAAACAAAATTTTCTGAGGACCACTGAATATCACAGTTTGTCACCTGTTTTAACTTTAACAAACTTCTCTGCTTTTCAGTATTTTGATTTGAGTTTTAAAAAATTGAATTTGATTAAAGAATTTTATTCGTCATGCATGTGGTTTTTGATGATACATTTGTATTAAATTTATACAGAAAACTGTAAAACAGAAATCTAAAACACATTTCACGTTATTACAATTGTAATAACTACATAGTTAATGTCATGAATTCTATCCATTAGTTATTCATTTAGTTCATTAATAATGCAATTTATTAATAACTAAAACAGAAACAAGAAAAAAGTAAATTTTTAAAGAAAAACAACAACACTAACTAGTGATCACTAACTAACTCAGGGCTGTCCAAACTCAGTCCTGGAGGGCCGGTGTCTTGCCTCAACACACCTGCATGGAAGTTTCTAACATGCCTAGTAAGCGCTTGATTAGCTGCTTCAGGTGTGTTTGATTAGGGTTGGAGCTAAACTTTGCAGGACTAGTTATCTAGTAGGCTAGCTAACTAAATACAGAAAAAAATCTGTTGTAATGTATGTCACCCTTTATGTTGTTCCAAACATGTGTAGAATGTTATCTGTAGCGTTTTGTTGTTGTTTTTTTCTGGTCCATACAAAGAAAGTTGAAGGATAAATCCATTTCCGGAATAAAAAACTATGATACTGATAATTTACTCACCCCCATGTCCACGGCCGGATAAATGCACAGGCTTTATATGGCTTCAGCCGGCCCCCAATTGGTCAAAAGAAAGAAAAAACTTAATATCCATTGGATTAAAATACAGCAACCTGTAGCCTAGGGGCCCCTGGCCATGTTAATCCGGCCCTGCCCATGTCATCCAAGATATTTTTTTGAGGAAAATTTCCCTCCGTATTGTGGACTTAAATGGTGGCCAATCATTTCAAGGTCAAAAACACACTTCACAAGGCTCAACATGATCCCAGCCAAAGAATAAGGGTCTTATGAAGCATTTTCTGGAAAAATAAAAATGATACTTTTTAACCACAAATGCTCCGCTTGTTCTGACTCTGCGATGCGCATAGGTGTCTTTACACATTCTTACCTTATCATTTTGGAAAGTTAATGCGTGCTTAGTTCTTCATCTTTGTACTTCTCACTTTCTCCTCCAACATTAAAATAATCTGACATCATTGTTTTTTTGACATGATCTTACATTATTGTTGATTTTTTTAAGTTTTTTTTTCTTTGCTACTGAATAAAGAAAGGCATGAACATTTTGCTACAACGTGGGTGTGGGGAAATTATGAAGACATTTTTATTCTAGAAGTGGACACACCTTTAAATGTGCCATAGAATGGAAAACTGAATTGACCTTGGCATGGTTGAATAATAACAGTTCAGTACATGGACATAAC
>JAUMHG010000060.1:9183072-9194911 GCA_032359395.1 Enteromius anoplus | reverse complement strand
TTCTGGGCATTTTTCCCCTTACCTAAGCTACATACCTTCTATGTACATATCAGAGAACAATTTAAAATATTCTCTCACCTTTAAAAGTTTAGTTCTGTGATCCTCTGTGATTTATTTTGTTCCATCACCTGAACAAAAACATTTCTCTAAAATATCATTGTATGTTTTCCAAAGAAGGAAGGTTATACAGGTTTGAAGTGAGAGGTCAGGATTGTGGATTATAATTTTTAGGTAAATGATCCCTTTGCAAGCTTTCCAAAATAACACTCTTTAATTGTAGCTCTTTTGCGTTCCACCGGTGTTTTATTAGTTTATAATGAACAAAACAAATCCCTTTCCTCATTATTATTTTTTTTTACTCTTGGGGTTTCTTTCAGAGCTTCAAGTAGGTACTAAGTTTCTTTCATGGTATTAAATGGGTGTAAAAGCCTATAAAAGAGCCTTAAAGTGCTTGAGGTTATTCACTGAAAAGCTATTATTTTATGTAGGTATTAGCTTTATCTGTATTCAGCAAGAAAAGCAGCCAGTGTCCACTTCAATAGTAGAGCATCAGCACCAAGGTTCGCATCGAGGCTGAGAAGGCCATTTGCTAATCTTCCCCTTTCAGATCCTGACTTATGCACACACATACCCGCGCATGCACACACACACACATACCATGCTAAAGTCATCCCCTCCTGTTCTTTGTAGTGCTGTGGGTCCTGCTGACTCTTGGTGAAAGGGGCGCTGTGCTAACAGGCAGAAAATAGACCCGGCTCTCTGTTTGAGCTTCGGCCTCAAGAGCCCCGGGCCGCACCGTTGCCCAGTGATAAACGCATTTGAAAACAGGGGGCACAAAAAGTCTTCCGGTGCCTGGCTAAATGCTAAACACCCCCCTCATTCATACACATACACATGGCGCATTCCTTTTTAGACGACTTTACAAACCTATCTCCTGCAGCTTTGCTGAGGAGCAGCCAACATCTGCGCTCCAAGCGAGCCTGAGCTTCTCAGAGCACAGAAACAGCTTTTCACACACACGTTACACCGCTGCATGGAGATTTCAGGAGCATGTAGGTCACTCTTTAGCGTCTGTGTGTAATGTATTAGCTTGAATGGATGAATGAACAAGCCTAATGAAAGAATTAATGAATTGAATTAAGGGACAATGGGTCTCGTTTGCTAATCGCACATACATGTGTATTTGAGCGTGAAGCGTGTATGCGAACGTTGTCACGCAGAAATCATGATTTAAGCTTGTAAACATATCGAAACTAATACTTATAAAATATGATATGCCAAAAGACTAATTTATAGATCTTAGAAATATATTGTGCTAAACAAAATTAATAAAAGAATTTCCATATATATGCCATTTTCCTACAGCAAATTATCTGGAAAATAATAATTAAAAAAAAAATGCTCTTACACATTTATATGCAGATAAGTGTTTTTTTTTGGTTTGTTTTTTTTTCTTTCTATGGGTGCAACAGAATAAAGTAATTGTTTATTTTAAAACAATTGATAATGATTTTAAGCCCAGTTAATACGATAAATCTTAAAAATGTCTTCTAAAATCTTCTGTTCTCAAACTTTTTGGCCTCCCAGCACCTTGTAAATATTTATTCATATTTGAGTATTTAATTTACATTTAAATTTAAATTAATTTTATATATTTATTTTGAATAAATATCTCATGTTTTTTTTATTTGTTTTTATTTAAAATTCTTATACATCGTTTATTTATTGTTCTTATAAATCTTTATTTATCTTTTATCTTTATTAATCTGAATCTTCTAAGTGAGCACTGGTCTTTTGACAGACACAAACCCACATTTATAAACACATTCCCGGATCGCTTTTTCACTAACCAAAGGAAATTCCCCTGCGTTAGTTTTTATAAAATGCCACAGACAAACGAATACAGCTTAGGTCAGTCAGTAGCATTTGTCTTTGTCAACTTCTTCTCAGCATCACGATAGAAATTAATTTTCTGGGGTGTAGTTACAGCTTTCCATGCCACAAAAGGCTTGTCCTGAAAAATGTTAAAATCAATATCGCGAATTGCTGCACCTGCAGAACAACCTTGTTCTGTCCCCACAAAGGTAACTACGGGTTGGTGCTGTTTTTTCAACCGAAACGCGAGCGAATGAACCTGCCTTATAAACTCTCATTCACTACAAGTGAATAATACGTTCCTCGCATGAACCCGCAAGATTGTTTAGCGTGTGCGGAAAGCCAGCACCTCACAGGAAACAAACTAAGCCCCTAACCACATGTGGCTCCACACCTGGCGCCTTTGGAGAGATAGAAAGAGCCACGCAAATGCTGGCACCAAAAAGGAAGCTTAAGGTCAGGAGTCCTGTTTGTTTTTGTGTGTGCGTCTTTCCTTCTTTCCTCCTCTACACCGTAGAATAACATCCATTAACAAAGGGTTTAGATCCTGCTTCCCAACACTTTTAGGAAAGCGAGGGAGGGAACGAGACCTGAAGGAGGCAGAGGCGACCACTTCAAGAACGTCATGGTCAGGAAATGGTCGCAAAAATAATGATATTGTTAAGGAGCAAATAGGGGGTGGCAGATGGCCAAAGCGGGAACCCAAGTAGGTGTTTGTCTGAATAGCCTTAATAGTCAGGTTAGACACAACATGGCTGAATGAACAAACACACGCGGTCTGAAACGGTTGAACACATCAGAGCCACGTGAAGAGCTTAGCGCCTGTTGGGCTAGCGCTAGGGCTAACATGGGCTTTGGGGATGCGCCACATGCTGGAGCTTAGGTGGGTTTATCGCAGGAGGGGCCAGAAGGGAAGGACATATTTGTGGCAGGGTTGGTTTTTTCGTGAGGCGGTCTGAATGTGTTTTTGGATTTGTGACTGTTACAGTGGCTGTGCACGGCTGCCTTCATCTGGCTCACAGTCCCCAAAGTCTTCCCGCTTTTCTCTGCGTAACTACTCTGTATGTAGAGTGTACTAATCCAAAAAGAGCCATGAATAATTTGGTTTATGAAAAACTGTTGTTTACAAATCTGGTTACAAATCATTTACAGTGCTCAATTTTCGTTGTTGAATCACATTACGGAAAATATCAAATGATTTTATTCACTACTGAGAACTAACTGTGCCTTACTACAACTTTTCATTCATATTCTATTCTTTTTAGGTTTGTGCTTGTTTTAACAATGTGTATCACGTGTCGCAACCAATACGCATGTGCATATTCAATGACACAAGCACTGCCATACACATGTGGTGCGGAAGCAAGCGTATGCGTCATTCCATAATGGCAGAGCTTTAAGCAGTAAAGTCATAATTTTAGTTTTCTTTGCGCACTATGTTGATTGTGGTGGGACACTTACTGTCTATGGCAAGGTCAGAGACTTCTCGGATTTATTCAAAACTTTCTTAATTTTGTGTTTCGAAGAAAAATAAAGGTCTTAGGGGTTTGGAACAACATGAGGTTGAATAATTAAAAGTGCTGTATGTAGGATTTTGACTGCAGGAGGTTATTTTGGTTTGTCAAACCCGCCAACTGCCAGTTTACAATCGTGTTTCAGAACGCCATCATCGCCAACGTATTCCAACATATTCCATCATCATTGCGCTCGTTCTAGTTGGTGTCTTCAGTTTGGCAACCTGCATGTGCACCAAGTTCACACTAGCAGCGACTTCTGACGAGGTCGCTAGTGGGCGTTCTCATTACTGGTCGCTTAGTTACGTCATTGTTGACAGCGAATCAGGTTTCTTGCCGCTAAATACAAACATTTTGGAGGCAAAAGACCGAATATAATATAAGTATACTGAGTCCACACATACAAACAAAAATGAATGAGAAACAGAAAGTACTTTTTTCCATTGCGTACGTTTATCTGTGGCAAAAACGCAAACGCCATTCCGTCTGGGTCCATAAAATCATTCAGGTTCGGAGTCAGCACGGCGAGTACCACCAGCTTGTGCAAGAACTGTGGCTGGATGAAGTCTGGTTCCAGCAGTAAAAAGGAGTATGATCACATGAGCACTATCATCTTCTTTCCTATTGGCTGTTGCTCCAGAAAGTCGCTCTTCATTTGCATACAGTTGAGAGATTCTGAACTTTGTCGCGTCGCTGGACACGCCCACATCCGGACGCTCTTGTCGCCGGATATCGCCAACTCTCCATTGAAATTAATGGGATCGCGTCGCTTTGTCGCTGCATGTGTGAACGGGGCTTAAGTAGGAGGGGCCGGGTAAAAAAAAAAAAGTCTCCAATATTTTGAATTTGAACTGCAATACCTAGTTCAACCACTCGGTGTCAATCCTACGTATAGCACCTTTAATGACAGAATTTTCAATTTTGGGCGAACTATCCCTTTAATTGCATTACATGGATCAAATGTGACAGGAATCTTTTGTAACACTGCATTTACTATTTCAAATAAATGCTGTTAATTTGTATTTCCTATTAAACAAAATATCCTATTTAAAATAAATAAATGTTTTCAACAATGATAAAAAGAAGTGTTTCTCGAGCAGCAAATCAGTGTATTAGATAATGTAATGCTGAAATAATTAAACTTCAGGAATAAATTATATTTTATTAAATTAGAGAATCACAGTATTGGTGTGTGTGTTTTTCCTGTGTTTTTGATCACATAAATATAACCTTGGCAGATATAAAAGGCTATATAAAACATTAAACACAAATGCCAAACTTTGGAATGGTAGTGCGTAATATGTGCGAGTGTGTGCGTTTCTCTGTTAATCATGAAAAAGAAGTGATTAATCATAACATTTAAATTGCTGGATTCATGAGAGCATCTGGGACTTGAATCTTATGGTGCAGTGGTGCTGCACCATAACTGGTTTTGCTTCAGGACCAGAATTTTTATTGGACATCATTTGGCAACCAACCACAACACCAAAATTGTTCATTATACCAAATTATATTTCAATGGTATCATGCTTTCGGCAGCCAATAATTCGCTGCACAAAAACTCATTGCGCTTGTCACAAACCATGTACCATCTATTAATGTAATCTGGGTCATATTTGATTTATTATGCAGTTGTGTTTATGCTTTTGGAGAATAAGGGCATGTCATGCCGCCTGTCCATTTTGGGTTTTGTTAGAATTTGAGTAGCTTCCACAAGTGACACTTGAATATTTACTATTACTATTAGTGATTGATTGGAAGCATAGCCTTTGACATCACCCAAAAAGCATTTTCTCCTCTTTCAAAAAGCATATTTATTTTGTTACTTTCTCTATGCATGATTGCATCACAGAGTAGTTTTTATTTAGCATCATTTTCTCCCTGATCTTGTTCGTGACCGTCTGAACAGACCAGTGAGAAACCCTGGTGTCTATATTAACCCTACAGAGTTGTAACGTCCCACAGTTTCATGATTTTTAAATTCTTCTATGTTTCAAAGGTTTTGAAGTCGTCTTTCAAACAGGCTCTAACAGGGCTGCATCTGCAGTGTGACTGTCAAACCCCAGAGACTAACGTGACCTGATGAGAGGGAGAGAAAGAGAGCGAGAGTTTGACAGAGAAGGCGAGGAGAGAACATGCAAGGTTGAGGGTTAATGGTGAATATGAGGATGACTTTGATACAGGTCGTATGCACGTCACATGAAATATTCCTGAGTTAAAATGGGGGTAGCAGCTAAAGGAAGAGAGAGCGACTGGATGAAAAAGTGCTGTCGATACTGATCAGGAAAACGTAGCTCTGGACAATATACCTAAAAATGCATATCAATATTTTACTAAATGAACACAAAAGGAATATTTAAAATCATATTTACTTTACTATAAGCAATATAAAGTTTACTATACTATAAATTTAGTTTTTATAATGTGTTTAAATATTTAGTTATAATTTACAAGTGCGTAGAATACAGTAAGTGTTCTGAATGAAAATCATCTCCCTGCTGAAAAACACCGAATCGGTTAGGTTTTGTTTTGATGCTGGTTTAAGCTGGTCCTTTGCCAACACGTGACCAGCATAAACCAGCAAATATGCTTTTTTTTCCCGCAGAGCTGACTGCATGCACTTCACATTTATGTTCAACATGTGCCATTATTGATAATGATGGGAGGCAGGTTGGAGAAAATAAATAAATGAATTGCCTAACAGAAAATAGCATAAAAAGTACACCGTAAAACCCAGTGAGTTGTAATGACTAATTTCAACTGAGGAAATGGTTTAAAGTTAAAGTTTCTTCAACCTAACATTTTTGTTTAAACCATTTATTTTAATAACATTGACTCTTCTTTCTTATGGTTACCTGCTAGCAAGCTAGCTAGCAAACTGAATTACACATGTGCTAATACAATGAGACATTATCACTGTATCAACAAGTGTCAATACTTCTTTTAAACAGCAGTATAAAGTCTCCGTATGCTTGGGTCCACCCCTGACTTTACCACAGTACCTACATTTCAGCACGAGGTAACCCCCAAAAACCCTAACATAACAGAAACATAATAACAATAAAGACCAACAAATTTCCATATGTTAATCTTGTCCAAAAATGTACATTTACAAAATTAACATGTAATTTAAACATTTACTTTTCTTACGGAATCTGAAAGCATCATATAATAAGCTACTGAGCTCACACTTCGGCAAACTTTGCGATGTCATTACTGTATGTTTGCATTAAGTATAAACCGAACTTTAAACGGTGGATGCGCCTCTTAATACCTTAACACTTCTGATTGGGCATTGAGTTCAAAAATATCTTTTTCTAAATAAAATTTCTGTTTTTGATTTTATCACCTCGTTTGCTCATCTTCCTGTTACTCTCTGTGATGGAGGGATAACCCATTGACTGAAAGTGCAGTGAAGCGTTGGATCCTCTTTGGGGAATGAGTACGCTCTCTTTTTCTTTTGTTCTCTCTCACTCATTCTCTTTCTCACCCCTCTAGCCCCCTCGACTCCCCTCAGATGCTTCGCCTGTTGCCAAGGTCTCTAACCGTTTTTTTTTTTTTTATACCCTTTCTGCTCCTCTCATCCTTTGCTCTGCATCCCTTGTTCCCATGCAGTGTCCTCCTTGGGAGAGTTCAGCTTGGCCGAGCGCACCATCCCACCTTGAGTCTTAACTCCTCAACCAAACCCTCAATTTTTGCAATAGCGCTACAACTTTCTCTCCTACTCTTAATTTTGGTGTCTTCAAAACATATTGCCTTCTAAAATTTTCCATGTCCTTGTCTTCATGAATTTTTTCCAATCTCTTATCAAAGCTCCTCAGATGACCATACTGTTGGCCGCCTCAGGGTAGCTTGACATAAATATGCCCTTTTCTCATTGGTTGGAGTTTTTACAAGGCTCCATCGGGTCCATCAGGACCCCCTGTCTTTCACCTTCACCAGTAGCTCAAGGAGCCAATCATCTCACCTTCTTCGACCCAAGCCATCACACCCCCCTTTTCTTTCCCAGCATGTTTTCTTGTTTTTCTGTGGATAGCCTGGCATTGTTGATCAATTATCGGGTCCATTTAACAATTAAGTTGCGGCATACAGTAAGACTGAGGCGGGATTGCGTAGCTCAATTGGTATGCACGCCTTGTCAGAACTGCTCTGTATTCCTCAGCCGTGTTTGTGAAATTGTTCGTGTTTTAATTATTCTCTTTTATAAAGGGATCAAAGGTGCTGCTGGCAGGGTCGGCCCCTATTTTCATTCATGTTCGTGCTCAGGCTTATACTCCCACACAGACGGGTTTTTTTTTATTTTTACTATGAATGTGTTCTATTATTAAAATTGTGAAGCGCCTTCTCTAATGGTATAATGACTCCAGTTTGGCTCCAGCACTGCAGGATTTAATCGGACGCAATATATGTTGTAGACATTATGTTGATCTTGTAGGATAATCTACTGTGTCTGTATTAAATCACTTTTGATGATTTAATCATTTAAGATCTCATGCCTTTTTAAATGTTAATTAATTAAAGGGATAGTTCAACCCCTCAACCCCCTTCAGAAAGTGATATAGAAATCTGGATGAATGCATGGTAACAATTTTTTAGAATTGAAAAAGATCAATGTTTTGAAGAGAGTATGTTGGATCTGGCAGCTCTAATGTGACCGCTGTCTGTAATTCATGTTAATCACAGAACAAAAGAGAGAAAATCTTAAACTGCTTTGACTAAATTACAAACCAAACGATTTCGACTAATACTTTTATATTTGGGGGGAAAAAAAGAGAATAAAGTATGTAAAATATTATATTTTCAGTGCTTCGCTCAACAAGGCAGCCCAACGGGGGGGGGGGGGGACAGGCGACGTGCTGACTGCCCCTCCCACCCCCAAACAAACAAAAACTAGAAACATTACAAACTAACAAACTACAAACCCGTGGCATTCAGGTAGGCATTTCCAACTGATTCGAACAAGGCAAACAATCGTTCGGTCACAGCGATCGGTACATTTATAGTTTTGTTTTATATGCTGCAAAGAAGAAACCCCACAACATATGTGAAGTATAGCTCCATTGTTGTTCAAAGGAAAAGAAAAAAAACAAGATCATACTTTTATTTTAGTTTTAATAAATAAAAATGTGAAACCGTGACACCACTGTGTCGTATTGAACCGAAATGTGAACCGTTACACCCCTAATAAATATATATATATATATATATATAAAATGTACATAGTAAAGAATGATAAAATATATATGGTATCAAACACCTTATTTGAAGCAAAAATAACTATATCATAATATATATTGTTCCCGTGAAATAAAAAAAACTTGTATCAAGATATAAGATTTTGCTCATATGGCAACGGCAGATACCTCTGAGTATCAGAGGCAAAAACTCAAGATTAGGCAAACGGTATAACGATAATCCAGAACAGAGAAAACACTGGAAACAAGAAAGGCTTACAAAAGGGGAAACACAAGGTACATCCACAATGATCAGCAACAGTAAACACAGGCCGGTCCTTAAGTACACCAGATAACCCAGCGTTTCTCAATCCCGGTCCTCGCGCCCCACCGCTCTGCACATTTCGTATGTTTCTCTTTCATTTGTTCTATTCAAACGTATGTGCCCTGTGAAGTGGACATCACCGGATGTTCCACGATGATTCCAATTCGAAGCGAACGTATACGTTCCATTCAAAGTGCATTTAAGTGAGCGAGTCGTAATTTAAATCATATTTACATATTTACAGCGCAAATCCGTGAATGAACTTTCCGAAGTGAGGTAAACTTTAATGGATTTCCCCTGCTCAGGGAAAAGGGAGCAATGAACACTGTGTAGGGTACATGTCAATTGGAACACAGCTTATGCACGGAGCTCTCTTCTAATGAGCTGATTATCAGAATCAGGTGCGTTAACAAAGAGAGACACGCAAAATATGCAGAGCAGGGGGCCGCGAGGACCAGGATTGAGAACCGCTGAGATAACCAGACAAAAGGGAGGAGGAACTAATGAGCAACCATAGCGACAAACGACATGGGAGTGCTAAACAGAGAATGGAGAGACGGGAAAACCGACAACATAGGATTAGATTACAAATGAGCTTTCATTTATTTGTTGTAATGTATATTGAAATTTATTAAATTACTATTCCTGTGCATTTTATAATTATTTAGTTATTTGTATTAGGGTTGTGCCGATAGACGATAGTATCATGTATCGACGATAGAGCTATCAACGATACCAGATATCTTTGTCGATAGTCAAGACGATATTGGGCTCATTCTCCTATTAATGTATAAAATTATTATTATTATTAAGCAGCCTATAATTATTGGGCTACCATTATCGATTTGCCCCACTATTTCACTCAGCGCCGCACATACACGCACATTAGTGCTAAAAAAGAAATCTTTTAGACATCCTTAACAGCTATCTTTTCTTTTACAGCACATTAAGTAGAAAACATTGTTGCTTGTTCTTCATCATCGTTATGATAATTTTTAAAAATGCAGTTGATAAGTTGTCAGTCTAAAACGGGGCTCGTCGTTGGACGTACGGTCCAGAGTGCTACTTCAAAAATATAAACTGCGCGGTCCTATAATAACCATGTAGAATTATGCAGAATTTTTATATTTCGTCTTTCCCAAATTTTATTTATTTATTTATTTTTATTGTTGGACTGTTTTAAATAGTTAATTAAGCACACAGAATTAACACATTAAATTGACAGCCCCTAGTGCATGAATCTGTTAAATTTCTATTATTGTTCTTCAGTAAACTTGAGAGTTATTTTTCATTATTATTCATGCATCCATTGAAGTGTATCAAGCCCAAGTCCACGGCGGATCTCAGTTCGAGGGAAGCAGCTGTATTATCAGCGTGCTGAATATGACCGTGATTACCACATAGTTTACAGATCCTTCCCCCCACTCGTTCATTTTCATTTTTCAGACTACCTGACAGAGCCTGACACTTTAACCTCTATCTGCTGATTGCTTTATGTCTCCTGTCCCTTACAGCTCCTTTTCCCCTCACCCTTTTACTCTCTGTAACTCTCTGTAAAGTAATATGTAAATCTACAACTCCGCTTGCCAGCTTTTAGTAATGTGTGTAGGGAAGTGGTTCTACATGCTTAATTTCGGTTGGCAGTTCATTAAAGCTTTTGTTTGCTTGTGTACATGTATTTGCGAGTATGTGGGTGTGTTAATTGAGATGTGTTATGCAGCTCGAGGGTGTTGAACATAGCACAAAATTGATCATAAGGCCTTGTCTGAGTTACGTTTGACGGACTCCTGATCGATTTGGGCTGTCATGGAGATTGATCACCAATACTCGGTCACAGCTATTGATCAGCTCGCAGGTTGTGTCATCGCTCGAGTCGCTGTGGAAGACGAGAGGGAGCCATAAACACATTCCTTTCGCTTGTTTATTGCGCTTTCATCTCTGCCTCACTGTAAAAGAGATGTGTGCTAAGATTGGAAGCTGAGCTACATGTAATTGCTGGTGTCTGTGAATTATAGCAGTTTGAATATTATTACTAGTGTATAATGTTGTCTGACGCTGTCAAAGTTCAGCTCCAGTGCTCATATTTACACAATGCTGTAATTACATGATTTAGTCTGGCTAACCTTTCTTTTCCAGAAGGTTTAATCTTCTAAGCGTTGAAGTCTGCGGGCAGGCTGTGGTTTAACTGTGACTTCATCGTAATAACTTGTGTATATTAGTAATTGTGGTGCATTACCCTACGATTTAAAAAGTCTTTTTGCAGTTGGTTTAAATTACTGTCATTCGCGGGGTCACACTTTGTGGTTCAAACTTAGTAAAAACACTGAAAATGTTATTTAAATATTTATATTAATATTTCTAGTTTTATTATATTCTTATTCCAATTCTTTTAATCATTTCCTATTTTACTCTATTTTAAAATTTTAGGGTTTTAAATTCTTAAGCCAAAATGGAAAAATTTGATAAAAAATTATGTAAATAAAAAAAAAAAGTAAAATTGTGAAATTATTAAAAGTGAAAACACCTTAATTTTATTTGAATTAGAGCTGTCAAACGATTCATTGTAATTAATCGCATCCAAAATAAGTTATTGTTTACATTATGTATGTAAGTACACTGTGTATATTTATTATGTATATGTAAATGCACCCACATACAGCATATATTTTAAAATAGTACATATTTATTTATATATTTGTATATTAATATTCTTTTATTTTATATAATATATCAAATGTGATTTATTCCTATGATGCAATGCAGAATTTTCAGCACCGTTGATCCTTTGGAAATTATTCTAACATTGAAAAATAAACCAATGCTTTCACAACATCTACATAATCTTAAATATGATTTTATGAGGCTGTCACTTCATATTTACTTCTGGGAGATTGAGTTGGGTGGGCCCCGAAACATCACTTTTTATTTCTCTTGCTACTGCTATGTAAATT
>JAUMHG010000060.1:9172969-9182972 GCA_032359395.1 Enteromius anoplus | reverse complement strand
ATATATTAAAAAAACATTTAATATCAAATAACCAACGCTGTCTATTGTATGTATAGCATACAGCCAAAATAGTATTTATTTGACCATTACTGAATTGTCAACAAGCTTGAAAATCTAGATGCAGTAAATGTCTATATGGTTACCAATTGACTGGATGTTACATTTTTATTCAAAATTTTTTTCAATATTGACTAAATATCTTTTATACGTTTTGACTTTAATAAGGCTTCCCCAAAATCAGGCAAGAATAAACTCATTGGCCATACTCTGCTATTTCATAACAACAAAGCACTTATATGCAGCAAACTCATAATTACAACTTCAGAAGCGGTATATAGAAAAATTTCCGATAGCACATGAAGGCAGCATAAACACAGATAACCTGTGACAGTAAGATTCCAGCACTGAAGAAACTTTCCACACTTTCTAGATCCCAAATGCGACAACATCCAACAGTCCTAATTGCAACCTCAATGTGGTTTTTAATCTCACAACTACAACTTTATATCTTGCAGTTGTGACTGGATTTATTTGAATCTTTATCTCCCAATTACCCATTTTATTTTATACTTGAAAGTGAAACGCTACCATATAGGCCTATTCACACCAGGAACGATAAAAAAAGCAATATTGGCATCCACGTTAAGTTTTTTTTTTTCTTCAAAGCATGCGCTGCATCATCCGTCACTTTACACCAAGAAATGAACATCTCTGTGATCAGTTACTCACCCTGAAGTTACTCCAAACCTGTATGACTTTCCTTCTTCAACCGAACACAAAAGAAGATCAGTAACCAAACAGTTGCTGCTGGTCCCCGATGACTTCCACTTAATCGTTCATCTGCTGGAAAACAACACTGTTCTGAAAGCGATTCCAACCGAACATCATTATCATTATAGATGTGGTTTGGATTTCTGTATTCTAATTGAATTTGAATGATTATTAAAACATCTATAGATATGAACGGCTCTTTATTCCCTAACTGATAAATAATATCCAGTACCGATCTCTAATGCAATTAAACATGAAAACGAATCCTCCGATTAATTTCTAAATGCATTATCCTATAAAAAAAACAATAGAAAAGGTCAAACAACCTCCATTTATTCTGGTCCGGTGTTCGTTCATTCAGCTGTGACACCATAAACGCTCACGACGTGAGATGATTGTCCTGATTGATGAAAATTGCATTTGCTTGACAGCTCATTAGCAACTTATGGATGTCTCATCACTGGCCAAGCTTGCAGTATTTTGTAAATATGACATTTGCTGTCAGATCTGGGATGGACTATGACATGATATAGTCTGATGAAGAGATGATCTTTATCTTCAATCATCACCGTTGATGGTTTAATATGGAAAGATGACCTCTTTCAGACCACATCTTGTATTTTCTGGCTTCTGTAAGAAGTTGATGTCACAGGTAATTTCTTAACTAGGTCATAGACGGTGGGTCAGATACCTAGTTTACTCTCTAACTTTGTCTGTTTCTCCCTCTGCACTCCATCTGTTTTACTCCCTTGCTCTCTCTCTCTCTCTCTGGTCTGGAGTCTTTCTTTAGCCTTTTTCCGTCGTCTCTCTGTCCACCCATTTAACTCTGGATAACCCCCTCCTCGTTCTTCTGCCCGTGTGCGCTCCCTTCCTCCCTTCTTTCCTTCTCAGACTTCCTCTGCCTACTCTGCTCTGTCGCTTCTTCACAAAAGACTCCCGGTGACAGACCTGGACCGGCCGCCTCACTCTCACATCCTGTCTTTTCTACTTCTCCTCCGTGGCCTCCTCTGATCCCTCGCTCGCGTTACTTCTCTGGCACACACGCAGGTTCGCTGTGAAGAAAGACCAATTAAAATCCATCTTGTCTTCTTGCTGTCTCCCACCAAACTCTCTCTAGGGCCACTAATTAAAACGGAACCCTTTCTTTACCTCCCTCCATGTGTCTGTCTCTCCGCTCTCTAACCCTTCTCTCTCAGTCTTCACCTCTCTTCCTGTCTCACTTCGTCTCCGCTGCTCCTTTGCTCTGGTTCTCACCTGTTCTTCCACAGTCTGTTGTTGATCTGCACTTCTTAACTACCTGTGAACTTCAGCTGCAAACTCTTTCTCTCTTTCTTTCCTTTTTTCTCTTTCCTTTTCTTTTCTTTCTTCTCTCTCTCTTTCTTTCTTGCTTGCTTTCTTTCATATCTTTTCCATTTTCTTTCTTTCTGTAATTTGTTTCTTCATGTCTCTTTCCCCATATTTTTCTCTAATTAGTTCTGTTTGTCTGTCTTGCTGTCTTTGTTTGTTTGTTTCTTTTTTTTCTTACCTTTTTCGTCACTCTTTCCTTTTCTTTCTTTCTTTCTTCTCTATAATTTTTTTTCTTCTACTGATTCATTCTTTTCTGTTCATTGTAATTTTTTCAGTATTATTTTTGTTTGTCTTTCTTTCTTTTGGTTTCTGCCTGCCTGTCTTAATTTTTCTCTCATTTTTGTTCATCCTTTCATCCTTTTTTAATATTTATTCATTCTTTTTGGTTCATTGTCATCCTTTCTTTTGTTGTCTGTCATTCTTTCTGTCTGTTTTGTCTTCCTTTTTTCTTCTGTCTTGCTATCTATTTTCTGTCTTTCTTTTTTTGTTCCTCTCTTTATTTCTGTAATTTTTCTTTCCTCTTGTCATTTTCTTTCTTTCTTTGTCTTTCTGCTTTTCCATCTTTCTCCATATATTTGCCTCATTATTTTTGTTCATCCTTTTGCGTTTTCTTTCATTAATTTTCTTTTGTTTGTTGTCATTATGTCTTTTGTTTTCTGTGTCTGTTTCTTTCTTTCTTTC
Organism: Enteromius anoplus; assembly: GCA_032359395.1. NCBI lineage: Eukaryota > Metazoa > Chordata > Actinopteri > Cypriniformes > Cyprinidae > Enteromius > Enteromius anoplus. Next base: position 9,180,173 of record JAUMHG010000060.1, on the reverse strand, counting down.
TTTTTCATTTTCTATTATTATTTCCCTCTCTGATGTTCTTTCCTTCTCTCTCTTCTCCCTGTCTCTTTATTGATGGTTTCTTGTACACACTTCCTTTTAAAGTCAACAGTGTGTAAACAAATGGGAATGTGAATTTATTTACCAAGCCACTAAGGGCCATTCTATGCTAATTCTTCCCCTATTAGCGCAACTTGACTTTTGACTTTGTGTGTGTGGCAAGCGAAGAATGAAAGTCTCACTAATTAGCATGAAGCTGTTATTGAGAGCCATGGTCCGTATCTGCTGCTGTGTGAATCTTTTGACCTTACTGAAATCCTCATGGGTTTCTCTTTCCTTTTCAGCGTTACAGTGCACCATCGCTCCAGTAGCCTAACATAAAACTTGCCTAATTTCGTATAGCTTGCTTAACTTTAATCGTTCTTTCACAGGTAAACACTGCCGCTTGCATCCTTCTATCCGTATCATCAGGTACTAACTAATTTCATGACGCGTTGAAACGTTTGTTTCCCAGCAGTGACTGTGTGACTGATCGCTAACTCTTAATAATATTCTGTGGAGCGGCCAAGCGAGTGTAATTCAGTGCAGATCTTGCTGACGCATCAAAAATCTGTTCCGTGGTCTTGGAAAAATGCCATTTTTAATGATTGCAGCCATGAATTTCTCCGATGATAGAAATACACCCTCTAATATACTTCTCTTTTTCTCTCTCTCTCTTTCCCTCTCAGGTTAACAGGAGATGATTACTCTGTCCAGGTCAATCTGAGTGATTATCTGGATATACTGTGTCCACACTATCCTGCCGACCACCCGTCGAGCGGCCCTGTAGAGACTCTGGCTCTCTACCTGGTGGCTGAGGGCCAGTTCAGGGGCTGCGTGGAGACTAAAGAGGCCATTAAGAGATGGGAGTGCAACCAGCCGTTCGCTCCCTATGGCCCTGTCAGATTCTCTGAAAAGATCCAGCGCTTCACACCCTTCTCCCTGGGCTTTGAATTCCTGCCTGGACACCATTACTACTATAGCTGTAAGTGAGCTGCGGTGCTGGAGAACATACACTAAAACGTCAGTCAGCGTGACAGCTTAACCTTGAACAGATACATTTGCACACATTAGGATACAGCCTATGTCATTATGTATGATATATATAACACATTCAGGTACAGGATTTAGTTTCTACACTGAGCTGGCTGTGCTTTTGTGTTTATCTGCAAGTGTGTCTAATTTCTTTTGAATTTATATGAATAATCATAAGAGTGTAAATGAAAATGCCCCCTTTTCTTGCGTTTGGCTCCGCCCTCATCCTCTCGGGTCCAGAAAGGAAGGAAAGATGGTCTGTGGCCATAAAATTACATGACAGTTTTCCTGTTTTTACAGCTTTGGTTTCAGGCCAAAGCTTTTTAATTCCCTCTTCTCATTTCTTCTTTCTCTCTCTCTCTCTATCTATCTCTCTCTTTGGGTTAGAGAAGTGCATAAGGCATTTTTCATTAATATTTATTTTGGGGGGAAAAATATATATATATATATATAAATAAATATTTTGTTGTTGTTTTTGTTAAACCTGTGGTCAGTAAAAGAAGGTTCTTGGCCTTTAGAAAATGTTGACATTAACCTCAGGAGGTCAAAGTAAATAAATGGGCTGTTGAGAGGAGATTTGCAAGTGTTGCTACACTGTTGCAGTTGTAAGCAGTGGTCCTGCACATGGTTCTGCACAAAATATGAAATATGCTAGTTTTTAGTAATTAAAAAAACAAAAAATAGTAATTGTGTCCCACTTTATATTAGGTTGCCTTTACGACTTTGTACTTATATTTAAATTAATTGGTACAATGCATCAGTTGGTACAATGTACTTATTATGTACAGTATGTTTTTACATTGTACTTTTATTTATAAACACACCTATATAGAATTACATCTGTAATTAATTTCTGTAATTACATTTATATTTACACTGTTAGCCCATCCCTTACATCTTATCCCACCCTTAACCTTATCCATACCACCAAACCTGTCCCTGACATTAACCGTACTTTATTTTTTGACGCAAGTACATTGTTAGTTGTGACTGGTAATTGAATATAAATTAAACACATTAAGTCAGAATTATGTTAAATGGCTGTAATTTTTGCATACAGTCCACAAGTTCAAGACCAAAATCACACTGTACAGATATTTTGTGTTTAAAGCTATCTGCTTTTAATATTTTAATGCTAAATTAATTCATAGCTTATACCAGAAACCGTAAGAACAATAAGAATGTTTTGGTTTTTTTGACTCGCTTTTTAAAACTTTGGTTTCACCATGTATAATCAATTAGCCACAATCTGAAAGAGTGGTAATAAAGTCCCAGGAATAGCATGATGGAGCTAAGAAAATCAATATACTGTATAGGAACACAAAGTAAGCTAAAGCAAAGAGGAAGCGTGGAGTATGAGACTGAGGGTCTGCAGATGCCGGGGTTCTTCGAGGATTAAACTTTGATGCCAGTCGAAAGGAAGAGAGTAGAAGAAGAGGAAAGAGTCTCCTTGAAAGAAAGAGTGAGACAACAAAGGCCAGGAAGAGGGTGGGAAAAAGAGGAAGAGACAGAAAGGAGAGAAAGTATCTTTACATAAATTACAGCAGTGCTGACCTGGACAATAGAGCATTGTTCAAGCATGAGAGTGTATACACAGCACAGAGCCATTGTGTCAAACTTCACCATCCCACCCCTACTCTAATACTCTGTGTGTGTGTGTCTATTGTTCACTTCAAAGAAAGCGTAACAATGTGTCTGTCTTTTTAATTGTTTAAGCCCAATCCTGTAGCTGAAAACAAGGGATCAGTGTGCCCCATCTAAATTCTAGTTTGGTCTGTGTGTGTGTGTGTGCAAGACCATTTGAGGATGTAATGGAAGAGATGATTCCTAAACAGTTCAAGACAAACTGGAATTTAGTACAGGAAGCACCAGTCTTTCTCACATCGGCTTGTTTCCTTTTAGATGAACAACATGGATCAAGTTTACTTGTGGAGTTCATGCTTCAGTGTAACTGTAATTAATTCGAGGGGCAAGGGTCAATGACATCACAATTTTTAGTTTTTCTTATTAAAAGATGCACTAAAAATGTACGTAAAATTCATACATCCAGACACACTTCTATAATGAACATATTTTACTTTAAATTAAAAAAAAAAATTCTTAGAAAGTGATAGCTAATAATTATAATACATAAATAGTTTAAAAAAATTAAGTCAAAATTAGGTCTAAATTTGTCACATTGCAATCAATGTGTAGAAAAAATAGACAAATCTATTAAAAATGTACATAAATGTATACATTGAAAACAGTTCTATGTGTGTGTTACCTTGTATTAAAATAATGTGTTTTAGAGAAATATTTCTTAGAAATAATATTTGTTCAAATAAAAAAATTAGCAAAACCGCATAAATGCTTGTTTATATTTAAAAAAAATCATATTTAAGTTATGTTACAACCATCATGCAAAAAAAAAAAAAACATTATATATCTATATATATATTCAAAATGTATTTAATTTTTATATTGGCTGAATACCCTTTTATAATGTGTGTTTCTTTGCATTAAAATTAATGTTTTTTTATGTATACATAATATACGAAATATATACAAGTTGTGAAATGTCATGTTGTGCATCCACAATAATGTAATAATATTTATGAATTATTAATTATACTTAAAAAAAATATTTACAGAAGTTATTGTGCAAGCAAAATATATTTAAACTTTTTCCCTTGATGGTTAACAACACCATGTTTAAAAAGCAATAAAATTTTGAACTTTTCATTAAAACTGTATTTAAAAGAATTTAAAAACCATACAAAACAAAAAATAAGTAGTACACTTTCAAACAAAGTAGTCACTCAAATGCAACGAACAAAAAAACGAATGCCGATGGGCTTCAAAAAACCAAAACACACACCACCCACACATAACCACACACACACACAGAGAGAGCCCTGTTGGAGTCAGCTGTTCTCATTATCGTCAATGTGAAATTACTGCGTGTACTAAATGGATGTATCTGCGGTTGTTAGACATTCAGTTAAAAGCCTCTCCACTAGATGAAAATGGCCACTGCTGTGGTGTATGTTACTGAAATGGCTGTTATAGATTTATGGTTATGATTAAACGTGGAGCCAGAGATGCTCTTTAAAACAGCAGACCCACTCAAGCCTGAATTTAAGCATGTCTACCTCTGACTTGCTGCTCAGATTCTGGGAAGAGATTCATTATATTTTTACAGCGCTCATAACATGGCCTGATGCTAATGCTGTATGAATGTGTGTAAACACACATGCTATGGTGTGTGTGTATTCATATATGTACATGAATACTGTCTGCATCTACATCTGTAACGTCAGACTTAGCCCTGATGTTAACGTAGCATGCTAAAAACACCAGCAACAGACTCTAGCTAGCAGAACCTCGCATCAATTTTAAAGGTGCAGCGAAGATTTTTTTTACTTGCTTAATGTAGAAATAAATGACATTTTTTTGCAAAATACATTAAAATGGTGTGCACTCATGAGATAAGAACTCATCAGTAGCCTATTAAAGGCTGTTTTATTTGACATGGAGATGGTTGTCTCATGCGGTCTTTTTGGTTTGTGCATTTATATATTTCAAGCGTTAAATATCTTTTTATATTACTTTTTTTTTTATGAGTGGGAGGTATTTTTTTAATTTATTTTTTAATTTATTTATTTATTTATTTATATTGTAACACAATGTTGTTATTAGTGCTTTCAAATGATTAATCGTGATAAATCACATCCAAAAATATTTTTCGCTTACATATGTGTGTTTTGAACATTTATTATGTATAAGTAAAAACACACACATACAGCATATATCAAAATATGTACCATTATGTACATATATAATATGTACGTTTAAATGTATTTTTCTTAAATATATACATACATGTGGATGTATTATAATGTAGACATTAAAAATACACAGTATTCACACATATATTATATAAACAAAAACATTTATTTTGGATGCAATTAATTGTGAATAATCGTTAGACAGCACTAGTTATTCTATTTTACTGAAATAATAATATACTATTTCATTAAACAGGCTTGTTCATTAGAGTTATCATGGAGTTATTGTTGATATTTCGTGTAAAATGCAGTGCAATGCTTTCACCCTAATTGGGTTCCTGAATATGTGTGTCTGTGAATATAGCGGTTTGCAAAAAGATCTTAATCTTAAATATAATTAGAGACCGCAAATGCAATAACTACACATTTTGCCAAAATTGTGTTATGACTAAAATTGGGTCTCTTATAATCTGTCAGACAGGTTCAGCTCAACTTTCGATGAAAACCAATGCGAAAATCGACATCAAATGACTCAAAAAATAAAAAAGGCCTTTCTTCAGTGTCAGTGTGCTGCCTGCATTTTGAACTATACTTTTTCCAAAAGCTTCTTTTGGCTGCAGCTGAACGACTTTAAATGAGCAGCTCGACAAGCAGCGGGTTCAGGGTAGCCTTAAATGAATATCATTATATGTGATCAGCTGACTTCCTAAAGGGCTTAAACACTCTCACAACCTTTAATTTGCAGCAGAGAACAAAGCAGGAGCGCAGTCTGATGTAAAATACGTACACATTATCATCAGTATCCTCGTTCTTTCATAATCAGAGCACGTTAAACTCTTTTTTTTTTTTTACTTTTTAATGCGTCTGTGTTGCAGAATTTCGTATATGCAGTCATGCTCGGATCACATCTAGAGACCTCCAAGTGTGTAAATAATGTTGTAACGGTGTAATCATGTAAGTTTATGAAGTGTGAATGTCTGCGCAGAGCCCATCTGACTGCATCAGAGTGTCCATCATTTGTGGAACGGCTCACAGTCGGTCGTGCCGAGCTCAGCATTAACGAGGCCGTTACAGCTCCTGCTAGCGCTAATGGATTAGCCATTCCATCGGAGTCAAGCAGTCTTTTTATGGCCCTGGGTTATGTGTGTATTTGTGTTTCGTGTGAGCAGCCTAAAGCATCGATTTGGTGGCAACAAATTTAGATTCCTCTTTCTCAGTGTCAAAGACATCAGTCTCCTGTTTTACTTTTCTCTCTTTCCTTCCAGCGCTGTCCACAGACGACGGACCCCCCCTCCCGTGTATGAAACTACGAGTCACTGTGTGTTGTGCGCCGAGTAAGTACAGTGCTCTCTTCCTCCTCTCTTTTTTTTTTTTTTTTTTGTCCACACTTTCCTTGGGGAAAAAAGGCATGTCACCCCCCCCACACACCCCTCTCACGCAATCAGACATGCCCCTCTCTCTGCACGCAATCCTCTCTGCCTACCTTCTGCAGATTTGTCTTCATCTTTCCATTTCCCCTCTTCTGCTAATGTATTCAGCCTTTCTGTGGTTCATCAATCTATTTTTTACCCTTTTCTTTGTTTTTGTTTTTTTTCTCTCTCTTTTGACTTAATGGTTAAAATGCTGATTTAGATAGCTAAATAAGTGATAAAGAAAGCGGCATACTTATTTTGGGCTAAAAAGAAGCCTTATGTTGCTGTATATGAAAAACAACACATTTATTTTCAAATGGGAATATTTGTACAATATTAAAAAAAATTGTATATACAATACACACACACACACACACACACACACTATAAATAACAATAACACACTTAAATATAAATTAAAAATGTGATTATTGTTTTTCTTTTGTAGATAAATAACCAATTTTACCAACCTCTACTGACTATTACTAAACATTAATAAGAAATTATACAGTTTGTTATGAAATTGAAATTTTTGTGTAGATAAATATAGCTCCAAAATCAAATGTATATACAAATAATATGTGTGTGTGTGTGTATATGTATTTGTATAGGTATATATATATATATATATATATATATATATATATTTACATACATACACACAAAAGCAAAAAACATAATATTGTTAAAAATAATAAATGTTGTTGTTATTTTAATTGTCATTATTTTTATTATTATAAATAATAATAATAATGATGATAGGATTATTATTTGAATTTAAACATTTGAATACATTTGTTTTGAATGTGTATTTATATTTTTGTAGAAAAATAATACAGCAACAGAATTCTAATTTGTATTTTGTATTCAAACAATATATGTATATTTTATATATATATATAAAAAAACAAATACGTTGTTGTTTTGTCTATTATTATTATAATTATTATT
>JAUMHG010000060.1:9127285-9146646 GCA_032359395.1 Enteromius anoplus | reverse complement strand
TAATAACTGGAGTTAGCAGGTTGGCATGAAATACAAAACTATTAGATTTTTTTATCTGAAAGAAATTAATATATTTAAAAAAAAACGTACTTCAAGCATAACTGTGATTGAAACAGCAGCCTATTATAGGCTACATATATTCGTTTTAGGTAAATATTCAGTTCAAGTAGTTTCCTAGTCAATAAAGAGCAGAAACGCACGGGGAAAGTCCATGAATTATTTCATAATTCCTGTTTAAGGAAAATTCGTTTCTTGTTTAACTGTGCATCGCTGAAAAAAAGAAAAGCAGGTCAAGGGCGCGCGCTGAGAGAACCAGGTGCGGGCGCTCTCGTGGACGCCAAACCACATGATACAAGCAGCCATCCGATCGCGGAAGTGCGACTTTTTTTGGCCCGTGGAAGAGGGGGGGGTAGACTGGGGGAGGAAAGGAAGGCAGAGCCGAAAAGAAAAGTTTCATGACAGTACTCGTACTCGACGTGTTAATGAGCCTTGCGAGACCAGTGCTCTATCTGGTGTCTGGACCGTCTTTTGTTTCTCAGATGTGATATTTTCAGCAGTTAACAGTGTTGAGAAGAGCAGGACCGGAATCGAGGGGCCGAGAGGAGAGGAAGCGAGCGGGTAAGTTCGGCCAGAAGTTGACCACAGTCACGACTGTACGATCCGGGACAGGAATCCATACTGCCCCGTGCTTGAACGTGCTCGGAGGCGCCTGTTTAGCGAAAACGAGCAGTATCAACTTGTTACAGCCTCTTAGGCTTTGTGTTAGACTTGACTATTTACGTTGGTTTCAGCAGCCTTTCTGTTCTTAACATCGCTCGATATATGGCCTGTAACTTAATGACAGTTTTTTTGGCATTGAGCAAAATTTTGTCTCATTATTACCCAACGTGCATACTGTAAGACCTCAAGAGAGCTTTCCAAGAATCGAGATCCGTTGTATTTTCTCTTGAAACGAAGTGCGAGCAAGTTCTTATTATTAGCCTTTATGCGTCTTCTGAGGGTAAGACATAGAAACGTATTTTTTTTCATGACTTTAATGTCTCAACGTGTGAAATAACCAACCGAATGATATTGTTAATGCTGTTTTTCGACACAATATAAATAATCGGTTGACTACAACAATGAATACATACAACACATTATAAATATTTAATTAGTAATTGATAAAATGATTAGTAATGATAACAGTAATTATTAATAAATTATCTTCTACATTTATTATCCATGTTAAATAATTATAAATAATAATTATTGTTATTTTTTAACACCTTACTTTATTTCACCTGAATGTATTTTAGATTTATTGACTTGAAATGCCTGTCATGCTGGCATGGCATTAAAACGTGAATAAAAACTAATAATACTATGTAAAGTGTTAGTAAATGTTTGAGACTGTCTAATTCACTGTTAGAGACTCAGTAAATGGTTTTCTTTTTGGTAGATCTGATATTAAGCTGATTCCGAAAGTAACTGTTAAAGAACCAATCAGATTGAATACAGTTCGAGTGTTTATAGAAACATTTATCAGTCTCTCTCTATTATGTTATATTGTTACAGTGATGCAAATGTAAATAATCTCGTCTTGTTGTGAAAAGCAGTTGTCCACAATATTAGGGCCATTTATCATAGACTGATCTCGCCAGCTGCGAATCCTACACCAGCGTGAGCTCTTATCTGCTGCATGAGCAGCTGCCACAGACATTTGGAGCAACTCAGTCTAACACAAGGGACGAGGCTATGTGTGTTTCCTATCAGACTCAGACGTCTGGCAATGACATTAAATCCCAAAACTGTACCCAATCGCTAGATCGCACAATCATTTATAATACAATGCCTGTGATGTCAAATTCAGTCAAGTAGTTTTGCTGCTGATGGAATAGTGTTCACCATGAGCCATTCTTGATGGCCTCTATTTCATATTACATGAGTATATCCAAGCCAACTGGTCTCTTGCCATCAAATTTTGTCCAATCATGTCCAAGATCTCTTTGAGTCATAATATATTACTTTAAATGGTCTAATTGATAGAAGCCGTGGGGTAGTTAAGATTTAAATCATTAACTTGTAATTTATGAGTTAGAAGGTCAATTACGGTACTTAAAAATCAGAACTAGTTGATTGTGTTTTCCCCCCTATTTGATTATTATATTTGTCGAAGAATGATTGACTGCAGCGCCATGACAAGCCAAAAATGATTTATGACGAACTGACAGGCTTGCTTTATTGCAAGTCTCTCTTTTTCTCTTCTCTTCTAAGTAGATATGTTATCAGGTTTCCTGCAGATGACACTAACTGGTGAAGGAAGCTCTAGATAACTCAACATTTCACCTGATTAGAACAGGGCGAACAGGCGACAGTGGAAATTATTGCCACTAAATCGACTCTTTGAGACAGCCTGATATCACCGTGACGCACACCTGCTCAATCTCGGATGGAGAATTGAGAGCTCAGAACAGACATTTTTGTTTCTGAGGTGTATCGATCTGTCTGAGGCTTCAGACAGGCTTCTGAACCTGTCAAAACAGAGTAGACAGAACTTCAGTTGGAAGAAGTATTTCAAATGAGTTCGCTTTTGTGATAAGTAATTACATATTGAGCGATGTTTGCCCAGTGAATTGCAATAAGGACTGATTTATGTTAGAATGGATTTATGAACAATTCATTCTACATGTACTTCATAATTGAGGCCCGATGCGTGTTTGGTTTTTGGTGATGTTATTGATGTTTTCCTGTTGTCTGGTTTCCTCTAATTTCTATCAAGCTTTAAAACATGCCATTTTGAGCTACTGTCCTAAACTTCCCATCTAGTCTCTGAGGAGCACGCGACAGGATATCGTGTTTCTGTGCTATCAAAACGTCTCACTGAGTAGTTTGTATGTTTTGATAGGCCAGATGACGCATCATTTTGCTAGGCAACAGAGAAATAGTTTGTCTGGTCAAGTTGACTGCTTAAACATGTTTCCAGATCCAGTCCTTTACCCCGGGCAGGACGTCAAATGGGTTTTTCCATGGGTTTCAGATTCAGCTGTGCCATATCTGAAGGAGTATTCTCCACTGAAGGCAGCAGCTTCGTCCCGGCCTGCCCTCTTTCTCCACTCATGATGTGTGTTGTCATCCTGAACGTTTCTTTGTGCAGATGTTGGGTGAGAACTTTGCCCGGTACAATAACAACTAGCAGCAGTGACATGTAGGTGGTCAACTCTTGAGTCAACAGGATGTTGGTTAGGTTTGCAACAAAGCGAGTAGTTCAGCTGCATGCAGAACAGCGTGGTCAGACACTGAAGCCACATTGACGATACCGAGCTATAACCGAAAAAAAAGAAGAAAAAAAAGTTGTGCTCTACATGTTGGTGTGTAGTTAAAATGTAATGTTTTATTACACACAGACCTCATGCAGCATGCATTGTCTTTTGTTTCTCTTTCTTCCTCTCTTTCTCACCGCGCGATTGGTTGTTTTGTACCCATAAAAGCAGGGAGGGGGCATTTCCTGTTCAATTCTGACCATGTAATGTATTTCTTTCCCACACAGAGTAGCTTCAAATCGGTCATTAAACAATGAAATGCTAATGCATTGTGCGTTCCTAGTCTTTTTTAATGCACGTCTTGGAATTTATTTAATAAATGATGTCATCATGGTTTATGGACTGAATTCATCCACTTCAAATACGTGTTTAATTATTTATTTTTTTTCATGCGTAATTTAATTAGCACTTTGTTCTTTTCATGGATGAAGTGAGGGTGTTTTCAGTTTTCTGCTAAATTTCTAAAACTGTGAAATTGCTTTACCATCTGTGCAGGTCTCTAAATCCCTTACCTTTTAAGGAGTATTTCACACCATAATTAAAAATTTGTAATAATTTACACACTCCTATATCCTTCCAGCTCCATATTTCGAGTGGTGATTTATACTCTCAACTACTAAAAAGAAATACAAATGCAATATAATTAGTCTTCTAAAGCCCTACAATTGCTTTATGAGATGAACTGACTCACTGAAAATCTTCCCCTCTGACACAGCTGTCAAATATTTTATGAAAGAAAGAAAACAATACCGGCTCAGAATGCCATGAGGATGAGTAAATGATGACTCCGTTCATTTTCATGCGAGCTGTCACTTTAAAAGTCAGCCGTAAGGTTTTAGTGTGTGTGAGGAGTGTAATGTGACCTCTAACCTCACACTCAAGATCACACTCATCCTGCTCCATCCTGGTGAGCTGTTTGTGGTTCCTGTGAACTTTTTACCTCCTAGGATGCTACGGCCTTTTGTTCAAATGGTCTCGCTCTGAGTAAACCCACGCACGGCATACCCACTGCGAGAGACACGCAAGCTGTTTCTCAAATCCTGCACTTGTGTCCCTGACGCCTAGGCATTTGGAAATGCGAGCTCGCAAATGTTTTCCCTAGTTGAGATTTTGACAAGGATCCAGGGATAACTATGAGTTAAAATACTGAAGACTTCGACCTACTTTGTGAAGTCAGTCTGTGTTTTGTTGCTCATTTTTGCGTGAGGTTGGTCTAAGGTCAATCCCACATTAGTTTCTTTGTAGTGACACATTATTTCTGTTTGTAGTTTTAATGTCATATATTATTAAAGTTCCCCTATTATGCCATTTTAAAGGTGGCTAATATAGCTTTATGAGTCTCTTAAAACAGGTTTACTAGTATGCAAGGTCAAAAAACACTTTATTTTTCTCCCAAAATCGATTTAATTTGACCCCATTGCTAAATGATTCGTAAACGACTTGTGTGAAGCAGTTCAAAGAATCAGTCTGTCTTAACCCCTCGTTCCCGTGAGCCTTCACTGCTGTGATTGGTCAGATGGCGCAGTCCTTTATGATTGGTCTATCGCTACATTGTGTGTCGGAAAACGAAACGCCCATAGCCATAACTGAATGACAGCACAGGATACAGCGTCTTCTTGAGTTGATGTAATCCACGTGGAAATTGTACTGTTTGTGGGCGTGGCAAGTTGTTTGTGACGTAGAGCGCGGGCGGACATTATGCAAATATGTTACTCAGTGACGTGGCTGGGTAACAGAGAAAGATTCAAATTGCTGACGACTCGTTTAGGCGAATGTGAACTGACTTTTTTATGCCATAGATAGTTTATGTTCACATACAGCTACATGACACACTGCATGAACGATCATATTTGAAAAGGCATTTTAGGGGCACTTTAAAATATACTTTAGCACTTAAAATAATGTTTTCCTTGACTATATACTGTCAACATATTGGTCGCTAAGGATTCATAAAAAAAATATATTTTTAATGGACAGAGATAAAAGGTTAAAAAATTAGCAAATTTATTTATAATCTCACAAATATTTCTATTTCAAATAAATTCAGTTCTTTTGAACTTCCTATTTGTCAAAAGAATCCTGTCTGTTCCAGACAAAATATTAAGCAGCACAATTAATTTCAGTATTAATATAAGAAATGTGCTGAATCATTTCTAAAGGATCCATGTGACATTGTACACAAATAGTGGCTGCCGAAAATTCTGCTTGAAATAAAATTAGCTACATTTTAAAATGTATTAATGTACCGTTATTTTAATAATAATTCGATTTGAGTAAAACTGACTCCAAGTGTAAGACTAGTGTATAGTATAGGTCAGCTAATAGATTTAGTAGTTTTAAATTCGAAAGTGAGGTTGTTGTTTTTTTTAAATTTTGAGATCTATTTTCTGCTGGCAGGACAAGAAGAGAAAGTGGACATTGGTGTTCAAGGAAACGGGCACTGTGTATTTTAGCGGTAGAACTTGGAAAACAGAGGAGGAGGGAGAAACCTAAAATAGAAAGCTCACACTTTTGTAGTCTAGAAGCCTGAGTGAATGCTAATCTAATGTCCATTCAGGAAAGCCAGCGACAGATGCCCACAATTCATGCCATCACAGCTGGAATCTTGACGTCAGGTAGTGTATGTTTGAGTTGATAAAAAGTGTTTGAGTTGATTAATTTTGGCAATGGTGTCATGATTTTCTGGTTTTGTGAATAGTTCTGGTATGTTGCTAGAGCAGTGTTTTAGTATTTCTTGTCACGACTGTATTTGCAGTGCATCCTTTTTTTTTTATACAGTGTGCATGCCTGAGAGAATCAAAGATATCGTAAGACCAAAATGAAACCACATGTAACAGTTCTTTGGGGCCTTTTATGTTTTTTTCCTGCCTCGCTTGAAAAAACTGCTGCTTTTTACTGTTATTTTTATCATGATCCGTACAAGATTCCCAAGAGTTCTCGTGGTCCTGCAGAGGTCACACATGGGTGAAAGGACAGGTTCTGTCTGTATGTAAACAGCTGTGTGTCAGATTGACGAAGAGATGTTACTTGCGTCTTCAGGCCTTCACTTAATCATTTCTGACTAAGATATGTGGTTCCAGGAGCATGTATGGCGGGCCGTGTGTCTGGAACATTGCTCTGCAGTTCAGTTCAGCTCAGCTCAGTCTTTTGGTCAACCCTGTCATTATGGGCCATGCAGAAAAAAAAACCCAGGCTATGTTGGGCCTCTGTCCACTCCCAGAAAGAGAAGTGCAAACACGCACAGCTTCCGCTAATATCAACAGTCCACCTCAGGCTGATGGAGAGCTGTGTACCTGTGGAACTGGCAGGACAAGTTGCTTGTGACTGCAAGGTTATTACAGAATTGACCATTTTTAGCTTGTCCTTTCAAAACATTGAGTTTCATTGTGTTTTCCTTCCAAGACGGTTTAGATTTTTTAAGTTTGTCTGTTTTTTCAGTTGATTAACTGAAGTCATTTTTCATGGAGAGTTATCTAGTGTCTTTTTTTTGTTTAAAGTGGCAGTACAGTATATTTTATACAGTATATTCACTGAAGGACATTGTTTTAATAATTAAAACTGCATGAAAATAAAGATTGTAGGAATTTAAACATTACCGCTTTGATTATACATCATGACAAAATTCTCCACGGGTAGTATTATCATTTCATATTTTAAGTATAATTAAAACCATATTGGATTTGCACGATTTTGAACAATTTGGTGGTTGGGTGTCATGGTGACCATCATAGCCCTATGTGCTTTTTGACTTTTTTCATATTTACAGCACATTTGAACAATAACTGTGATAATTTTGGTCACTCATCATGATAATATATAGAAACTTTACTACTGTTGCATTTCTAGTATGCATTGAGTGGTACAAGAAACAAAATGGAGTATACGTAAAATTCACTTTGTGACATCAAAATTGTTCTCTTCCAAAAAGACAACAAAACATACAAATTATGTCTGTATAGGGTGGCCAGGATTTCTATATTGCTTTTCTCAAACTGATCGGTCTACACATGCAAACCAAACTTAAACCTATCTCATTGATTACAGCTTTTACAGCAAATTCAATAATGTTGCAAAAACAAATGATGTCCTGTTCAACGAATTTCAACCCAACAGCTCCAATTATAAGTCATTATTATGAGATTACTGATGTGGATTACAGTTGACAATAATTTAGCTTTAAAAGCTTTAATGAAAGCACTTTGAACCCTTTTACTTATATATTCATGAAGTTAAAATGAATGGTTAACCATTTTCCTACTTGGTTTTAAAATAACGAAAATATATTATAATTTATTTCCGGATTTTTCACACTTAGTTAGGACACAGTATAAGATTTATGTAAAAAAAATAAAAATAAAAAGTAAACCGTGACCAGCTGATGTATTTATTTTTTTTGTCAGTCTGAGTGGGTAGTTCTTTCCTAAAATAAGCTGCTAAATAGCCAGTAACCAGAAGCCTCCATGCCACTAATCCTGTGCTAATTACAGAATATTTAGATAAAATACATCCAAATTAAAATTCCAGCCTAATGCTTTTTTACATCAGTTTTTTGTACACTAATTAAAATGCTTAAGTCATTACAGTCATACGAGTCGGTGTACCTTTCATCCTCTGCCCACATCTTCACATCTGCTAAAGTGTGAATGTGGGTTCGAAAGTGCACCCGCAATGCTTTTTGATATCTGTGCACACTGCAGAGTAGCATCAGCGATAAGCAAAGAACACATTGTTACCAAAGTAACACAAAATGTTCCAGAGGAGTTGCTATTGGTTACTGACCACAGGAACAATTCTATTCTGGGTGGCTGTTCCAAGAATGTTACCTGCTCTGATCAACTCCCAGCAGGCTGGAACATGTGCGCTCTGTCACCGATTCAATCTGGAGACATAAGCGAGCTCCAGCGTACGTACCCATTACCCGTCCTGACTGGTCATTCCTTTCATTCCGTGGTTTGTCTCAGCACGACCACAGACATTCTTTAATGTGCCTTTCTCTTTTTAAAATGCACATGCATGCACGCACTGATCAAACTATCAGCTGGAGTCAGATGGAGTTGTAATGGGTCTTTTTTTCCCCCAGGTGCTATGAGGAAAGCTCACTAATTTAGAAAGTCTTTTGTCATAATCCTCAACTGAATCATACATGAATAAATGCATACGTGAGCCAAAAATGTTTTTATGCCAATGAAACCCTCCCTTTTTTTTTTCTTTTGGATGATTTTGGCCCTCAGGCTAATCAAAGGCTTGCTGTAATTGGTGGCTTTGCTGATGTGTCATTTTTTTATGTGTGTCTTTTATATGTGTGTGTGTGTTTGTGCTAATATACGTTTACATGCACTTTCTAGGAAAACTGACACACAAAACACATACGTGTTTTTCCAATGGAGTATGTGGTAAGCGTTTCCCTAAACACACCTGCACTTATGTATCCCGAGGCATGGAGGCTGGTCATACATTACCTAAAAACCTGTCCTGACGCATTTGGTCTAGTTAGTGTGGAAACCAGTAGGTTAACTTATAAACACGCTTTATGCTATTACTCAGAGACCCACCAGACTGTAATTAATTACACCCTTTTTAAAATTGGTATGAATTCCTCGTTTTTAAAGATTTAGGTTAACTTCACCTCACCCAACCAAATGCTGTTCCTTCACTGTGTGTTATGTAGTTTTTTTTATTGAAACAGGCTTTGATTTTGTCTTCTGCGCTTATTTTTAATTGATGTGAGTTTGGTCCTTGCAGTTACATGGCAACAAAAGTTTTAGTACTGTGAGCCGGGTAAGAAGAGAACATCTAGTGCCGTCTATGAATATCTTTTACTGCATTCCGCACATGCACGCGCACTGTGCTTTATACACAACATTACGTTTCTGCAGGGAGTTGAAAATGTAGGTCATTAGATTTACCATAATGCTCTGTATCTCTCTGTGTTAGCTCACTTCCTGTCCTTCCATTTGGAGATGCTCAAGAGTGTGTGGGTCTCTAGGTGAAACGTCTTCGTGTTGTCATTGATGAGAATCATCAGCCTCTATGCCTAGGGTTACACTTCCAACATGCACCAGGTGATGGGATGGGTCTCTGGATGTCCACTTTGCCACATTTATATTCCCCTGTTCTTTTCTTACTACTACTTCTTTCTGAGGTGTGGATTTACTTTTTCATTTCATCTCAATGTGTTGGAGATCTTGTGTCATGGCACTAGAATTGTAAATTAAAGCTGGGAGTTTGGGATTTGTTTACTTTTTTTTTATTTTTATTTTTTTTACCTGCTGTGGGTTCGTCTGGGTTCATCTTTGCATATATCTTTTTATTTTTGTTCGTACATATTATTGGAAGCTTGTGTTATGAATTCAGAACCTTGATATTACATATTGTGTTTGCTGTGGTGTCTTGTTACGCTCTTTAATTTAAAATTTGCAGCTCCCGCAGGACTCAACAATAAGAGAAATACAGATTTTTTTTTTTTTGTGTGTGTGTGTCAAGGTAAAAACTAAAATAATTGTAAAATATATATTATTGCTGGAAAATAATTGCAAATATACATTACTTGTTAATAGGGCTGCACGATAACAGAAAAAATTATAATCACGATTATTTTGCTCAAAATTTTTATCACGATTAATGATGACGATTATTCCTTTGGTAATGAACTTTAATTCACTTGTGTATCCTTATTGCACATTACAGCCACAAATAAAGAAAAACAAACAAACCAAAGATGTTTAGAATGGAGAGTTTTTCTTAGCTGTGAATAAATATAAATATAGCTGTGTAAATAAATAAAATTAAACTGCCTCTTTTACATCAACTTGTAACTAACGATCGCACTTCTGCACCTTCCTCACGTTGCTCCAAGTTAAGCCGGTTTCCATCAGGTGCATGAACTTACATTGAGCCGCATTCACTACGCAGAGCCGTTATTCATTGATGAGCTAAAATAACGGCTCTGCGTAGTGAATGCGACTTAATGTTAGATCACGCACCTGATGGAATTTCCCGCTGATTACAGGCTTTACTGACAAGACACACATTACATATCGCGCAATGATTATCTTGCAGCCCTCTGCTATTCTTCTACTGCTTCAGAAAGCGCTCGCAATCTACACGCAGTATCGTCATAGTGACACAGTCCAATCCTTAAACTCCGCCCATAAAAAAAATAGTTTGGTCTTTATACTGTGAAAGCGTGACGATATTTAATAACTGATCATGGGTCATAAATATCGTTATCGTGATAAAAATACGATTAATCGTTGGGGATGGCACCGTTCATGAAAAAAAACCGAACCATTCGGTTTGCTTGTCTCGGTTCGGTGCATGCATGCGTAGCACGGTTTGGCGGTTCATGACATGTACAATGAGGTCTTGTGGCCCTTATGTGACGTCAGTGTGTTTCCCTTTCGTGCAAAAGAATTGAGGTGTCTACGGTGTGGAGTGAGTGCTGCAGGTCACAATACTGTAACGTACGTGTAGAAATGGCAAGTGGGAGAGAAAAGGAAGGCTGCCCAGAGTTGGAGGATGCGCCAGTCAGCCGTGGGGCGGGCGGGCTTTGTGTGCTAAAAAGGCACTTACATTCATGTAGATGGCAATACACGTTCTCCTTTTTTTGCCAAATAAATGAAAAGCATGTTGAAAATCGTCAAAATCTCACCTAACTTTCCTCAGAGATCGTCTCAATAGTGTGCTTTTAAGTCAAGTCAAATTCAGTTTATGCATGATTACATGATATAACTTTTTAAATACTGTATCCTAAGTTACTAAGCTATATATCATATGCTGAAGGACATTTCTGGAGTGTTAAAGATTAAAAGAAAAAATAACAAGAACCGTACCGAACCGAAAACCCTGACCCTAAAACCGTGATACAAACCAAACCGTGGGTTTTGTTAATCGTGCAGCCCTACTTGTTAATAATTTGTAATCATTTGTCTAATGTTATCACAATTAAGTCGGTGATGCACAAATTCTGGATAGTACTGATTAAACTGATAAATATTTTCATGTTATATCCGATAACTGATATACGAAATTCTGCTAAAACTGTTGTGTAAAACTAAAACTACAATAAAGAAAACACTAAAATCTGTGAATTTAGGCATCGCAATATTATAATGTACAGTTTGAAAAATGGAAATTTGTTTTAAAATAGGTTTTCTTTTTGCGGTTTTATTAAATTACATGTGCTTTAAAGATGAACGTATTAGATGTCAACAAAGGTAATCTAAATTATCTTTTCATTTTTCCAATATTGGCTGCTACCTATAAATAAATTATAACCGATATAGTGCTGATATATTGTCCACCCCAAACGTTTACCAACAATTCTTACATTTTTTGGCAAAGCCTCCTTTATTTCAGAGATTTAAATAACATTGTCGTGGTGACATATTTACACCAATGAGCAAGAACAGTTATACAGTTATGCACATCACCAATAAATGTGAGATTAGCTTAAGAAAGCAAGTGACCCAAAACACTCACCGTCTTTATTATTGAGCCCTGCTGTGTTTGCTTGTCTGTTTTCTTCAAATTTTAAAGTGTGTAATTGAGTCAGTTGTCTTTTTGATCATGTGTTTGTTTACCCTGTTGTAAATGTTTGTCTGCATTAATTAATTTCTTGTGATTGTCAAGCTGTATTTCTTTCCTCTATGTGTTTTGCATATTCTCTCTCTCTCTCCCCCTCCCCCTCCGCCTGTCTGCTCTGAGTATGTGTGCTCGCCAGACATGCCCATGCCCTGGAGCCAAGGACCATGATGCAACCGTGTTTAAGCTCCAATATTCCCTCCCTCCAGACGTTTCTGAAGGACATTTCAGCACAGAGAAGTGACGGGGAAGAAGCAGCACAAAAAAACTGAATCGATGCACCTTTGCAGCATTCACAGTCCCCTGTGTCCTTAGAAAGCAAGAGCGCAGACAGGGTGCACTCTGGGATTTGTAGTTCAGCTGACTCTTCCTCGTAACCCTGATATTCAGGTCACTCGACTGAATGACTAACAAATCAACCCTCTAGTTATTTCAACACATCGATTAGGCGCTTTCCGCATGGTCGGTCTGGATTTGTAAGCGCATGTACCAAGATAAATTTGATAGTTCGTCAGATGACCTGCATTTTGTTTTTGCTCGGCGTTGGCTCATTGATGTGGTTGAAGATTAAGACAGAAATGTAATTTCCAACCGATTGAGTTTTTTTAATATAATGAAAGTCAATGGGGTCCAATTTAGTTTTATTTTGGACATCATTGACTTTCATTCTATTCATTCGTTCACTCAAGTCATACTGGTTTAAAACGACACAAGGTGAGTAAATAAATGGATTATGGAATATCAAGCGGAAGTAGACAAATGAATAGCCTCCAACTTGCTTTCTCTTAAGTTACCATGAGAGGAGCGTTGAGGGCTTTTTCTCTTCATCCATTGATGCGCTTACTCTCTCTCTCTCTCTCAGCCCACATCATAATTGTGTGCATTAGAGTGAGAGGTGCTCGGCTGCTTGTACATGCATGCACACTCTCATAAATGCATAAATGAATGATGCTGCAAGGAGAGAGAGCGAGAGGAAGGGAAGGAGGGGGTAGGAGTGCAGGGGGAATCAGCGCTAGCATCAGTGAGAGAGAGAGAGAGAGAGCATGATAGACCAGACAGGGAGGAGAGGAGAATAGAGGACAGTCGGCTACATCGCTCCTCACACACAGACGGAGGTGGAGAGAGGAGAGGATGAGAGACTGTGGGGGAAGGAGAGGACAAAAGAAGACCGCTGTGCCGTTCATCACGCCGTTCCAAAGAAGTGAGGCTGGACGAGACTGACGCTGAACGAGGGAGCCTGCGTGACTTTGTGATTTTGAAGAGAACAGAAGAAAAGGATAAAAGAAAAGAGCGTGTTTTTGTCTTTCAGGGAGGGGACTGAGCCAGGAAGCAAGTGAGGGAGGAGGATTGTCTGGCACTGTTTAAATATTAACGTGATTATGATTTGAACATGGAGGTCGTTCGTTTTTACCTAAAATGAGTCTCTCTCATTCTCTTTTTAACCCAAGGACTTAGTGGGTGAAATATCGCTCTTACTTTCTGCAGCAACTACACCGTGAGGACAAAAAAAAAGCTCTTTAGAACTCTTTCAATTCTTTTACTTTGACTTTTTTGGATATCAACTTATGAACTCTTGTATTTTTAATGTACATAGTGATGTCTGTTAATGAAACCTTGTGTTTGGTGTTACTTAAGAGTTATGCAGACAGAAATCAGGGTTTTTTTTATGCAAAACTTTTAGATGTCTTTCTTTGTAGTGTATAAACCGGTGCTTTCATAGATATTAGTAGATATTTCAGAAATATCAGGACTACTTTTTAGCTTTTGCTAGTTCTGCTGTCTGTAGGCGGAAGCGTGCATGAGTGTGTCTTAAGTGTGTGTGTGTGTGTGTACTCGAGCAATATTTGATTTTCTCATTTGGAAAAGTGCCACGACTGCGCTCTGTGCATGTGTTCAGATGTGCGTCTGGCTCTTTTTGAGTTTGGATGTCAACCCTGATCACCGCTGTGGTGTTTGTGGCGGCAGCGGTTGAACTTTCCCTTCGTGTGCCAGCGCTCGCTGCAGAACGTTGATTCACGCTGGCTCTAAGCTCTCGTGATTGGACCGGGAGCGAGCAGGTTTTGTGTTGGCGAAACTTGTCGGCTTTTGTTTGGGTTCTGTCATGACTCTGTCTCGCACATTTTTTCCTCAGTCTGTTACCATGGCAACCGTTTCATTGGCATATTAAGTTCTCACGCTTTGTCCTTCACAACTTGCAACGTCTCAAGTTATGTTTTAAACCGGACTCTACGTACAATCTTGCCAGTATTAGGAACGAGTCGTGCCTTCAGACCTTACGAGGGTTCAAGGTGCTCGCTCTGAATCTTTATTTCATTCGGTCAATCAGAGTTGCCACATTTTGGACTTTTCCACTGACCATCAAAATCATTGATTCATGATATTTTATCTTGAAATGGTGTAGTTCAACTCAGGTTTTTCCATCTGTGCTGGAGCTCAACTGCACTAATTCAACATCCGATTTACCTTTAAGACAATGAGATTAGACGTTTCGGCGCACATTAATCACAAAGACAAGGAGACTAGTCGTTGTGCATGAAAACATTCTCTCTATGTGGTTGGTTTACTTGCCTGTGGTTGCACTTAACGCAGACCAGAACCTCTTGACCTTTAGATACGGTGCAGCCACTGTTTGGTTGGCAACTCATTCACTCATGTTTACTGGTTTGTAGAAAAAAAAACCATTTTGTCAAAACAGGGATTTTGCCGTATTTCTACCAGACAGGTGCTACACCCAAGCTAGATTACCACAGTGGGATAAACTCTTATGTTATTATTTAAAGGATTTTCTACTTCTCTGTACAGATTCTCCTAAACACTGTGCTGTTTCTGTGCCATGTTGTGTTGACATCAATAAAGTCCATGACACAATGAGCGATTTGGCTATACAGCCAAGTATGGGACACTTCTGTCTAACTGCACTGTAAAAAAAAAAAATATGAGCAAAGCTGTTCAGACTGTATTGAATACAGTGAGCTCTGCAGCACTAAACCACTGATTCTGTGCCATGTCATGATACGGTTTATGAACTTCGTCTCGTAGCTTACTGCGCTTTGTCAACCAGGTCTGAGAGTTGACTGCTAGTCTCATCTGTTGGAACAACTTGGGATGTCTTGCATGTGTTCATGCACATCTGAAGCAGGAGACCTTGTCTTTTTTGCAGACCTGAGGCTTCTTTGCGGTGCTAAAGAGTATAAAAACAATCAGAAACCCCTGAATGGAAAAAGTGTTTTTGTGGTTGCTATTGTAAAATATATGCAGTGAAAACCATTGTACATGGAACAAGACTGGGTTTGGTTCAAGTCAGCTGGACTTGGCTATAAACTGGCGTTCACAGACCAGTAGAAACTGTTAATGGTCTATAAATGCTAATCATTTGTGAGGTTTTAGAGTTACCCTGGTCTTCTAGCTCAGAACTGTTAGAGGTTACAAGACTGTTGCCTCTCTATCAGAGGTTTTAAAGTGCTTTACACCGGGGATGAGCATTGGTGCGGATAAATTTAGTGTTTGACTTTGCTAAGTGACGTTTAGAGGGTAGGTTTTCACTCAGGAAACAGATCTATAAAGAACCGCTCAATCCAAGACTGTTTGCCTGATTTTAAGGTGTCATTTAGGCTAATGAGCAACTGATTGATTTTCCAGTTAGCATCTAATGAGCAGATCTCTGGAGGCGGTACTTCAGATTTGGCCAATCGGCTCTCATTACCGTCACCCTGACAGTGCTGGAACGTGCTTGTTTTAGGAACATCATAGTTCCCTTGCGGCTGGATTGTCGCACCTTAACTTCTTTACAGATCACACCAAACAATCAGTGGTTCCCTAAATGGTGCTCAAACCTATGTTATCTTCTATACAGCCATATTTATCTTTGACTTAACTGTTTCAGGGCTTTCTGAGTCTAGTTTGTCCTTTTCTATATCACATTTCTACAAACTGTTGTTTATCAGGGTTATTTATCTATGTGTATAATCAAAAATTAGCTTTGTTTTAGTGAATTATTACGTTAATTTGAGAATCGCAAAGAGGCTCAGGTGGGTTTTTGGTTTTTTAAAAGAAAAATAGGAGTAGCAGGACAGCCTGGAGAACGGGAAAGAAGACGTGGGAGGGGGTGCGGGGGAGCGAGAGATTATCTGGAAGAAGAGAGCGAGCGTGTTGGAGAGGGAGAGGGAGCTGGAGAGGCAGAAGCTGGAGGAGGAGAGGAGGAACGCTGTGGGATACACGGTGTGGAGGCTGAGGGAGGGATTCCAGCAGAGGAAGGATAGAGAGGAGGATAGACTCAAAGGGACGAGTGCAGAGGGCGCAAAAGCAGCGCAGCCAGAGGTGATCTGGAAGAGACGAGAGGAAGAGGAGGAGAAAGATAGGGATAGAGCTCGGCTAGACGACAGAGGTCCAAAAATCATCTGGAGAAGGAGGGAAAGGGAGTGACAGGAAAAGATGGGGATGTGTCAGCGCTAAGCGCTTTCAGATGTGTGACAGGACGTGAGGTGGCAGATTTAGTTTTACGGTACAAACAAACCTGCATGTTCTCCGATTTAATGTTTCTAGGTGCTAGATAGTGTACATCAGGTCCCCTTTTTATTAAATTGTATGAAATGAAGCGTGTTCATATTAATATATTTATACATGCATGATGCTTAACACCTGTTAAAATAATCTTTATTTTACGTTAAATGAAATGAAATGCACTTTAACTTCAGATTTAGCTTAAAATTGTATGCATAATTTGATTTTTACCACAAAAAGAGGATCGTTTCAAATAAAGTGATCATTAACAGACCTTCTAGAGGTCAGTGTACCCCTTGTTGATGTTTTAACACCTGGACTAAATTAAGTCTTTAAACCAAACGTTGAGAATTATGTTGATCGGCGCCAGTCTAATCATCACTGAGCACAGCAGTTTGAATCATCATTAAATGATCCACATTCACTGGATCGGTACTTTTAGCATTTTCCATCCATCTCTTCCCGCTCTCTTCCTCTCTCGCTCTATCGATCCGTCTGTCTGATGGAAGCCTCCTCTCTCAAAGTCTCAGCTGCAGCTAATAGGCTTTTTATGGGAGTCTGTCAGACAGAAGCTAGTAGAGTGGAGCCCAGCACATGCATAGAGAAATGAGCGTGCACGTAAACGCTCTCGCATGCATATAAAACACTATAAAACTCTTTCACACATCTGCTGAGACTGATTGTGTCTGGAGCACTTATATATGACTATACCAATAACTTCATGACAATCATACTATATTTAGTAATTCACAGTGTCCTGAAAAGCTCTATGCAGACTTAAGATCTGATGCAAAACCTAGACGCTGTGTATGACAACAGCAGAAAACTGTAGAAATTTTTTTGTCTCTTCACATCCTGTTTTTGATACTCTCCTGGACTTGAACGGTCAGCACACTGTCATCTCTCTGGTGCGATGATGAAGGAATCGGTAAATGCCGAGAAAAATAGGACTATAAAAGACAAGGGAAGACAAGTTATCGATTGCGATAGAGCAACGTGGAGAGACAATTAAAGACGTTTAGTGGACACTGAGAACTCTGAGACACCAATGGAGCTCATCCCCAAAACCAAATACACGCCCTTCAGGAGCGACTCCTTCAGCTCAACAGACGAGACGGCGTCCAATCCCTCTCTCCCTTCTTCTGCTCCTCTCACCCCACTCACCCCTCCTGGTATCCCTCCTTCTCTGTCCTCCTCCTCCCTCGCTCCCATCCTCCCCCCTTCGTCTCCAAGGCAGGCTGAAAACAGCCCCACTACCCTCTGCTCCTTCTTTCCCAGGATGGGAGCCCTGCGGCTGGGTGTGTCTTCCACTCTGCTCCCAAGCCTGAAGGCCTCCAGCAGGCCGGCTAACTTGCCAGGTGGTCAGGGAGGTTTGGGAGAGTCTTCGGAAGACACTGGAACCTCCGCCGCCAACTCTTCTCCTGCTCCTCCTCTTCCTCCCCTTTCTCTAACAGCCCCATCTCCTCCTCCTCGTCCCCCACAGGATATGAACCGGCTGGGCGGGGCCTCGCGGAGGGCCCGTGTGGAAGGGGGCCAGCTCGGCGGAGATGAGTGGACACGGCATGGCTCTTTCGTCAACAAGCCCACCCGAGGCTGGCTGCACTCGGACAATGTGGTCAGCTCCAATGGGGTCTCCTACACTGTCAGGGTAAGATGCCTGGGTCTATCAGCCCAGGGCTACTTTTGCCAAAAGCATTGTAAGCTAAAGTACGTCATAGACCCATTGAAACCAATGGAGCTACGATCAACTTGTGCTTACAATGCAGCCTGGTTTTGTGTCCTTTTCCCACCTCAGTCTCTTTTCTGGTTGGTTTTTCAATGTTTTTACCATTTGTTTTGCCAAGATATGCATATAGAGATTAAATGATCACCACTTGCACACCATTGCATTGTGGGACTAAATCAGTGCTCTTGATAATTTTCACCATGGTTTCGGATACCACTCCAAATAGCTGTCCCCAAGTTTTCAACCCTGTTCCTGGGGACCCACTGTCCCACAGAGTTTAGGTACAACCTTAATCAAATACACCTGACGCAGCCAATCAAGTTCCTCAGGATTGCTTGAAAATACACAGGTGGGAAATTTGCAGGACAGTGAACCCCCGGGATATATAGATGGTTTCAGTAGCAACAACTTAAACAAAAGTTATGTGCGCTTTTGTGACCCAAACGTAACTTCCATTAGACTTCCGCAAAAAAATCCGCAGGTTCCTCTAAAGTAGATTATTTCTGATAACAAGTAAAATATGTTTGCTGCTTAAATCAGAAAGGCTAATTGAAAATGCTAATTCATTCTTTGCCAGCAGGAGGCACTTTTGGAGCAGCAGAAATAGTTGTTTCTGCTCCCAGATGCTGCTTTAACAGGCAAGATGAAATGAAAATGACATTTATAGAGTTAAAGTGATATAAAACACCCAGCCGCTTCTTGATTTTGAAACGTGTAGTTCTCATCAAGCTTTAGTCAAAGCCTTTAGAAAAATCTATTTTTGCGGACAGTTTTGATACTCTAACTGCCAAAAAATGAATTAATGTATGGAAAAAACATCTCACAGTCCAACTTCTATCCTCTCATCTTCTCAACTTCAAATTTGGAGTTAACTTTGACTTGCACCCAGTGAAACGGTCTATAAAGGTGCGTTCACACCGGACGCGAATGAAGCGTCAAGCGCGAGTGATTTACATGTTAATTCAATGCAAAGACGCGATAAGATATCCTGTGGCGCGAATCGAGCAAATTACGTGGCACGTTTGACGAGTGATTTGCATGAAATGCTCAAGTTGAAAAATCTAAACTTTGGCCAAAATTGGTGCCGCGTTAACCAATCAGGAGCTTGCTCTAGTAGTGACGTGATTACTAGCAAGCGGAGGCAGAATTCCTAAACTATGGAAGACAAAATCATGTATGATACATCTTCATACTTTCATAAAAACAGAAATAAAAAGGAAATACATAATAGATTCATTAAACCAGAGTTT
>JAUMHG010000060.1:9109320-9123525 GCA_032359395.1 Enteromius anoplus | reverse complement strand
GATTGTTACATTCACACCTGCCCAAACGAACCGCACCAAGTAGGAAAACGAACTCTAGTGCGATTCAACCGAACTAATTGAGGCAGTTGTGAAAGCACCCTAAATTGAGTTTATAGTAATCCGCAAAAATGGGCTCAGCACAGATATCTCATTTACATCTTTACTACTCATCAACAATAAAAATGACGTTTGTATTTATCTTTTTTTTTTTTAGAAGTAGTCTCTTATGCTCACCGAAGCTGCATTGATTTGATCATAAATACAGTAAAAATATTAATAGTGTGAAACACTAAAACAATTTTACAGCCGGTTTAACCATTACTCCAGCGTCACATGACCCTTCAGAAATGATCCTGATTTGCTGCTCAAGAAACATTAAAACAACGTTGCACCTTTCTTGATCCTGTCCTCCTCTCTCTCCCATCTTACTTCCTGTCAGATAACTTAAGTTACTATTTTATAAAAAATAATGTAAAAATAAATAAATAATTTTTGTGGAAACCTGCCAAACCGTGACATTATAAGTATGTTTTATATTTACAGTTTTAATAAAGCCTTGCTGAATAAAAGTATTAATTTCTATTTAAGGTAGTGTAAACCTGACTTGATATAGGCGTTGAGTGTGAGGTAAAACAACCCTCAGACATACCAGACTGGACTTCTCATTGAGATCTTTTTATCATAAAATATTTAGCTTTTTGCTGATCTGTTGAAATGAATGGAGTCTCTCTGTTTCTGTCTCTTTGCAGCCCTCCTCTCGTAGTCTCTCCTCCATCTTAGGGAAGAGTAATCTCCAGTTTGCTGGAATGACAATCAGCCTCACCGTGTCGACCAGCAGCCTGAACCTCCTGGCAGTCGACTGCAAACAGGTGCACACAAACATGAATACAGTATTTCTTTGCTGTGTGATATTCTCGGTTACCCGCAGCTAATGATGAAAGCGGCCTGCGTTCATGCAGACGCTCTTCACAGCGGGACGGGAGGGACTGAATTATGCTATGTCTTCCTTTGAATAAAACATTTCTCAGAAATGCCTTAAAAGGGAAGGTAAAAATACTTCCCTAGTTGTGCTATGTGTAGAGTCAGCTGAAAGCAAGCTATTTAAATTAGGTTCGCTTCCCTTAAAAGTGTACACTAGTTCAAACGCTAGCTTGGCTCTGATTGTTCATACTCTGCACTAAATACATGTTTTAAATTCCGTGTGGCCAAAAATAAGTATTAATTGTTTTATAAATACGTATATTTTTTTATGTTTTATTTTTTTGTATACATTAATTCCGTACTAAGTATAGTTCAAATCTATGAACATATTTACTGACACATCCCTCGAGACTTACTGATAGAAAAGATGATAATAAGTACTTTATTTGTAGTGCTACTTGTGCGCAATCCACATTTCTTAATATTAAGCCTAAAATGTGTTTTGATGTCACCACTGATGAGAATTGCATGGCCTTTGACTAATCTTTAAAAACAAGATATTTAAAGTTTACTTAGGTATACTTGTACTAGTTCCACTTTATCACAATCAAATGTACTTCAGAAACGAACTGCAAATCCTCACAACATGCAAACTAAGAAACGCACTGCATATTTCGCGGACCACAACAGAAATGTTTCAATGGGAACCAAAAAAGTGACGGACCAGCTGCAATATGGGTTTAATGCAGAAGATGTTTTATTATTGGATAACATAACTAACTGCACAATTTAACATGATGTAGCCTATGGTAAGTTTGCATATTTTTTTGGATATTAAGAGCCTAAATAACACGATGAATTCCACAATTACCTGTGAAACATCGTTATATAAGTTGGCTAACTTAATTTATTATCCTTAACGAAATATAATTTCAAGGTTAGTGAAAAGAAATTGGCAGTGCTTAAAATAAATTGCAGAATAATCCCAGCAAATGCAAATATCAGCTGGTCCGTCACTGTTTTGGTTCCCCTTGAAACATTTCCGTTGTGGTCCGCGCAATATGCAGCGCGTTTCTTAGTTTGCATGTTGTGACGATTTGCAGTTTGTTTCTTCATTTGCACGCGTTAAGAAGATTATTCAACTGTCAACTTGATAAAAATGTGTTTCTTAATGTGCTTGTGTTCTCTCTATTTGCATTTGTCTTCTTACAGTAAGTTGCAGCGCGTTTAGCTCTCGGCCACCAAATACTTACCATGATACAAATATATTTCAAATGCATTTTAGTATATTTATTTTTTTCTAGGGCAGTAACACTTGTAACAATTTTTCTGATCACATAATAAAATAAAATGTAAATATTAGATTAAAATTTAAAACAATTCCAATTCTTAGGTGGAAAGCACTAAATAAAGAAGAAAAAACTGAAATAAAAATAAGAAATTAAATATAAATAAAATTTGTTTAAAAAAGAACTTAGCAAAATTACAAAAAAAATATCTAATCTAATCTAAATAAGATAATACTAGGGCCGGAACTCTATAAAATAATTTATCTAATTAATCAGAGGCTTTGTAATTAATTAATCGTAATTAATTGCATTTTAATGGCATATAAATATTTGACCTGAGAACAGTAATGGATTCTTAGTATACCATTGAATAATGACTGAATACATAAGCTTAAACAACAAAATATTGTTTAGTTTTGTTAAGTCCAACAGACCAGTATTGTGCCGTGCGTGATTTCACTTTGAGCCGTATATACTACACACAGCCGTTGTTCACTGACGAGCTGCGCTAAACCATGTTCATTATCAGTTCGTCAGTGAACAATGGTAGTGTGTAGTATCTACTGCGGTGCAAAAATAAGTGTGATTAAAATGCATTAAAATAAATTTATGTGTTATTTTTGTGTAATTAATTAATCTAAATTAACGCGTTAAAAGTCCCGGCCCTAGATAATTCATAATAATATAATGATAAAATAATACCAACACTGTTGACTGTTGTTGATCGGCTCACCCAAGACAGGGTCTTTATTTTTGTTTTGTTTTCTATTGTATCTTTAAATTTGTATTTAATTTATTTTGTGTATTTAAAAGTGGAAGTATATTAAAGTAGCCCGCATTGATTCTTTCAAGAGGCTATTATCGGAAATTTGTCGACATTTAACTAAATAAGTTAATAAGTTATCCAGCGGTAAGGTTCTGTAAAGTTGGCGTAGTTGGCAGGGGTAGATATCCTCCGGCTTGTTTACAGCTGCACCGCAGGATGTTTTTCCGCGCTAATAATTCTTCAGTTTATGCCAGTGTGTTTAGCATTAGCGCAGTGAGGTTTATCAGCAGGCAGCTGACTGGAGCCCAGAATAGGGCCTGGAGTAATTGCCCTGCTGATATGTGTTTATCTTAATGAATCTAAACCATGCAGAATCACTGCACACAACTGCTGTTCCTCTGTTAGACCACAGTCTCACCGCATCATTTCTCCCCTTGTCTCCCTCTCCGTCCATCCTTCGCTTTCACTCGCTTCCATGTTTGTTCATGCTTCATCTCATGCTCACTGCACCTTTTTGTCTTTGTCACATTGTCCTCTTCTCCATGCCTCTCCCCCTACAGATTATCGCCAACCATCACATGCAGTCCATCTCTTTTGCATCAGGAGGAGATCCAGTGAGTCGCGTCCTGTCTCTCAATTTCTCTTTCTACTACTTGCTCTTTTTACTGGGGATGTTGATCATCGTTGTTCATTTCGTCGATTAGGTTTATCGGTTGTTAATTTAATCCACTGCAGCACAATCTGTTTAGTCATTAGCCAAGTTGATGGCCACAACTCGGATCACCTTAACAACTGAAATGGCTCAGTGTAGTTATTATCAGAGCATCTCTCAGCAAATAATGATCGCATTCGCCGCAAGAGCCTTAAAAGTACATTTAAAGTGCAAAGTGACATCAGTAAGGATGTGCAAGGCTACATATTTTCAAAAACAAATAAGCGGTGGGTGGCTTCAGCAATTAGTTGACTAATGTCTGAATTCAGTAAATTATTAAGTATAAAAAATAATTCAATTATAAGTTAATCATGCACTTTTCTAAAACCCTAAACTGGTAAATATACCGAAAGCACACTCTTTCTCTCTCTCTCTCTCTCTCCCTCCCTCCACCTCTCTCTTTCTTTAAATTAATAGTTTTTAAAAAATGAATAATTGGAACTATTAAAAAATGAATCATATAATTAGAAATTATAATTAAATAAATAATTAATGCGAAATAATGCGAGAACAATGAAAATGAATAAATTAGATAATAATAAAAAAAGTATAGATTCATTAAATAATAATTATTTATTATAACTAATTAGTTTATAAATTATAGAATGTTAAGTTTGAATTAATAAGTGACTCAATTAATAAATCATTTAATTAGAAAGTAATCATTTTCATTTTATTTACTAATTATTTGGTTAATATTTATATTAATTATATTTTAAAAAATTCATAATGTAATTAAATATTGAATATAAATACATTTGCTATTATTATTGTTAGGCTGTAAATTTTGATTAAATCTGTACATATCATTAATCAGTTAGTCATTTTTTGGATACATCCCTACATTTCATTTCCTCGTTTTCATCTTGCTCTTGTTTCTATCAGCTGTACTCTCATTCTGTCATTCCTTGCTCGTTTGTCTTCTTCATCTGTCCTGCTGTCTGTAGTCATCTGTTCTTTTTCCCGCACTGTTTCCTCTTCTGTTTCCTGCCCTTTAGTGAATAGACTGCCTCAGCTAAAAGACTTACTATCTTCTGCTTTTCCCTCTGTTCTTTGTGTCTTCTCTCTGATTTCTCTTCATGTCCTCCTGTTCATTCTCCCTTTCTGTTTCTCCATCCCTTTCTTTCTGTTTCTCCCCAGGACACAGCAGAGTATGTTGCCTACGTCGCCAAAGACCCTGTCAATCAGAGAGGTAAAGATATGACACTTTATCACATTTAAATGACTGCTTTACGAACTCAATTTATTTCTAGTGATGTTAAATACTATATTACTCAATTATACGCAACATCATTTATTATGGCTTTAAAGGAGTCCCAAAATATTTGGAATGACATGATGTTTTGTTTTTGTGTGAACCGTGTTAATGCCTGTGATTGATGTCTTCTGTACAATATCTGTTATTTGATGATCACTTCCTGCGTTGTAGCATGTCATATTCTGGAGTGCTCAGAGGGCTTGGCTCAGGAGGTCATCAGCACCATCGGCCAGGCGTTTGAACTCCGTTTTAAACAGTACCTGAAGAACCCCCCCAAACTGGTTACCCCTCATGATCGGTGAGAGCGTTTATGTGCCTGTTCAAACACATACTGCAAACATTTACATTTATGTCAGTGTGTTTACAGCAGTGTTTGTACATTGTTTAATGATGGTTCCTCCCCAGGGTCTTAGGAAACCCCCTTAATATCCTGGATGTCTGTTTACAGCAAGTGTTTGCATTCTGTGCGGAAACACAATGACATTGTGTGTGTTTGCACTGTTGTACTCGCACCGCACACTGAGAAACATCTTATTTCTGAGTACTTTTTGCCTTATTTTCAATTAAAATGTCTAAAAATATGAAAACAAATATTAATGTCACTTTTCAGCCACAGGCTTATTATCGTTATCGTTTTTTTTCTGCCAGAAATAAGTTTTAGGTAAAATTATAGTTCAAAACTACAACTGGAGCTAAAAAACTGAAGCTTAATAGAAATATAATGCAACTTTTTGTAAAAAAAAAATGTAAATATATTATATATAAATAAAGCTAAAATAACACTGCTCAAGAAACTGTATACTGCTTTTAAGCATTTAAGAAAACAAGTCAGAGAAGACTAATAAAAACGTTGTTTTTTGGAGTGTATTTTTATTTGTCTACCGTTCCTTTTTACTGAGCGTGTCTGTTCCTGCTGGTTTTACAACAAAGCAGTTTATCACTCAAATAACATCTCTATGTAAATATAATAATGTTTATTTTTACTTTTATCTCTCTCTCTCTCTCTCTCTCTCTCTCTCTCTCTCTCTCTCTCTCTCTCTCTCTCTCTCTCTTAGGATGGCTCCTTTCGATGGGTCTGCATGGGAGGAAGAGGAAGAGGACCTGCCTCCACCCCCAGAGGTCCCGTATTATAATAACTTACCCGGTAAACAGCCTCCCCCTGGAGGCCTGGTTGACATGAGGACTCGTCCTGGACACAGTACAGGAGCCACGCTGGTGAGACACACAAGACTTTGAATTTGAATTTGTTCACAACCACAACGTTTTGTTAAGTGTCTGTTTTTATGTGTTATGAGTCAATCGTGAAGTCACTTTGATTTGTTTAAGATTGACTGATTTGTTAGCAGTCAAAATAAGTCTTTTACTAAATCTGTGTGGCAAAAAATCGTTTAAGCATTTTTCGTCTAAATGGCGACAAAGCAAATCCTTTATTTTTGAGAACTGCTAAAAGCACAAGCATTTGTCAAGCTTTACAGTGAAGATACCGGTAACACTTATGTATGTATTAGTGACAAGAGGTTTGCTATCATTGCTACTTTTTTTCCCAAATGCTTTAAGTCTCTTATATGTACACCAAGACTTGTTTGATTAATATACAGTAGAAACATTAATATTATAAAGTATTATTACAATGCAAAATAAACGTTTTTTTGTCTGAATATATTTTAATATAATTTATCCTAAAATGTTTCAGAAATTTTAGCAGAATTTTCAAAATTCTGTCCTTTAAAAATTGTGTTTTATAAGTTTTCACATAAAAATGTTTTATTAATATCAATGGTAGAACATTTTTCCTGTTTAATATGGAAACCATGATACTACCTCTCAAAGGTTTCTAGTAAGCATGGTTGAAAATTTTAGTTCTTTTATACAGATTCATTAAATCAGTGATACAGAGTCCTATATATATATAATTTAAATACACACACACACACACACACACACATGATCTTTCATTCTAAATATTTACACAATTCTAACCCATCATTGAAGTAAAACAATTGAAAATGGGGAGAAAAACTCATGATGAAGTAAATGTTTCTCTCCAATACATGTTAGCCACAATTATTGCTACGTCCTTTTCCCAAGATAAGAGATTTCTCCTGTAATACCTGAAGAGTTTGGAGAACACCTGATGAGAGAAAAGAGCCCATTCCTTCATCCATAATCAATACAGACCCTTTAGATCACCAGCTCTATGATGATTCTCCTCTTTAGTTCACCTCACTCAGGGGTCGGGTCAGAGGACTGGGACAGACTCGGCAAAAGCTTCATTTTGTGCTCATTGACTAATTATTGTGTTTATTTCGATGTTGGGAAGACCCAATAATGGCCCATTATAAGATTTCTAACAGAGTCAGTCAGTTTTAGATTTGTTATCTGTTGGTATTTGATAGAATCCATGAG
This sequence comes from Enteromius anoplus, assembly GCA_032359395.1. Classification (NCBI taxonomy): domain Eukaryota; kingdom Metazoa; phylum Chordata; class Actinopteri; order Cypriniformes; family Cyprinidae; genus Enteromius; species Enteromius anoplus. The sequence continues at coordinate 9,116,173 of JAUMHG010000060.1, read as the reverse complement.
GCCATGTGTCTAAACAAGATGTCCAGGACCTCCAGCAGAAATATTAACCCACAACATCAAAAACACAGCAGTATACTTCATTGAACACATGGAGTACTTTTTATCCCTTTGTTCACCAAACCCATCTTGAGTGTTTGCTGCTAAAAAGCTAATTTTTTTGTTTCATCTGATCCTAGAAGCCAGTCCCGTTTGTAGTTCCAATCCTGTCTGACAACTGAACATGCTGGAGATTGTTTTTGGATGAGCGAGAATTATTCTTACACCCTCCTGAACAGCATGTGCTGATGTAGGGGCTGTTTGACTATTTTTTTAAAGGTTTTCTGACCCTGAGACTCAACTATTTTCTGCAGTTATCCAGCTGTGGTCATTGTAAAGTCTTTATCCACTCAAACTCTACTCCTCTCCGTGTATTAGGATGATATAGACACACGTCCTCTTCCAGGCAGTTTCCTAACATTTTATGTTAATTGGAAATTCTTAATTATGTCCCTGATGGTGGAAATGGTCATTTTCACTGCTATAATTTTTCATTTTTCACTAATTGGTGAAGCTCAATTATCTTTTGCTGCATATTATAAATATATTATTTGGTTTTTCTCATTGTGTTGATGATTAAGGGATTTCGGGCTTTGTTTTCCCTCTTTCCCTTTATATTTCAGTGAAACAGGAAGCCAGGACTGTATATTTTAATGTTCATAATCACCCTGGAGTGCTCAAAACTGTGAATGTGAATGGGAATATACTTCAGAGATATTTTACTCATAAAACATTCTAGGGGTGCCAATTATGGCCAACATGTATGAAAAACATTTATTTCATCACAAGAATTTCTCCCCATTTTCAATTGTTTTACTTCAATGATAGTTTAGAAATTTGTGAATTTTTTTGAACGAAAGATCAAAAGGATAAACAATGCAGATTTATTTTCACAGCCACCTTTGCTCAGATTTACCAAGAGTGCAAATATTAGTGGAGAGCACCGTGTGTGTGTGTGTGTGTGTGTGTGTATATACATAAATTAGTATTGTCAAACGATGTATTGCATCCAAAATAAAGGTTTTTGTTTATGTAATATGTGTATATACTGTGTAGATTTATTATTTATGAATAAAGGCAAATACATGCATATATATTAAATAAAAATTATGCTTATATATAAAATATATTTATATATAAAATATAAGAATTTGAAAATTATAAATGTATAAACATGTAAACATTTTCAAAATATATACTGTATAACTATATACTGCGCATATGCAACAATGAACAAAAACAATATATATATTTGTCATATTTAATGAATTACTGATTTTTTTTAAACACTGATTCTAAAATTGACAAAACTCCACCAGTTCATTTGTGTCAGCACTCTAATGCAGTGTGTCTCCGCAGCCGTATGGACAGCCCAGCCAGAACGACATTCACAAGCAGCCTCTGCCTCCTCTACCAGGTCAGGTTTGCTCAAACACTAATAAGCCCTGCCCTGTTCCTTTCATAGTGCCATATAGTATTTGTCAGTCTTATATTGTCGCACTTCCCTTCCTCTCAGCTGAGACTGTCATTCTGCAGAGTGAGTCAGCGGTTTTTCTGTCACTGTTCATTGCTCTCTGTTGGACGCTGCCCAAACCTATTACACAGCTCCTTTGAGAGGTGGCTTCTGGATCGCAGAGTCAGAATGGCAGCACTTAAGCGCACTCACCTGAAGGTTAACTCACTTTAACCTCACAGTCCTCTGTTTGTCTCTCTTTTTTAAGTTGGTGTTAAGGAGGGTGGCTTGTTTGACGACCCTTCGTACGTCAATGTGGATAAACCCCGCCTTCCAGCGGCAGCAGCCAATGGAAATGCTCACAGAGATGCGTTTGACATGAGTGAGTAACTAATGGGAGGCAACTTGGTTGGAAAAAATATCTTTATTTATGATGTATGTCTTGATATTCATGCATTTGCTTTACAATAGCTAAAAAAATTGTATTTGTATTTTTGTGCCTTCATATAACAGTAGCATACAGTAGAAATCTGTTTAAATTCAGTGAAAGCATTATTTGCAGTTAATTTATATTTTAAAATTTTTAATTTTTATGCTACAATGTAGCTATTCATATTTTAATATCTCTAACATTATATTTAAACACATGGTGTTCAAAAGGTTGAGAATTTTAATGGTTTAATGGTTAAGGTCTTTAATGCTTACTAAGACTGCATTTATTTGATTCAAAATGTAATTATGATAAGATATATTGTAAAATATTATCACAATGTAAAATAACTGATTTCTGTTTTAATGTATTTTAAGATGCCTTTAAGATTCCTTTAAAAGCAGACAGTTATTCTCTTCAAAAAGCTTTCAAATATATATATATTTATATTAATGTATAAAACTTTAATGCATCCTTGGCAAATTAAAGTATTCATTTCTTTCAAAAACAGAAATTTCTTTGAACAGTAGTGTACAATATATTTTTGCAAAAATGTTTTTGGAGTGATATGCAAGAAAATATATATATTTTTTAATTTACCTAATACATAGTTTAAACGGATTAATAATACATTCATGTACTTGACCAACTCTTAATACACATCAATATATTTGTCCAGTTTTTTAACATGTTCTTTATGGAGATTCCTTATGTGTTTTGGAAGATTATATTTTTTTTGGCTTTGTTTTAAAGAGAATATTTGGGTTTGCTTTACCTTTTTCTTGTTTACTTATAAGTGCAGTTATAAAATAAAAGTAAATACATCCTTATTCTGTTCTCTGTCTTTCAGAGCCATTTGATGCAGCTTTAGGCGTGTCGGGTGCAGTGGCGCCTCCTCTGGCAGAGCTGCTGCAGAACGAGCCCTGGTTCCACGGACCTCTAAGCCGCAGACAGGCCGAAAGACTCCTGACCAAGGATGGAGACTTCCTGGTGCGGGAGTCAGGCACCACACCAGGCCAGTACGTCCTCACTGGACAGCAGGGCGGCCAACCTAAACACCTGCTTCTGGTGGATCCAGAGGGAGTGGTGAGGAATATGATAAAATACACAGTGCTCTCGATATTTTGTCCTTATCAAAACATAATTCTGTAACATCTTTTTCTGCTGTCGTAGGTGCGCACCAAAGACCACCGCTTTGAGAGCGTCAGTCACTTGATTAGCTATCACATGGACAACCGGCTGCCAATCATCTCGGCAGGAAGTGAGGTGTGTCTGCAGCAGCCAGTTGATCGCCGTGCTTAAAAAAAAGAAAAAGAAAAAAGAAAAAGATTTTTCTCCACCGCACATTTAAGAGAAAAAAACTTCTCCCTTCCTTACTTTTTCGCCAGACTCTATTTAGAGGGGGAAAAAAAGTTTTTCCAACCGGGAGTCTAAGCTAATCATATCTACACAGAAACACAAAATTTTGTACTGCGTCAACCCGCCGGCCGTGAAATTACAAAGCGATGCAATCACTCTACTCAAGGACTAAAAAGGACGCGTCGCTTGAAATAAGCGATTAAAAAAAGCCAAAAGATGAGGTGTCTGAAAGAGAGGCATGTGACATCACTTCCCAAACACGACATTACAGGGGTGCGCCTGTAACCATGGAAACAGGCCCGGGCATTCTTCGAGTCGAGAGTTGATGTGAATGTACTAAATTTGCAGAACCTTTGTAGCACTCTAAAAATTCACATCTGGTGCAATGGGCGAAATCCAAAGACTCCAGCTTCATATTGATCCTTGTGTGGCGGTCGTTGGGAAATCTCACGAGACTGTTTGATGAATATGCAAAACTTTAAAGAGAATACAGAGCTCATTTTCCATTCACAGACATCACCTTTCACGGCGAATGCGTAATTTACACCGAAATATGACTTTCCCAATTTTCCCGCCAAGAGAAATCGCACAGAACGCCTGTTATTCTCAACCTCACAGTACCCTTTACAGAATTCCGAGCGTGGTCCCAAAGAACAATTGGGAATTTTGGTCATTTGGGAAGACCCCTGAACATATGTGAAAGCTTTAGCAGCACGGATGCGGTGTGGATTTTTACTTATGCAAATAAGCAGATGCTGTGAGGGACTTACGCTGCCCGATACGAGAGGAAAAAAAACTGGTCTGTGGAAAAAGGGAACGTTCCCTTTCCGCATAACATCATATATCAGCCTGGGATAAAAGGGACGAGAAAAAAAAAATTGATGTGCAATCAGTGGACATGAAGGTCTGTGGTTTGAGATCTTATTGAAACCGCCTTATGATGTCATTTTAACTACGGATTTCTATATTTGTCGCAGTGATGTCATCTCGATCAGCTGACAACATCATCAGGATGGTTTTATTCGGGGAGGCTCTATTTTTCTTTATCTTTTTCTTGTCGACTTTACTTCTGTTGGCATTGACAATCGATCGTCGCGTGTATCGAGGTGTCAGCTGCTTCTGGAGGATATGATGTGTATTATAAAACACGCATCCTTTTTCAAAGTTTCACTATAATCACTTTGCATTTGAACGACATCGATTGCGAAGGGGACACGCCATCCAAGAAGACGAAAAGCACTCCAAATGAATTCTGAACGTGTCTTTGCAGCCACAAGTGCAGTTTCTGTTGAAGCCACAAACAGGAAACCACTTTCTTCATCTTTGTTTGCTCTGATATTGATTGTGCCTTTTTTTTACCAAACACACAGACACACCGTTAAAACACAGTCGCCTTTTGTGATTCTATAGGTAATCGTGACACTTTCTGTTCTGGAAAAACACAACTGAAAAAGATAATCAACTGCAAAAATGACACAAGTTTATTGAGGCTCAGTGCAGGGTTTGGGAAAGTAGTCTTTTTCTTTTGGCACGTTAATTCTGCTGTGCTGTTCTTACTGTGCTTAGTTTAGTGCTGGTCTGTGGGTATCGCATTATGGTGCTTAAACACCTTCTTCTATCTCTCATTAAGAAACTGACCCTGTAAAAGATGTGTAAATACGCTTTGCCTATGCTAGTAGCTGTCTAAAAGCAGTCATTTACTGTGTGGATCTTTGTCAAACTCACAGGATTGTACTAAGTAAAAAAAAAAAGCTAAAGGTGTAAGATGTGACATGCTCTTCTTAAGACAATGCAATCACAGATCTATGTAAACGATGCTTACCTTACCTTACCGAAAGACCCTTATCTGGATGCATTATGAATCTGAAATGGGCAACGCTTTTATTTTTAGTCTTTTTAATGGATGTGGATTTTGAGTCAACGGTCAACATTCGTTCCACGTTATCAATCCAGATAGATCCCAGCCGTAACTGAATGCGACCAGCCTTCAAGAGCCTGTTGTAATTCAAATTAATGCATTGAATGTTTTTTTCTTTTCTTTTTTCGTTTGACGTCAGACTTTTTATGTGCTGATAGCACCACGCATCTGGTAACTAACTGCTAATGGAGTTTAAACAAAGTGTGTTTATGAGTCTGTGTGTGTGTGGATGCATGCATATGCAGGGCTGGAATGATCTGGAATAATCTGGCTTTTACAACTCTGACTCGCCACTCAACTGTTTGCTCATTTTCATATTTCACAGCGGCCTTTTGTTGCATGGAAACACTTCCTGTTATTGTGGTAATTCTGACTTTTGTGTTGTGGTTGGTTGTTTGCTATTTTCTAAGCCAAAGGCTTTTTGTTTCTTGTTTGTAAATGATGCTTCTTTAAAAAAAAAAAAAATACATGTTTTGGATTCTTTTAATTATTCTTTTTATGTTGTTGTTGTTGTTCTTTGGGGAAAACGTATTGTTTACACCTGTATCAAACGATAGATTACATATATAAATACATATATCATTCGCTTTTCTTGGTGTGTTTCATTTCACCTGTAACCTGTTCAGCGGTTTTAAGTTTATTAATAAGCATAAATCTATTGCTCAAGGGGTTCGTGGCCCCAAATCTCACAATAGTAATGTTGTGATTGTTGTTCTTTAAGATTAATCCCATAACTCGTTCATGTTTACACTCGTATCAATACAGGAGAAATGACAAAGCCTGTATTTGTTTGTGCACTGTGCCTGAATATTTTGACAGTCATTCAGGTCCTTTCGCTGCACAGTAGAGGAATTAGAGATGAACAATAGGTAGATGAGAGATGTTGTGAGGCCATTGTGCAATAGGAGGTGAACAGTAAGCTGGCATTTTCCAGAGCTGAATAAAACCCGTTTTACAGGGGGCACTGGGTCCGTGTATCCCACAACACACAGGAGTCCGTTCACTCCAGGGTTTCATCTGAAGAGGCGCTACGCTTGAAGGAAATAAAGTGGAGACCCACAACGCGCAGAGGCAAACAAGGACCTGGCCCACTCTCCTCCAGTTCCTCCCTTCGAGTATCACTCGCGCTCTCCAGTCGACCGTGGAGCGGTGGGGAAAGATGCATCCACAGCGTCCACTGCCCCAGGCCATGCCCTCCTCGCTGGGCCAAAACCTGAGAGATGCAGCTTTGAGGATGAGACATGGCAAGAACCTGCTGGGAGGGAATGCGGCCTATGGAGTCATCCAGTCTCTTAAGGAGTGCCTCTACTTCCTGCTCTGCTGCTGGTGCATCAAAGAGATCCTGGACTAAAAACAAAAAGGTAAAAAATAAATGAATAAAAAAGATATGTATAATTTTATGATGTTTCCCAAAGTAACATCAAATAACGATCAGTGTTTTAGTATTAATTGTTCTATTTCTTTAGTGTAATTTAATTATTATTTATTAAATAGTTTAATTATCAATATTACAATTATTGTAAAAATTTAAGTACATGAAGTTTCTGGTCCCATCAATCTATTATTACGTATCACACCATACCTTTTTATTATTATTATTATTATTATATAGTAAAGTGACATGCAATTTGGTTACCAATGTTCTTCAAAATATCTT
>JAUMHG010000060.1:9087348-9107384 GCA_032359395.1 Enteromius anoplus | reverse complement strand
TTACTTTACTAGTTACTTGGAAAAAGTAATATTATTACGTAACTCGCGTTACTTGTAATGCGTTACCCCCAACACTGACAAACATAATTTCCTGTTATTAGGAAAACATATTCATCAGAGCAACTGGAGTGATTCAAAACCTCATTTTGTATCTTATGAAATTGCATTTGAATCTATAAAAAGTTAAAATAACAGGAAAGCACACTACTGTACTTTAAAGTCTTGCTTAAAGAACACCCTCTTCATCTTTTACGTTACCAGATTTATCCACTAAGTCTAATTCGTACGGAAGGAAGTGTGCTGAGATCCTTATTCCATTTGTTTGAGCACATGCTCCTCATTTTCATGTCAGCTGCGTTTGTCAGTCACAAAAAGAGTGTGCTTTGAAGGACGGAAGATAAAGTATGCTGTCATTGGTGGAAAACGCAGCCTGTGGGCGGGACACAGCTCAACGGCAAGCACTGATTGGTGGAAAACTTTGGAGACAGAAGGCCTGTCAACAAAACTGCACACTTGAGATTGCAACTTTGCACAAGACACGAGAGAGTGGTGGAAATAAAAGCGGTTTTAAAGGCGAAAGGTACTTCAGAGTTACCAGGTATGCTTCTCCTTTAATACATTTAGACATTTTTCGCATTTAACCAAACTCACATCGCACACATTAAGCTTGTGGGCTTGTTTCTTCCATATTTCCGGCTTGTGCATGTGTATGTAAAGTGCGACTTCGACATTTGCCTGTTGGTGTTAGAACACTCCCCTTTTGACAACTGCGTCTGTTAAAAATGTACAAAGATATCAAAACACACAGAGAACATGATATACATGACGAATGGAAATAATAAGCATGACGTGAAGATGTTGTCCTTGTATGGGCATTTTATGTCGGAGGAGATGATGGGAGAGATAAGAGAGACGCTGAGGACCTAATGCAGCTTTTTCTTTACATTGCAAAACAATCTGGGCTCACACGGTTTAACAAATTAAAAATATACCATGGTAATCAATCATAGTTTCCTCCAAAATAGCATACAGTAATTGCAGTAAAAGCTTTCAAAAAGTATTTTAGGCAGCTTTATACATCAAAGCTCTTGTCTGTGAACTTAAAGTGTAATGTCGTTAAATAAAATAACTTAAACTACAAATCACTTTTTGATAATACATTTATAAAGAATTTTGAATTTAAGATTTTCATCGTTATAATAATTTTTTTTTTTTTTTTTGTAATATAATTTTGGTGCACTCTGTGCTTCTTTCTGTGTTATTTATAGCTGTTATCTATTTCAGACGTTCTTCTATATCCTCAACTCTCATGGCTACATTGAAAAAAAACTCTCATGGGAGCCCCATTATTAGCAGACCCAAATTACTGCGAAAGGAAAAAAAGATCCTTATTAAAGAGCGAAGTGTGTCACAAAGTGGTACGTCGGTGATTAGGCCTCTTTCATTTTTTTAAATTTGTGTGAAAGATTGACCATTTCGTCTTAACCGGATCCCATTCTTACTCGGCTTATACCGGATCTATTTAATATTCGGGTCTGCTTAATATTCGAAGGATTTAGCACAAATGGAAGAATGTTTGAATACGGTGCTGTAATTCATTGAAATGTCTGTTAGTGGTCTTTGACCCACTTGGAAAAGTAGCTCACGTCTTTCTGGGTTTTCTGGTAGTGAGCAGTAGGTCCATTGCTTTGTTTTTTCAGTGCTGTCAGTATGTGTATAACTCCACCATTCTCTCCTGCATTAATGCCTTCAGGGCTGTTTCACTTGACATCCTTAGTTACACAGTTCTTTGCCAAAATATTTGCCAGCCAGGGAGCTGTTGGTGTAACCAATTGGACAACACAAGGATAATACTAATGAAGTGAAAACTCTTTCAGCTCTCTCATTTACTCCTGAAGGTTTTTTTTTTCCCACTAGTAAAGGGCTGCAGTGGAGATACGTCCTCATTGAACTCACTCACCACAGTATCTGTTACATCAATGTTGTTCTTTTTCAATTATGATACGTCTCATGTGTACAGCATACTGTATGTGAAGTATGCCAATAGTTCTGTACGTGTTCAAGGTCCTTTACATAACCTTTACTTCTCTACATATTAACATTTTGGACTCATGCAATGAAACTCCACCCATAATAGAGACGCCTTTTAAATTTGGTTGTATTTGCCTATTCATTTGTTACTGAATTGAGCTGATAATTTTCTAATGTGTTTTTTAGTTGCTGGACGGAGCCACCAGGGGGCAATGTCTGAAAACAGCAACAACTGGACTCTTCTTACCCCGGAGGTAAAGGTGTGTTTCAGTGTCAGGGGCCTGGGTAAAAGTCCCTGTGGTCAGAAAATGTACTTGTTCTTGTTATTTGTATTTGTGTTATATATACTTTGATGTGAGCGTCAGTGAAATTACATTCTATCTGTCAATTTATTCAAACCTAATATGCAAATTCACACATGCAGTGTCTTGAATACACCTATTCTGTTTATATGGGTGTAGTGTTCACACACACACACACACACACAAAACTCAATATATTTGTAATAATTATAGTAATATAGACACCACTATGGGGAAAATTGTATGTTAAAAAATTGTATCACTTGTTGTAAGAACATGGCAAGGTTAATATTTAATATATAAACAGCATATTTTTTCTGAAATTCTGATATTATATATATATATATATATATATATATATATATGTGTGTGTGTGTGTGTACATAATAAATATACACACACAGTACACACACATTATGTAAAAAAAAAAAATTCAAATTTATTTTGAATGCGATTTAATTATTTGACAGCACTAGTACTATTTATGAATCTGATTAATGATATTTGTAGTAGTTATAGTGATATAATAATAAAAATAACATTAATAATAATAATAATAATATGTTTATCTTGCAAAACACGTTTTAAAAACCCTTTTGAGTGATTCAGAAGCATACACTCACATGTGGAAAATTATGTGATGGTAACTTTTTTATGAAATGTAATCTTTACTTGAAAAAATTATGGATGTTTTGAAAATCCATATAAAAATAAACAATAAATAAATAAATATTAAATGAATAAATAAATAAAAATAGGCACATGTTTGTTTGACAGGGGCTCTTTTCATGTGCAGGAGTCTGGAGTTGAGAATGTGGGTCCTGTAGCTGAAAATCTTAAGGTCGAAGGGCAGATCTCAAAAGCACCTGAGCCCTCTCCGGAGGCCCACAGTGACCTGGAGAAGCACTCATCTGCTCACCAGCCGGAGACGGACACATCCACACAGTTGCAGTCTGACCCAGCTCTAACCCGTGGATCAGAGCCTCCAGAGCCATCTCAGGTGTCCTTCCTCAAATAAATGCTTCAGACCATAACCTCTTACACTAGATGAGGTTTAGGTCACCCAGAAAAGTAAAATTGTAATTTTGTATTTTAACTGTAAAATAATAATAACTAAACTTTCAAAATGTTGAGCAGGTAACGTCTCCAGAGACGAACGAGGGTCGGGCCCAGCTGAATGCAGCAAATGTCGGTGTAGGGCCCAGCCCAGTCAGTGCCAATGTTGACATCAGCTCCTGGACCACTGACCATGAGAAACAAGGTCACTCAGAGAGCCCAGTTATTCCCAGCACCGATGTCGATTCATTCTCTGACTCTTACACTCACATAAGTCCTACCTCTGGATCAAGTCCACTTCCTGCTTCAGTTAGTCAGGAAAGAGATTGGTTTAAATCGGATGAAGATTCACTGAGGAAAACCATCACTGAAGGTGAGAGACTCGGCAACAAAAGTGATAGTGTAACTTACCTTTTACCTGTGTGCATTTATATCCATTTTTATTTCGTTTTTAATATTAGTTGTCTTTATGTATCTGTGTTTTTTAAGTACTGTATATATCTTTAAAGTGTTGGTGGTGGTCAAAGTAGAGCTTAACTGCAGATGGCAGGTCTGTTACGGGAATAATGATGGACTTGCATGATGACTGGTGGCAGCTTGACAGCTTGATTTCTGTTTACTGTTTTTGATTTGTACATGAATACAGCGTGCCTGCTCTGATTACATTTCAGATGCATCATTCTCTCTGTTTTTTCTGCTCTCTTTCTTAAGGTAAACATTTGCTTGCACCTGCATCCTGAAAACAAGATTTTATTGTCTTTATTTCCCAAATCTTTTGAAGTGATGTAAATATTTTTTTGATATTTTTTCAACTCTCTTGTGTTTGCCAAGGCTTCATTTATTTAGTCAAAACAGTAAAAAAATCATATTGTAAAATATATATCTTATTTTATTTATTTTTTTATTTTTTTATTTATTTATTTAAAGTTTTCCTGTGATTGCAAAAAAAAAAAGGTTTTCATCATGAATTTGCTTGGAAATGCTTCAGTGTGGCATGTTTTAGTCGTCTTGCTAATGTGTCTTGAGAGGAGTTGAATGCTAGATCACTGAAGCTGCAGACCAGACTGATGACGTGACCGTGGGGAGCTCCAGAAATAGAGCCTCAGTCTCAGTACACTAGTGTAGCCTTGATTCGCCAGACAGCCCTAACCCTACAATCAGAGAACACTGAATGCTTAATAATATGTTCCAGGGCCAAAAAAGGATGTTCACATCCTACTCTTGCAAATAATGTTAGCTATTAAAAGAAGCACCCAGAAAAGCCACTTTAAACTATTTAAAAAATAAATAAATAAATATCAGCAATTTGGCTGCTGCATTAACCAGCTGGAAAGAGACTGCTCGTTTTGTTATGCAATTGTGTATAAATCATTCTTTTTAATACCTGCTGAAAATCCTCAATAATCGTGTGCCCACTTCCTGTGTAGAGTCTAAAGAAGCGTTGGAAACAAACGGGAAGAAGGGGGATGGTTTACGAAAGAGAAAAATCTCCCACCTGGGCTCTTTGGACAAGACTGAGACAGAAGATGATGAAGAGGGGGAGGAGGAAGATTTTCAACCACCTCAAAGAGAAGAGGAAACGGTCTTTTCTTTGAACAAGTGCATCCTTGCAGCTGTCATTCTTCTAGGACTAGGGACCATTTTCTTCTCTGGTGAGCCTGACGCCCTTTGTTTTCACACTTCTCACAATCACAATATTCTGTAGATTCATTAGAAATCCAGTTCTTCAAATAATGAAAATAAAAAAATATATTATATTTTAATTGAAAAAGTAAATGGGATCAAGTCAGTGCTCTTAGGCCCTCGTTATTAGGTTGTCAGTCACTAGAGACGTCTGCATGAACTACATCCTCAGAAATGTGGGATTTATGGGTATGGTTATAATCAACTTTTCTAAAACTCTTGGCAAACTGGTTTTGAATATGGTTCGTCATAAAATAGAGCATGTGACCAAAAGTACCTATGCAGTGGCCCATATGACCGAGTGAATTTGAATATGTTCCTGGTGTCTGAGACTGAGGTGTATTGTTTCACAGGTATGCTCATGGACCTGGATGGTGGTAGGAAGAGAGAGTGTTTGTGTGTCTGTGTGAGTTTGAGTGGAGCAATGAGATGCTTTAGCTGATTGTAATTTGCTGGTAAATGGATGCTGCAGTTGTAAATATGCATGTGCTTTTGCATATGTGCTGGATGTGAACCACTGGTTCTCAGCCCTCATTGTCCACAACAACATTCAAATGATTCATGCCCTTTCCATTTGTTCATGATTTGGCCTCATGATGCACATGTTAAATGGTTTGTGCAGCATGTTTAATTTCCTGCATTGTCACAGGGATGTTTAAACTATTCTGAGCAACTGTGAAAGATCATATCAGATGTGGTGACATGAATAGTGCTTACATTTAGAAAATGAATTCTGATTAATTCTGAACATTGTATGTAATATTCAAGTCACTGCTGGAACTGCATGCTGTCTGTGTGAATATCCTTCAGTCTCTAATTACTGAGTGTTGTGGCTCCGTGTTAGCTTCCTCATCTTCACCACATCATCCACTGTTGCTTTTTATTGATTGATATGTAATTGTGATGTCATGTTATTCTCCTGCGCTTTCCTCTCAGAAGCAGACATGGATGTTAGTGAGCTGAAGGACCCAACAAATCAGGTCAGTGCTCTTCTTTTTTTATATGATTTTACAGACCTAAAATGTAAATTTTAGTCAATGTATCATCTGTTGGGTTTTGTGTGTGTGTGTGTGTGTTTGATAGGAGTGGCTGAATCCTGAGATCTCCAAAGACACGCCTGTTGGCCTTCAGCCTCCAGATATTTTAATCAAACAAGTGAAGGAAGATCAGCAAATATTGGTACTACAAGAACAGCTTCAGGTACAGACATGTGCAAACTTGTATTAAATGAAATTCAAATCAAGCCAAGAGTTTAAGTGTCAGAAAGAGTGTGTAAAACGAATTGCAGGTAAATGAGCTGGTTCTGCAAGCTAACAAGTGTATGTGTAAATGATCTTCTTCTAGGACCCAAACGCTGTTGTGATTTACTTTTGTATGACAGTTATATTCAGGCTAGATCTGATATTACATCATACTCTTTTATGTTACAAAGAAGCAGGGAAATTTCCAGTTTATGGGGTTTCTGTTGATCAGTGTTCATTTTTGCCCTGTTGCTGTTAACTCAGCAACATCAAGGTGAACTGAAAGCAGCACAGCTTCTGGCAGAAGAGGGAGAGAAAGAGCGTGTGAGGAGAGAAGAGCTGGAGAAGGAGTATGAGAGGATAAAAGGAGAACTAGATAGAGTACCTGTTCTTCAGAAAGAGCTGGCGCAAGAGAACGAGAGAATAAAAGAAGAAAGTGCGAGAGCAAAGAAAGAGCTGGAGGCCCTGCCTTCCCTACAGAGAGAACTGGAGCATCTGAGAGCTAAAGTTTCACAGCTCACACAGAGCACAGGTGCAGTAAAGACACACTGACAGCAGTCATCCATCAGTGAAACACATGTGTTCTGTGTATTTATTTGAATAAAAAAAATCAATTAAAATCCGGAACATGCATCTCCTAAAGTTGTTTAAAGGGGAGACACTGAAGGTAAAAACCCAGTTTTTTCATGCACCAGTCAAATTTGAGATTTGTTTTTTGTTGTTGGTGTTTTTTTTTTCATATAGTTTATTTATTTATTTATTTTTAGACTAGTGGAAAAGAAAACCTCCAATAAACACTTAAGTGTTTGTTTTATAGCACTTTCTTTTTCTTCTACACTGAGCTGTATATCTCCACTTCAGTAGTACTTGCTCACACACACACACCAAACTTTGCATTTTTATACCTGTCTATATCCGAAAGGGTTTTACAAAGGGATTTGTTCATATATAATTTGCTTGATAATACACATTTTATTCCCCCAAAAAGCTGTTAAAATGTATTGTTTTCTGTCTGTTCAAAGTATTTTCTGAACTGATTGAGATGAAAAATGAGATGCCCAAAATTCCCTCTGTGCACACTTTTTTATCTCTAATATGTCATCCAGTATTTTGATTGAAATTTGTGCATATTTCATTAAATAGTGCCTCATTTGCATGTTAAAATTAATATTTTAGATTTCATCAATCAACAAGGTAAGTAAGGTGATAACCTATTCTATTTATTAAATTAATTAATAAATCAATTATATAAAAATTATTTGAGGATTTATTTGTTTTTTTAGTGTTGGGGGAAAAAATGCATGTATTATAAAAATTAAATAAGTTTTAAATCTATTAATCTTAACTCTTCTAGGAAGAGCAGAATCTGTACTTCCTGTTGGAGCTACTCGGATGCCCTCTACTGGAGACAAAAGTGATGTACCACCGATGGAAAGACAAGAAGCCCAGAAAGACATGAAGCCCAGAAAGACATGGGACAAAAAAAGTGAGGAGAAGGAACAAAGCAAGGGAGACAAAGAATGGAAAAAGAAGAAAAGTGGAAAAAAAGAAGATGATAAGGAAAGGAAGGAGAGAGTGACTGAGGGAAAACACAAGGAACAGAAGGAGTGGAAGAAAGAGGAAGGTAAAGCAGGGAAGCAAAAAGAAGAGAGAAAAGAGTGGAAAAAGGACAAAAAACAAGATTATGATAAAATGGGCAGAGCAAGTGAAGAAAAGAAAGATTTTAAGGAGTGGGAGGAGAAAAAAGATTGGAAAGAAGATAAAAAGTCAAAGAAAGACAAACATGTAGGACAGGATGAAAAAAGGAGAGACAAGAAGGATACTGGGAACAAGAAAGTGCGAGAGGAAAAAGAATGGAAACAGAGAGGGGAGCGGAAAGAGGACAAAGACGGGAAAAGTGACAAACGGAATAGTGGGAATGACCATAAAGAATGGAAAGAGAAAAGGAAAGGTGAAAAAGAATGGAGAAAGGAAAAGAGTGAAGGAAAACACAATGATAAAACAGAGAAGAAATGGAAAGGAGACAAAGAATTTCCAAAAGAATACGATGAAAGAGATATAGAGGAGAAGCAGTGGAAGAAACAAAGAGAGCCAAAAGATAAAGAAAGGTCAAGAGAGGGAGTAAAGGAGGAGACAAAAAAGAAGGCGTCCTACCTCAAAAACAAAGGGAAAAACGGTCCTAATGAAAAGGAGAAACATGGACATGGAGCACCAGCTGAGAGCTCCTCCCATCACCATTATGACCATGAGAACTACTGGAGCAAACAGAGAGAGCGCATTCAGCACTATGACGGGCCGCGGGAGACCTGCAGCGGTGTGGCAGACTGCGCTCGAGTCGAGGGACTCTCTCCCGTCAGCCTGCTGGACTTCCAGACCCTTCTCCAGTCCTACCTGAAGAAGCTGCAGGATCAGGACCAGACCTCCAGGAAAGAGGAGCTCAGTAAGCTGGTGAAGGAGTTCTTCACCGATGGAGTGTTCGCTCATGATCAGATGCCCTTCAGGGAGTTCGTGGAAGACGTGGGGGACATTTTGGAGGACATGGCTGAAGGAGAAGACAGCGACAGCGAGGGAGAGGAGAGCGAGGAAGACGACGACGATGAGATGGAAGAATTTGAAAGGGAGGCAATGGAGAAATTTGCACTTCCAGAGGAAGTGAAGAAAGTGGAGAGGAAGGGAGAGCAGAAGAAAGAGAGCAGAAAAGTGAAAGGTTGAGTGTTCCTGGTGGTCATTTAGAGAGGTTTAAAATCAATCAGGCCTGATTTTCTGCTTACTAGTGTGTTGTGTTATTTTCAAAGAGCTTAATCCTTTTTATTTGGTACGGCTTTGCTTTTTCTTTTCATAGATAAAGCATTACTATAAAACATTAGTGATGGTTTCCTTCTTATAAATAGTTTTTTTGCTGATTTTTTTTATTATGTTATTCATCAAATAAAGAGTTACCTGTTTAGTCATTTAAAGATCTGGGGCTGGATTCATGAAATTCTGTTAAGAATAAGATTATTTAATTTTCTTCTTTTTTTTTTATGAAATGTATAGAATACTGTTTCTCTGTGACAATAATGATTTTTATTGTTTTGTCTTTGGATGGTTCTTAAAAAAGCTGTAAAAGAATGACAATTTTTGGGGGGGGGGGGGAAAGTTCAGTTCTAAATAATTCCAATTTATATCTTAGACTGCACAAATGATTAATAAATTAATTGGACCGTTATTAAAATATAATCATTGCAACATTCTAGAACTAGCTAAATATAATGCATATAACTACTGCATTTTACTTATTTGCTTGTAGATTTGTCGGAGTGTGTTGAAGATTAGAAATACCATGGGTTATTAGACAAAAAACAAAGTTTATAGATGAATGCATTTACTGTTAAGATTTACCAAGTATTAGGAAATTGTTGCAATATAAAAACAAATTTAACCTCGGTAGGTTATTATACAATCATTAAGTCAAATCATTTTAGCATTGTTTTATTCTTTAAAAAAATAAATAAATAAAATAAATTTGTTCTTAAGACAATATTTGATTGTTTTAAATTTCTCATTTATCTTTAGAACTTTCTTCATTTTGTTTTGCTAAGACGCTATTCATGAATCTAGCTCCAATAAAGAAGGGAACCGTGTTCAAAGTCTTTTTGGAACTCCTCGACTGTTGCGGTACGTCAGGTTTATGTTTACAGCCTGGCACATCTCACACAATTATAATATTAGTGTGAGAATATTCATCAGAAGAACACAGTTAACTGTTGAATGTGAGAGTTACAGATTAGTACAGTCATCTATGTTCATTATAGGATCATATTTGGCTTAGCACAGTGCACAAATATAAAATAGATTGATGGAGATTTTCTAATGTTTATCATTTTGGCAGTGCTTGTTTTAATTCTTTAAATTATTGTGTTTGTCTTTGTTTGAGAGTTTCACTAGTATTTATAAAAGTTAATGGAGGATATTGTTAGTAAGTAAAACGCTTGTATTGTCTGGAACTTTGTAGTCATTAAAAAAGTGTCAAAAAATACAAGCAAATCCTTAAAGATGTTGTATGTAATGCAGTAAGGTTTGTAATTTTAAGGTGCGTAATTCTGTGTTTTGTTGTTTTTTTTTTTTTATGCTGTCAGGCAAAACTTCTTGCACCTTTACAGTCTGGCTTTCACAGATCTTATGCTGGGTTGAACAGTCAAATGCAAATACTGTATACTTCTATACTTAACTACTTAAACGCAGCATGTTTTTCAAAGACCACTAGATTGTAACAAAAAGTGAAACACTGTCATTTGTTTTTATTTTGTTGAAATTTTTAATTGTTAGTCGCTGACATTCAGATGGTTGTGGTTATGGTAGTTGCAAACATATTTGCTGTGAAACTTTTCACAGAATAAACAGATGCATACGGTAACACGTGATGTGTTGCTGTACTTATTTGCTGTAAGATTTGTGCTTTTTGGTAAAACTCAAAAAAGGCCTGCACCAGTGACTGCGATACACTATCTCTTC
Organism: Enteromius anoplus; assembly: GCA_032359395.1. Lineage (NCBI taxonomy): Eukaryota > Metazoa > Chordata > Actinopteri > Cypriniformes > Cyprinidae > Enteromius > Enteromius anoplus. Next base: position 9,096,577 of record JAUMHG010000060.1, on the reverse strand, counting down.
ATCACGACATTGTTTGTAGTTCCTGAACAGTAACGTTAAAATAGAAAAAGGTTTTCTCAGTTCCTCTTTTGCAGCACTGTATTTAAACTTATCTGGCCTGAATGTCTACATAAATGTTTAAAATGAGCGGAGCAGTGTTTGTTATTTTTGCTCCTTTGTGTGCACATGCAGCAATTTACAATGTCAGAACTTTATTTAACTGTCCAATTCATTTTAATGAAATAAAGCACATCATAAATAGCATGCTCCAAAGAAAATGCAAAAAATGTATCCTTCTCTGTTGTCATATTTTATTCATAATAATTCTGACATAAATGGCACATCCTGCATATTGTCATTGAATATATATGGAGTGAAATTTAACATCTGTATTTTATCTTTCCTTCAGTTATTTTGATGTAAAAAAAAAAATGTCGCATTTCAGAACCGTTAAAAAACAGAAAAAGATGGGCAAGACCTAAGATTTCTAAAAAGACAACCTGTTCTTTTTCATAGTGAAAGAGGAAGTGGAGAAACAGAGTCCGGACAAGAAGAGTGTGAGGTTAAATGCAAATAAAAATATTCTACCGAGTGAAGGCAGGGGAGTAGATTCGTCTAGAGTACCTCTACAATGGGTGTGCATGACTCCAATTTCTTGTGGAGATCTACACTGGTTTTATGTATCTGCAATGTCGTTTTTACTATTATACATAAACGCTGCTTGACCACTGAAGAGAATCTCCTCCGAGACATGCCAAAGACTTCAAATTGCAAGCATTATCCAGGAAGGGGTCTATACGCCGACTGCAATATTATAGACCTGCGCACTGACCTGTTAGAGGTAGGCCTTGAAGTTAGATCCCTTTGTATTTTTGGTGCTATTTCAAGCATTCCTGCTGATGCCTTTTCACACTTGCCATCTTTGGAGGTTCTTCAAATAGATGGGTTGAGTTTGGAGAGGGTTCAATCTGGTGCCTTTTCTGGACTCCCCAGTCTGAAGCATTTGTCTGTGCTTTTTAGTGATGCAATTTGTAGGACCGTCACCATAGAATCTCTCGCGTTTGCTGGTCTGTCCAATTTAGAGGATTTGACACTGACAGGTCTTAAGTTAGTCAATGTATCCAGTAGTATATTTGATCCGTTGGTTAGCGTAACCAGACTAAAGATTAGCAGAACTTGTACACAGGACCTTGGTGATTTTTTCTGTTATCTTCCGGATGGAATGTCCCATCTAAAGGACCTGAGTGTGACAGAAAGTGGGATTTCAACAATTGAGACCAAAGGATGTCCGGGGGGATCAAAAACGTGGCCTGTGACTGTCCTCTCTGGGATTCAAAACCTTTATCTAGTAGGGAACAGTATCAAAATCATTCAAGCAAACTCTCTTGTTGCATTCCGGAACCTTTCCAGCCTTTTTTTGGAGTTCAAAGGTGAGTCGCTGGATAGTATTTGGCAGTCTGGGATTGGAAAAGTCAACGATTTGAGTTTGACAGGAACTGTAATAAAACGTTTTTCAACAAACTTCAAAGATTTGTGTCATCTGGTCACCAATCTTCAACTTCAATCCCTCAGCCTTGTTTTTACTTCAACAGACAGATTGACTGCAGAGGACATAAAAGAGTGTGGGACAACTTTGAAAAAGTTATATATGAGCAATTCAAAAATAGACCATCTGGACTTCAGTTTTTGGACAGGTAACACAGGTTTACAAGCACTGCAAATGTCCTATATGAACCTAAAAGATAATCCATTCTGTGTTGCTGTGAATGGGACTGTCTGGTCCTTAACCTTGCTGGACCTCACCAAAAACTCAATTTTAACCGTTAGCAGTGACCAGTTTGCTTGCATGCCTTATCTCGAGCAGCTCTTTCTCAGCCATAATACCATACAAACCCTACAGCAGGATGCTTTTCGTGGTGTGCATCGCCTCAAAATTCTCAAAATCGACTGGAATAAGATCTCGCAGCTCTCGGCGACAGATTTCAGATCTCTTAAGGCATTAGAAGTCCTGTATATCAATAATAACATCATTGAAACTATTGAGGATGGAACATTTCAGGATCAACAGGAACTTCGTGAGCTGACACTGGGTAGGCTGGAGTACATTTATGAGTTGCATCTAAATAGGATTTTTCATGGATTTCCACTGAAAATACAGCGACTGAGTATTGATGCACATTATGGAACTACTTTTTACCTGGGACATACATCACAACCTGAGGGAACGTTTGTTTTGGAGCTAAATGGGGACAGGCTGGATTTCGTGGACTGTAATACTACTGTTTTTAAAGCAGTTCGAGAGCTGAGTGTAACTTGCACCCATTTCATATGCAAAAATGTCTTCATGGCACCTTATTTCCTAAACCTGGAATCTTTTGAGATCTCGGGAGGAGCTGAACGAGCGCCTCTCAGTGATACTAAAATAAGTACTCTGCACCGTCTCAAGCGGCTCAAGCTCACCAACCTGAGCTTTTCTAACTATACAGATGCTGGAAGCATCTTCTGGAACCTAACAAGCCTCCAGACTCTAGTGCTGGTAAACTGCCACCTGAGCTTCCTGACCCAGAGTATGTTTAAAGACCTGACGTCTCTGCAGCTGCTGCGTCTCTACAGCAACAGTCCTCTGGTCTTGACTGATGGTGTGTTCGAAGCTCTTCCAGCTCTAAAAGCGTTCGTTCTCGATAAAGTGGATTTCCAGTGCAGTTGTAAAAATGGCTGGATTCTTGATTGGGCGGAGAGCACGAAGAAAGTGCAGGTGATCTACTTGCAGAAGCAGATGTGCGTCTGGCGCTATCAGAAACTCAACTTCTTGTCGACCATGGAGAAGCTGTGTCAGACTGACCAACAGTACATTTGCTATGTAGCCACAGCCGGAATTGTTTGTCTTCTGCTGTCGGCAGCCGTTGGATATCGCTTTGCTCGCTGGCCTTCTGTAGTCCTCTTCTTCCGCCTGAGAGGATGGATGGAGAGGAGGTTTGGTAGGCAGTGGCACAGGAGGAGGAAACGGGTTGAGAGGGCTGATGGGGAGATAGAGGAGATGCGGTATGATGCCTTTATGTCTTTCTGTAGCCGAGATGAGGCCTGGGTCCTGGGGGAGATGGCTCCTCGGCTGGAGGAACAAGGGAACCCGAGGCTGAGGCTCTGTCTGCACAACAGGGACTTTGAGGTGAGCTTGAAATGAAGTTCTGTTTGATCTTCTGAATGTGAAGTTAACAGCTTTTTTCAACCTGGTCTCATAAATATATGTACTTCTGTGGACTTTTTGTGCAACCCTGTTTTTACATACCTTACTGCACGTTTCGCCACAGTTTCAAAGAGAAATGTTCACTGAGTGGTACTAAAACACAGGTTCCATATTTGTTTTTTTACCTTGATGTAGTTATGTATTGCGGCGGTTCAGAAGTGAAATATCTGTGGACTGTTGCTTAAAGTTAATGCTCTATCATGTTGAAAAAATGCCTTTCACCAAATCCAACCCTAATAGTAACCGAAATATGAAAAACTGATTTTTCAAAGAAAACACATTTGTTGATGCAACTGTACTTTTTCAACTATATTTGACAAAGATTTGAATTGTTTTGTTGAACCGTAGTTTCACAGGATTTGAAAAAGAGCTCCTTGCCGTCATAACTTGATATTTTTCAAGTAACTGTGTGAAAATGACGCTTTATTAGTCAAATCTCTGTAAATTTTGTAAAACGGAATGAAAGGTGTCAGAGGTTTACTGCCTATATTGTTCATTTCTTTTAGTATTTCGTGTCTTGCTAAAAAGTGCACCATGCCCATGAGACCAGGTAGGCTTTTTTGGTTATCCATTAAGATGTAGTCTCGCTGTAAAAGAATTCTTGTGAAACATCTTTTAGGTGGGTAAAGATATTATGGACAACATCACTGAGAGCATCTACAGCAGTCAGTGCACTGTTTGTTTGATCAGTCGGCGGTATCTGCGCAGTGACTGGTGCAGTCTGGAGATGCGAGTGGCCACACACCGGCAGCTGGAAGAGCAGAAACACCGTCTCATCCTCATCTTCCTCGAACACATCTCTCCTTTTGAGCTTTCTGCTTTCCATCGGTAATTATGGCAAGATGCGAAAACATACCCCCCACTTATGAAAAATGTGCACTTACTGTAAAAACTGAAACATATTCAGAGATGAGTTTAGGAAGTACTTTTCAAAGGTTTTAAGGGAGCCTTTTTGAAGGATTATGTGACACTGGAGTTCTGTAATTGCATCTAAATTCAGCTTTGTCATCATGGGGATACACTGCTCTTTAAAGGGCTAGTTAACCCAAAATGAAAATTCTGTCATTAATAACTTATCCTCATGTTGTTTCAAACCTGTAAGACTTTTGTTCATCTTTGAAACACAAACTGATTAACTCAGAGAGCTGTCCGTCCCTCCATAGACAGCAATACAACTGAAAAGATCCAGGTCCAGAAATGTAGTAAATACACTGCTAAAACCAACCATGTGACATCAGAGGATCAACTTCAGTTTTTGTGTTGCTACAAGAATACTTGAAAAATATAATTTGATTGTTAGATGAACAAAGGACTAACAGGTTTGGGGTGATGTGAGGGTAAGTAATTAATGACAAAATAATCATTTTGGGGTGAACTAACCCTTAAAAAGTATATTAAAAACGTTACTTTAATTGGAGACTGTTGATTCTTACTGTATTTCTAAACAAGTACATGCAGATTTAGACTATTTAAAAGCTACACTGTTAATTTACTAAATCAAATATTGTATTGATTTCTCATTTTTTCCCTTTTATCATTCCTTTCCATAGTTTGGCCAGACTGGTGAGATCACGCACATATCTGGACTGGCCAGAGGATGAAGGCGACAGAGTACATTTCTGGGATCGTCTGAGGAGGAACATTGCAGAGGATGACATGGTGAGTACAAAGAAGCAGCAGGAAACTGGCAGAAGTCTGAAAAATACAAAATGACTTCCATATCTAAAAAAATCTAAACTCGCACTTCAAGAATCTTTAAGTATTTTTAAAATAATATCTGAATTGTTTTACAGCAAGCTTCTTGAAACCGCACCTGCATTCCTGCTTAAACCCAAGGACAGCTGTCAATGTGCAATGATAAAACAAATCTTATTACTCCATTTAATTTTTTGAACACTTGTTACAATGAGAAATGTGATGCTTATCAGTGTAATTCATGGGTACGGAGTAACTTGTTGACTATGTATGCTTTTTTCAAATTTGTCTCTGTATAATTTGTATTCAAAATGATTAAAGTTAAATATTAAATTCACAAAATGAATAAATATGACGCATCACATGCAAATCTGGCAATATTTTAATTCAAGTACTAGAGGGCGCTGTTACAAAAAGAGGCTTTCTCTCTCTCTCTCTCTCTCTCTCTCTTTCTCTCTGTTATTCATGGTCAAATAAACTATAACCTGATTAAGCACTACGAACCGTTTTTTGTTTACACAGGGCAGTTTATATTTTAAGTCTATACTTCAGTAACATCATTGAGGAAATTCCCAAACCACGATATAAACAACATCAGCAGCTGTCTTTAATTTGCACTTTCTCATAAATGCCATTTGACTGATCACTCTTTGCAGCTCATAACACAAAGAAGATTATTCCAAGCTGTTTGGAGCCCTCCAAAACTGTGCATTGGCAAAACTACAAAAAATGCTAAAACAATAATAATTGTTTTTTTTTGTCAGTCAATGAATTAATCCCTGTCATGATGTCATTTATAAAGTTGATTTGCAATACAATACAGTAAAATCCATATATCTTTCAAAAAGAGCTTCTCACACCTGCGCTTGCACAATACATTTTCTGGCATGGAAACATCAGAAGTTACACCTATGAAGTTGAGCAACCTTCTTTACAACTTTGAAAACTGGGAGAAAATATTAGGTAAACAATTGGCTAATAAAAGATAAATATTAGATTACATAAAAATGTGCTATTAAAATACATTTACATGTTATGTTGGATGATTATTATTATAATTAATATTACTATTCTTTTACAATTAAACCGTGATACGGGAACTAGAGGTATTAGGATTTGGGCTCAGACTGTAGGTGTGTCCTCTTTCACAATGTGTGCTAATCATGGTTCTGTTTGCTTGATAGTTTGCTAGATTTTACATCTAGAAAAAAATATTCTATGCCTGTCAAGACTTATCGTGGTCCCAGAATACTACTCACATTTTTTAAATATTTAACTGAGATGGTAGTTAGCCATAAATACTAATAAGTGTGTTATGATTGGTTAGATGTGCTATCCATGTTATATGAATGACCATTTTTTTAGGTCAGATAAATTCAGCCAGTAGAGGGTCTAAATAAAATATTAAAATGTAATAGAAAAATGAAAAAAATTTAAAATATTAAAAATGCAAAAGAAAAAAAATTTTTTTTTTTTTTTGACCTACTTAATGTTTCTTTTATAGTTTTGACTTTCCAAACTGTTGAACTTTTGCTTTGTGTTACTGACAGTCACAGCCATAAATTCTGTTGCATTGTCTATAGCAGTATTTATGATGGCAAACAATGCTACTCAAAGGCAAACAAAACCTACATTAATGTTGCATAGTAGCAACCAAACACAGAGACTGTGGGCTTAGCGAACAGGGTGGAGGAGAATCACTGGACTGTGAGGGTTTTGTCTTGGTAATTGGAAAGCACATGTTCCTGATAATTGTGTTCTGGTATGCTGTGCGCCCCGCAGCAGACAGCTTTCTCTCATAGCTGCATTCTTTCTCTCTCCCGCCCTCACATATGCACAAACATAACTTCATGCTGCAGAAAGTAAGTTACACAGAAAATAAAACTTAACATATAACGTATATTTTGATCAATGTGGCAAAGCATGTTGGCCAGAAACTTGGGAAAAAGTATGTGACTAAGCTCTCAAGGTGTGGCTGGATGATGATCTCACTATGCTAGACTCACTAAACCCTTGTGCAACAATCAAATGCATGCTCCTACTTGTGACAGGCACACACACACTCACTCACAGGTCACTCAGACACGGGCCATGCAGTTGACACAGGACTCACTGCAATAAATCAGAGACCAAAAAATGGCTGTAGATGGTTAGAAGAAAAACGGTTTAAGCGGTGTTATTCACTTCCTAAACCTCTTCTCACCCCTCACCTCATTTTCCAGCGTGGTTATGACAGTATGCTTTCAGGGGAGTTATGTCCGCACAACACCTCTCTTTGAGTAATATATCCTGTTTTCCCCACCCATAAAGTTCTGGGTATACGCCCAGTGATTTGATGCGGGGGGAAAAAGCTACTTGGGAAGATTGGAATTCGCAGAAGAGGCACTTTTATAGGCATTGTACTGGCTTAAGTTAGAAGAGGCAAGAATCAGCAGAAGAAAACTTTACTTACAAAACTAGGTAAGCATTCCAATTTGATCCTAAGAGGTTTGTAGGACAACCATATTGTTTATTTTAATAAGATTTGTCGGTTTAGAATGAAATAAGACGAACAAATTAATCAGGGGTTTTAAGGAGTTCATCATTTAGCTGGTTTTCTTTCGTAATCCTTGTTGAAAAAGGCGTTTTCTATTTGTCTCCGTTTGCTATTTTAGAACCGTTTAGGGCAGTTTTCAGCTGATCGAACTGGTCTGTTAGCTGGTTTTAATGTGCTTGGGCTGTAGAACACAGAACTCTGGCATCAAGTTAACTGGGTCTATAAATAAGCTTTCGTGCCCGATGCAAATGTGTCACTTTCCGTTTAATCCCACTCCGCGTGAATATTTCAGTCCTTACGCGCGAGCGTAGGCTCACTTGTCCGCTGACTACAAGTAGCCGATCCAATTCCCTATAGATGTAACGCAAGCCCTTCTCGCTTTACACCGAGGAAGAAATCAGAAACCTGGTATTTATTAATTTAGAGCGTTTTCTCAGAGCGCACGCGTGCAAATCCTCCGCCTGAGGTGAATATATTCGCTGCTTATTATGCGCCGTTTGCTGTGATAAGCCCTGAAGTCGACCTTACGGGAGCTTGGGGGAAATGCACTCGATCCTTAACCGGACGAAGCACGACCTCAATGTGTCAACGGCGACACGGCCACCAGAAGGGCGTTAATTATGAATACAGAGATAAGACAGCAACGGTGGAAGCTGTCTGATTATCAGAGAGCTCGAGACAGCTAGTTCACCGTTGCCTACAAGTGCTGACAGCCTGCTGCAAGCTGAGGAAATAATTCACACCTTATGGAGAGACAAAGAACAAGCGTCTTATTCCACGTTTACATGCATACAATAGAAAAAAAATACTGAAAACTGCTCTTAAAGGCACAGTCCACTCCCAAAATTAAATTGCGTCATCATTTGCTCACCCTCAAATGTGTCACTCTGTCGTCATTCACTCCATTTTATTCTATAGAAAGCGATCACAGTGGGTGTGAGATATATATATATATATAAACATTTAATGATATAATAAATTAATTTTTGGAATCAGTTCAGTCATGTTAGGGCAGTGTGTTTTCTGTGAGAGCTGTAAGGAATAATGTTGTGGGAACATGAACATCTTAAAAAAAAAGAGAGGCGTGAAGCACCTGTCTGCACAGGTGGAATAGTGTGTGTGAGAGCTGAACATGAAAAATGTGCACAAAGCCTTATTCTTTTAGTCCCTATCTCAACTTCATTCTTTACATTTTCTTCTCGTGATGGTTGCAAGTTTGAAATTTTTCAGTAACATCAGGAAACAAGGGCAAACCACAAGTAGCCTGGAGGGACATCTAGAGGAGCAAGAATGGAATGCAGTTTATTAAAGAGACTGTGAGGAGAGGATACTATTGCATTTTTTGTCCAGTGATCAGAAGAATCATCCAGTTGACCTTGTTAAGGGGAGACATCCCCCCATTAAAAATGTGTTCCGTTTTATTTGAAAATGTTGTCATCTAATAGAGAGGATGGTTTAGGACGAATCAATTTACAATAATGATTCAGATGTTCCAACAAAATGAGATAGGAATATTTAGAAAGAACTGATTCACTAATATGAAATGCAATTTTCAGCACTAAAAATAACAGAGGGGAGTATTTAGGACAAATAATAATTTAGACTTTCCAAGGATATTAAAGGTGCCATAGAATGCATTGAGAGAATATTTTAAATTGTTCTCTGATATGTACATAGAAGGTATTTAGCTTAGGTAAGGGGAAAAAATGCCCAGAAAGGGTTTTACAGGTCCATTTACAACCCTAGAATTTGACCCTAGAATGAAACAGTCTGTT
>JAUMHG010000060.1:9036472-9083966 GCA_032359395.1 Enteromius anoplus | reverse complement strand
ATATATATATAAATCACCTCCAGTATCATTCAGCACAACTGCTACTCGCATACGTGAGTAATGCTGAGACTCAGACGGTGTTTGACAGAATGGGACTGTAAGCCATTTAAATGCCAACAGTGAGTATAGCCATGTTTAGCTGTGCTTTGGCTAAAGACCACATCTCTTTTTTAATGCTTCAGGACTTGCCTGTCAAAGCCTCCACATCAGAGATTATTAAACCACAAGTGTGGAGCTGCATATTGATCTGAGTGTGTCTGTGGGAATGTATGTAAGCTTTCACTGAGCTCGTAATGAATGCCAAGTTTTGAGTCAGGCCTGGATGATCTAATGCTCACTCTATCAGTTTTAGTGCTATTTCTGACTTTGTTTTAGATGTAGTGGCCAAACAATAATTTAACATTATAAAGTAATTCAGCAATTAGCCAATACTGTAGAACGTTGGCTTGCTTCTGTTCTGCTTCTCTTAGATCAGTCTTAACAATTTAGTTAACCATCCCATCTTTTTTATTTTTACACTTTAAAAAAGGCTGTAGGTGATATATGTTGTCTGGATGACTATGACAAACTTCATATGTCTTGTAAGGAGTGTTTGTTTACACTAAGTGCAAATGGTCCACTTTGTTTGCAGAAGCTATTGCACTAACTCCACCCACCAACGTGGGCTAGTAAAAATTAAAAAAGACGGCCATCAATCATCTGCTCCAGTGTGGGCAAATTGTAAAGCATTTGATTGCCAACTGGCAAACTTTTTTTCTCCATATTTCAAATCACATTAAAAAAAAATATATATATATATTTTAAATAAAATGTAATAAAATACTGAGATGCAGATAATTGCCACTATTTGCAATAACTAGTAGCCTATAAATACTAAATAATAAAATATGCTATTTTTCCTTAGTGTAAATAACCTCTGTTGCTGTTTACACTTAAAGGAATAGTTCACCCAAAAATAAAGATTCTGTCATCATTTGCTCACCCTAAAGTAGTAACCAGGCTGTTTTGGGTCATCATTGACTTTGTAGAAATACTATGGAAGTCAATGTTGACCTTTTTCAAAATATTTTTTCCTTTGTGTTCGGGAGAACAAAGAAATTAATACAGATTTGAAACTAATTTTCATTTTTGGGTGAACAATTCCTTTAATGCAAATAGCCGCCACCTTCTTTAAAGTACAGTATATTGTGATCATGATTACTGCATGCTTATATATTGACTGGTATACAGTAGTTGGCACTTACTCCAATTTTCAAAGCAAGCCATGATCATAAATACTTCTTCAATTAAATGTGCCGACCTTAACAACATTTTAGCTTCTGAGCAATGAAGTTATTAAGTTTGAACAAAAGACTTATTTCTAGTTTGAGTCATCAAGCTGGTTGTCAATGTCACTACTCTCTCTTTTAAGACACAACAATGAGCAGGATGTATTACTTAAACTATGACTGCTATGAAAGACAAAATGGTATTTTTGCTAATGTAAAAAAAAAAAAACACTCATCCACACATTCAGACATGTGATAATGAAACAGAATGACTCACACTACGGTCGTCGTCCTCGCTCTTCATGTGGTTTGCGATGAAGCGGACTCCGTCTACAGCCTCCTCGAACCCGGGGCAGGCCTGGGCCAGCAGAGCCTGGGTGAGGACCGTAGGGGGCTGCTGCTTCCCCTGAGGTAGAGCAGAGCTTTGCAATGGATTTGAAGCTCCTTCTCTGGCCTCTCTCCCACCTTCCCTTATCCCGTTAAGTCCATCTGTCGACCCCCCTCCTCCACCCAACTCTGCCCCAAACTGTTTAACTGAAGCCCGGTTCACATAGCACGTGCATGCCTCATTGTTCTCTTTGCTCCCTGAAGAAGAGCCACCCAGGCCCAAACCCGCCATGAGCCCTGCAGCCAGACCCGCTCGCCCACCATCCTGCTGTTCATTGGCACGCCGACGCTGGCGCAAACGCTGGCGCTCACTGCTGTTGCGCGGCTGGCGCATGAAGAGCAAAGCAGGTAACTTGTTGAGGAACACCAGCTTCACCCATGGAGGCATGGTGTGTGTGGTGGGCGACCGGTGATGCACGTTCAGCACGCACACGCTTGTCACAATGGAGAATGTGACCAGAACCATGGTGAACATCAGATACTTCCCGACCAGAGGGACGTCGAGAGATGTGGGCGGCACGATTTTGGAAATCAGCAGCAGGAATACAGTGAGGGCCAGTAGCACTGAGATACAGAGCGTCATCTTTTCCCCGCAGTCTGACGGAAGGTAGAAGACCAAGATGGCCAGCGAGGTGATGAGGACGCAAGGAATGATGAGGTTGATGGTGTAGAAGAGGGGTTTGCGACGAATGATGAAGTCATAGGTGATGTCTACGTAGGTGGGGTCCGACGGGTTTTCGTTTCGCCGGCCAGGCAGAGCGATGATGTCCCACTCGCCGCTGGGCGTGAAATCGTCCATGCTCGCCACGTCTGCACGCAGAACTAGGTCCACTTCTGTGCGGTCGTAGGTCCACGAGCGGAAGCTTAACGTGCAGTTCTGCTGGTCGAAGGGGAAGTGTTTCACCTCAATTTTGCAGGCACTCTTGTAGATTGCTGGTGGCAGCCAGAAGACACTTCCATCATAGGAGATGACGGCATTGGAGTAGAAAGACACCTCATACATTCCGTCAGCACTGATGGGGAAGAAGACAGAGAGGTTATGAGTTCATACTAGTAAGCTTTATCCATAGCATTCATAGCATATTGTCTACTATCATATAAAATAATTTTGGATTAATTGCTGGGACCAGAGTTTGATTGATCCTAATGCTGGACTGGACTAACACTGTGTTTTGGTTCAGAACCACTAAGGTTTCTGCAGGTCCTTAAAAGGTCTTAAATTTAGTTAAAACCATAAAAACTTTTAAATGGTGCAAGAAACTCTAAATTATGATTTCAAGAAGTCTTACATGTGGGGAGGAAAAGATGAGAATTGTGATTTGTGAAAGACTTCCTCAGACTATAATTTCAGTCCGAAGCTTTTATTTATTTATTTTTGCTAATTTAAAAAAAAAACATATAATATAAAAATGAAAATAATAAATGAGTAAACCATGAATTGATTTTCCAAACCATGTTTTTAACTTGTCCTGAATCACTACAGTACACATATTAGTGTTTATATTCAGCCTATTTAAACTCTTTTGGGTAGGTACTGCTGAGGAAGATGCAAGACTCTGCAAGATGCTCACATTTCTGTTTATTAACTGCTAGAATGCCAAAAATGTATGGATATACAGTTTTAAATAAGTATGAGCACCACTTGTTTCAAAGTCAGGTGCTGCTGTTTTTGTACATGGGAAAATGCTATATTTCTGCCGTTCAGAAAGCACCACTTGCTGGCAGTGTTTATGCTGCAAACACACAAGAGTTGCAAATGTTAACTGCTGGATTGGCAAGAAGATAATGAATTATAAAAATAAAAACCTGTTATATGTTATTTAATATGATATAAATATGTTATTTATTTCATATTTGCTTTTGTTTTGTGAAAACCTGTATCTGAACTGTAAATCATGCTTTTTACAGTAATGTTACAGTTCAATATGTTACCTTAGACATTAGCCATTACCCCATTCATATGGTAGTAATTCTATTTTTGCAGGTCTTACAAAATATCTTTAAAAAATCGTAATATGTGCTTACAAATCCTGCAGATGCCCTGGTATGTTTGTGTCACCAGAGAAGCAGCTATTCACCCCTTTTGCTATTAAATGACTACACAGGAGAAGACTGCTAAATGAATAGATAGCCTATAGCTGATCGTTTCTAAAGCACCCACACATAACGGCTCGTGTGTCTATTTGTCACAAATGTAATGCAAAGTTCAAAAGAATCCGGGAGTATATTTCTGCTGAAGGTGAGTGGAAATGAGATATAAATTGTCTTTGCTTCCAGCACTTCAGTGATGCCTGTCAGGAAAGTGAGGCAACACATAATACCAGTCATCACTAGCAGTTCACTTAAAACAACTGCGCATTCACATGAAACATTAACTGCACTAGTTATACTGTATGGACCCGGGTATGGTTCAGAAATTCAGAAAACAGCATTCGCATTATCCAGAACAGAACTCACAGAACTAGGATGGCAAATTAAAGCAGGTGCACACCAAAAGTGCAAGTGTCCCACTTATACTCGTCACTCACATACAGTATTGTGTGAATGTTTGCAAGCTGACGTTATCATAACAACAGAAATTTAAACGTGTACATTTAGCAGATGGCACATTGTATTCAATAGACAGACTTTGTCAGCTTGTGCACTTGCTAAAGTATAAATCAAACACATGGCCTTGAAAGACTGGATATTGTAACTTAAGCAATGTTACCCAGAACAAGTCACATGGCAAGATATTGTTCATCCCTACATATAAGGATCACATTTTTTGGCAATACGTGTAATACAGTGTATTTTAATATTGACTGCCTGACCCTGTTCACGTCAAATGTAACTGTTTAGTTCAGGCATTTGGTGCAGACACATCACATTTGCTAGGTACATAATCCAGTATATCATAACAATAGTAGGAAATGGAAGGTGAATACTGAGAGCATCTGGGGCCTGTTTGTGGGTGTCAATGAAACATAAAGACAAACCCAGGATGGAGGCTGGTGTTAATTAGGTTGGATTTAAAACATCTTCCACTGACAGTGAAAGAGGAGGAACATGCTTTATTTACAGTGAGGTCATGTAATGTGACACGAGAACACTGCTAATGAAACAAAGACTGATAAGCAGGGATTTTATCTATCCTCTAATGACAGAGGCGAGGTACAGGTGATGGAAAGAAAAGATCAGATATGATAAAGAGAGTGAAAAACTGACTTGATATTGTAAGTAATGTAAATACACCAAGAGCCAAATCGGGTAGATCTTTGAGACTTACTTGTTGTAAAGAACAACATCAGGTAACCAAATGTGTTTGGAGGGAAGACGGACTTTCTTCATGCCATCAAACTCATCTGGGTTCCATGTTAGCCGGTAGTCCTGCCACTCCTGAGGACAGAGTGAAAATAAATAACCATGATACACCCCAGAGAGGCTATGCTCCCTGGAGAAAGCAATCCATTAGGGTTTCCGTTCATTCTTTTTTTGAGTGATTGTCAATGAAGAAAGATGTGTTTTGTGGCCAGATAATGTAGTTTCAACATCTACTAGCATACGTTTGTGGCAAAACACACACACACACATATATATAAATATATATATATATGTATATATATATATATATATATATACACAGTGAGGTCAATAAGTATTTGATCACCATGTGATTTTGCTAGTTCTCTTACTTAGAAATCATGGAGGGGTCTACAATTTTCAGCATAGGTGCATTTCCACTGTGAGAGACAGAATCTGAACAGAAAAATCCAGAAATCACATTGTATGATTTTTTTTTTACAATTTATTTGGGAATTACTGTGTCAAATAAGTATTTGATCACTTGAGTCAAACATTCTTAATATTTGGTACAGAAGCCTTTGTTAACAATTACAGAGGACAAATGGTTCCTGTAGTTCTTCACCAGGTTTGCACACACTGCAGGAGGGATTCTGACCAACTCTTCCATACAGATCTTCTCTAGATCTGTCAGGTTTCGGGGCTGTCACTGAGCAACACAGAGACACAGACCACAACGTGAACACCCCCTGGTGGCCTCTCTAACACCTCTACCAACAGCAACCTAGTTTTCCCAGGAGGTCTCCCATCCAGGTACTGACCAGGCACAACCCTGCTTAGCTTCAGTGGGCAACCAGGCTTGGGCTGCAGGGTGATATGGCTGTGGCAATACATGACCCCGTTCATCCTCTCCTTAATACAGTTCAGTCGTCCTGTCCCCTGTGCAAAAAAACACCCCCAGAGCTTCCAGCCCCATGCTTCACTCTAGGTATGTTATTATTGGGTATTATCCTTCAAACACGGCGAATGGAGTTAAGACCAAAAAGTTCTACTTTAGTCTCATCTGACCACAGGACTTTCTCCCATAACTCCTCTGGATCAACCAGGTGGTCCCTGGCTGACTTCAGACGGGCCTGGACATGGGCTGACTAAAGCAGGGGAACCTTCTGTGTGATGCAAGATTTTAAAGCATGACGTCTTAGTGTATTACTGATAGTAGCCTTGGAAACAATGGTCCCAGCTCCCTTCACGGCAGCTCCTCCCGTGTAGTTCTGGGCTGATTCTTCACCATTCTTAGCATCATTGATACCCCACAAGGAGAGATCTGTGAGGCCCCTGTCCGAGGGACATTGACAGTCATCATAAACCTCTTCCATTTTCTGACAATTGCTCCAACAGTTGTTCTTTTTTCAACAAGCTGCTTGGCAATTGTCCCGTAGCCCTTTCCAGCTTTGTCTCAAGTGTCTTTTGACAGCTCTTTGGTTTTGCCCATGTTGCTATTTGCTTGATTGTGGGGTGCAAAGGTGTCTTCATGACAGCTAACAACTTCAAACAGGTGCGACTTATTTAAAAGAAATATAACAGGTCTTTGGGTGTCAGAAATCTGGCTGGTAAGCAAGTGATCAAATACTTATTTGACACAGTAATTCCCAAATAAATTGTTAAAAAATCGTATAATGTGATTTCCGGATTTTTCATTTTAGATTCTGTCTCCCACAGTGGAAATACACCTATGCTAAAAAATAGTAGACCCCTCCATGATTTCTAAGTAAAATAACTTGCAAAATCACAAATACTTATTGACCTCACTGTGTGTGTGTATATATATATATATATATATATATATATATATATATATGTACATGTATTAATGTACATGTATTTATGTTCATATTTATCTTCATATAATGTTTTTTATATATGAATATGCTTATTATAAAAACATTAAATATTTTCTAAAAATAAATACATGCATGTGTTTACATATACACACACATATAATATGCAAACAAAATTTTTTATTTTGTATGCGATTAATTGAGATTAACCATTTGACAGCACTAAACATATACATATTTCTTGTTGAAGTGTAACCAATTCCACTTGCTGTTAAGATGGTGTTCATCTGTCACACACCACTGCTCTCAGTCAATTAGCAGTATATTTAGCATATGTATAAATGATCTGTCACTTTTCATTACTTATAGAAAAGTCCTAATAAACTAAATTAGAAGATTAGAAATAATTAATCGAGGCCATAAATGCTGACAGGTTTAACAGGCTACAAATGAGAGCTGTCAAAAAGCGTAGCCTAGATAATGGTAGTCATATTAATACATGCAAAAAGAGTGATAAATGTCTAATGATGGTCATTTAATACACTTCCTGTTAAATTGACGAGATAGTGACCACTAATTTAATTATGCTACATCTTTTACCCTTGACAAGCCAATCGCACACACACACACACACACACACACAGCTGGGAAAGACACACGCACTGGCAAAATTTTATGCGTAACCTGTACTGACAGCGGCAATAACTCCTGCCAACTGACATCTATGGTCATAGTGACCATGAGCAGATGATTCAGAGAGGGAGTGACAGAAAGATGAAGAACGAGAGAGAAAAAAGAGAGATGTGTAAAAGAGTACTGTATCTGTACAAACAGATTTCCATCGGTTGTTTTGTATTTAATAACAGCTTGGGAGATACTGATTATGTAAACAAACTCAATTTTGATTTGAGATCACTTCAAACTGAGAGTTAATATTCTGCATATTCACACTCTTAGCGATGTTTTTTAATTATAGCCGGAGATTTTTAATTATTGATTTGAACTTATGAATGCATTTTAAAATTAATCTTTAAAAACAAATAATTTAATAACAGTACATGTGGATAAAGTGAGGCAAAAATAATGCAAATATAGACTGACCTGTGTTAGCCAGACATTGGTGGTCATGATCTGTTCTCTCTCATGCTGTGTAAAAGAAAAAAACAGACGGAAAAAATGTTGATACAAATTGCAAATTAAATACAACTTAATAATATAATATAATAATATATACTGTATAGTACCAGGTACCAAAAGAAAGTATTCATCATGGTTCATCGTCTCATGATTTAATCTCTCTATTATTGACTTTATGGCAACAATCTTAAACATTATGTTTCTTTAATGGATCAAGGACGTTAAGAAGCCCCAGGCTGCTTTCCTTAAGCTTTCAGCCCATGCAGGTAAGTGAGCTGTTGATTTACAGTGCATTACAAGCATGAAGGAAGCATGTAATCTCCTGACATCTGAGCGGTTAGCATAGAATGATGAGTGGTCAGTACGCATGGGTAATTTGCTGCACCTGTGGGAACAGAGATGGCCATTTCCTGTGGTCCATATTCGCTTCTTACAGCACACTGACATCATTTTACTCGAAAAATCATGCTAATACAAAAGCCTCTAAGCCTAACTGAATTATTTCACAGCTCCATTTTAGGCCTAAGTAGGCCTACTGAGGTAAGATGCATAATAACACATTGAAAACCAACCACATTTTGAAAACAGAAGAGACAAGAGGGTTCTATTGAAAGCTCTGGCTCTGTCACAGGTGACTTGTTTGGTTGAAGTCTTCTGAAGGGAACTAGTGTTATGATAAAATGAAGTACAATGCACAAGGAGGCACAGCATGCCCAAAAAACTAGAACAGGTTAGTGAAATCTTTATTCACATGCATATTGTATGTAAATATTGGAGAACAATATGTAAACATGTCCACTGACCACACTGATGAGCTGAGCCAGCGAGACCATCAGCTGCACTGTCACCAGTTCTGAGCCATTAGTCGCTGGTCGGATCAGTTTGTTGTAGTGAGCTGGATTTAGAAGATGCTCCACTAGTCTCTCTTCTGTATCTGCCCCATCACTGCCTGTAAGAGATATACAGCACCATAGATCAATGCACATTCAGCATTTCAAAAAGATTCCCATTTTTAGAAGTGGCATCTGTTGTGTAGTTTTTGTTTAAACCTGAGGCCCAGCTGCAAAACACAGAAAACCTCCTCTCTGGAGAACAGCTTGGATGAAACAGAAATCTGTTATAACAAAATTCATGTAACTTTCTGTGTGCGTGTGTGTGTGTGTGTGTGTGTGTGTGTATATATATATGTACAATTCTTACATATTAAATTCATACGATACATAAATAAATTTAATATATAAAGTAACTTTTTCTCTTAAATATTTACATGCATATTTAAATAAAGATTTTTTTTATCTTAAACACGATGAATCACATCCAATATAAAGATTTTTGTGTATACAGTATATGTGTGTTTACTGTGTATATTAATTATGTATACATTACAACACACACATACAGTATACATTTACAAAATACTTTACACGCATTTATATGTGTACAATTATAATAATATTATATATATATAAACTTAGTCTACTTTTCTTAAATATATACAATGTGATCTGATCTGATCATCATCAGTCTGTCTGGAATGACATGAAGTAACAGAACAAACTGAGACAGACTCAATCCAAAAGAATTGTGCCAACGTCTCCAAGATGAAGAAAAAAAACCTACCTGGAAATCTACAGTACTGTTCAAAGTTTTCGACATTTGTGTAAACATTCTGAAAAATACTAAAAATACTGCCATAAATAAATGTAATTTATCATTTAACTTCTATTAACTAAATCAAATAAATATTTGGTATTACAGCTTATGGTAAAACATCCTCTTCCGAGGTACACCTGCCCATAGTTTTTCAGGTAGCTTTATTCTGCAATAACAACCTGCTAGCTGTACATTATCTCTTACATATACATATACAGTATATATACAGTATATATAGATAGTTGGCAGAAGCACTGCAACAGTTTTTTTTTTTGCATGTATCAGATAAACACCCATCACTGCGTGCTTATAAAACCTTTGTCGCAGGATTGCTTCATGCAATTGACTAATAGCACCTACAGATCAATCCTGAGATGGCTTTATTCATCAAATCAAGTAAAAGCTGTTTTCATCACTTGAGTATATTAGTTACACACGACACATTCCTTTGTACGCTAATCTTCACTACCACCACAACACAGACGGTAACATATTTGTAATCCTTACTATATTCGATATAAAATGACTCTGTATATATTAAGCAAGTCAAATATTCTCTTTCATATTCAGAAATGGTGTAGCATATTGGTCTCCACGTCACCCATGTTTCTCCTTTCTCAGGGTCAGCATAATAAATCTCTGTCTCGGTCTCTCTCACTAACTACTCATCCATCCTGTCCTCTGTCTCTCTCTCTTATTGGCTTGTTCTTGCTGCTCTTGTTGTGTTCAGTGGACAGGAAAGATGTTTCTATGGCACAGATCAATGAGGACTCTAATCACACACCATAAACTCTCTCTTTCTCCTCTGTGCTAGTGTCCACCTGCACAAACAGTCCTCTAAATCTCTCAGTCTGTTTAACACAATATCCCTTTTCTGCTCAGTTTCTCTTCTTTTATTTCTCCTGTCTTAAAGGGGTCATGGCATGAGCAATCAAATTTTATTTTTATTTTTGTGTTTATAAGATCTTCCTAGTACAATTAAAGTACAAAAAATAAATAAACAAAAACCTGTAAGAACACAAATTAAGATATTTTTGATGAAATCTAAGAGCTTTCTGACCCTGGAGGCAACTGACACTTCCAAGGGCCAGAAAGGTAGCAAAACCATCATTAAAATAGTCCACGTGACATCAGTGGTTCAATCATAATTTTATGCAGATGTGATAAATACTTCTTGTGTGCAAAGAAAACATGAAAAAAAAAATTACTTTATTTAACATTTTCTTTTCTTCCTGAGACTTTGATGCTCATTCAGGACAGTACTGTAACATGTATGCATGTGTATTTTTTACATGGACTTTCCTTCTGCTTGAGTCTGTCAACAACATGGAAAATGAAAGAGAAAAAGAATATTCACGTTTTATTTAAACAAATGCAAAGTCTTAAAAAGGAGTCCTAAAATCCATGTCATGTCCCCTTTAAAAAAAGACTTAATTTATATTAATAAATAATAAACAATAATCTGAAAGACATTTAGCTTTAAAAATAGAAAATAACATTTTGAAGATGATTTATTTTTTAAACCATGTAGATGCTGCATAACAGATATTGAAATATTATAAGAAGCCAAGACTCAGAAGTAATCAAGGATATCAGGGAATCACCATTTTGGAGTATGCAAATATCTGCTTTATCTTCATTAAAGCAGAAATCAATAAGAGGCTTCTTTTGAAAACATTTAAAATCCAAAATATTCAAAACAAAAAGAGTCAACTTTTACACAGGTTGCCAAAAGTATGTGGACACATTTTTTCTGATTTGGATTATCAGCTCCTGGTACTGAAGGGTAATCGTAAAACACAAAACAAGGCCAACATAGAAACGGTTCAGTGAGTCTGGTGTGGACGATCTTTACTGCCCTTCACAAAAAAAAGCCTGAACAACTCCACATCTTTGAGATGAAATAAGATCATGACTGCATTAGGAACAACCTCCTGCATCAATTTTCCATTTTCAAGTATAAAGCCTTCCCTGAAGACTGAAAGCTAGTACAACAACAGTGGACCAACCCCTTATTTTATGTCTATGCTTTTGAAATGACTGTTAATGTTCAACAAATTTTGCAATCCTCCTTTCCTTTTCTCTTTGCTCTTGCCCCCCCCCTTTTTAAGACAATGTTGTGCGGGGTTGTGTTGAGGCAGAAGGTATTTTAATAAATCAGCATGTTTTCTCTTCTTCTTTGATCCTCTCTGTGTGTTTGCTGTGCTATATAAAGCCAGGCAGTGGGATGCTGTCTTCTCCAGCTCTCTCTATAAGTGCTTATGTTTCCTTGTGCTTTGACGTGTGCAGAGAAAAATATAGTAGGGGGAGACCAGAGGCAATTCTGACATGTTTTACATATTACTTATTAACTCACAAGACTAATCTAAAATTTACATGTAATCTCATGGTATAAGAAACATTTATAAATAATAATATTCAGTAACAATTTTTACTATTTAACAATTTTTCCTTGCAAAAGATAGTCAGCCACTTTTTTTCTAACTGATATATATATAAATATATATATAAACTGCTCAAAAAAATAAACACTTAAATAACACATCCTAGATCTGAATGAATGAAATATTCTTGTTCTTTACGTAGTTGGATGTGCTGACAACAAAATCACACAAAAATTATCAATGGAAATCAAATTTATTAACCCATAGAGGTGTGGATTTGGAATCACAGTCAAAATGAAAGTGGAAAAACACACTACAGGCGGATCCAACTTTGATGTAATGCCCTTAAAACAAGTCAAAATGAGGCTCAGTAGTGTGTGTGTGGCCTCCACGTGCCTGTATGACCTCCCTTCAACGCATGGGCATGCTCCTAATGAGGTGGAGGATGGTCTCCTGTGGGATCTCCTCCAAGACTAAAGCATCCGCCAACTCCTGGACAGTGGTGCAACTGTGGCGTTGGTGGATGGAGCGAGACATGATGTCTCACAAAGGGTCTGAGGATCTCATCTCGGTACCTAATGGCAGTCAACCTACCTTTGGTGCGCATTTGGAGAGCTGTGCGGCCAAAATTATTGACCCACTGCCAAACCGGTCATGCTGGATGTTGCAGGCAGCAAAACGTTCTCCACGGCGTCTCCAGACTCTGTCACATGTGCTTAGTGTGAACCTTCTGTCATCTGTGAAGAGCATAGGGCACCAGTGGCGAATTTGCCAATTTTGGTGTTCTCTGGCAAACGCCAAACGTCCTGCACGGTGTTGGGCTATGAGCACAACACCCACCTGTGGACATCGGGCCCTCACACCACCCTCATAGAGTCTGTTTCTGACTGTTTGAGCAGACACATGCACATTTGTGGCCTGCTGGAGGTCATTTTGCAGGGCTCTGGCAGTGTTACTCCTGACCGGAAGGTGGCGTTCCTGCTGCTGGGTTGTTGCCCTCCTATGGCCTCCTCCTATGGTCTCCTGGTAGCGCCTCCATGCTCTGGACACTACGCTGACATACACAGCAAACCTTCTTGCCACAGCTCGCATTGATGTGCCATCCTGGATGATGTGCAATCCTCACTACCTGAGCCACTTGCACAGCAGGATGTGAAATTGATTGTCAGTCAGTGTTGCCTCCTAAGTGGGCAGTTTGATTTCACAGAAGTGTGACTGACTTGGAGTTACATTGCGTTGTTTAAGTGTTCCCTTTATTTTTTTGAGCAGTATACAGTATATATATATATGTACACAGACAAACACATGCAACGGATACATATACTGTAGGAACCCTAATAGTTGGTTTACCACGTTCTTCAAAAAAAAAAATAATAATATAAAATATTTGGCAGAATTTTGGCAAAATTATGGTACGAGGATAAAAAAATTATTACAAAATGTAAAAAAAAAATTGGGTGGACTACCCCTTTATCCCTTTCTCCCTTTTTATCAAACCACAATTATGAAGGTTAGTTCACACACACACACATGGATTTTTAGTGATTTATGGGGACTCTTCATAGGCGTAATGGTGTTTATACTGTACAGACTGTATGTGGTATTGTCCTACACTGACCCTACACCTAAACCTACCCCTTACAGGAAACTGTGTGCATTTTTAGATTTAAAAAAAAAAATGTGTTTTTTAAGTCTTTTGAATTACGGGGACACTGAAAATGTCCTCATCAATCACCTTATTGTAATACCTATGTCATTATACACATTTGTGTCCTCATAAAGCACATAAACATGCAGACACACACACATACAATCATGCACACATGCTTTATTTTAATTCATGAATGACATAAAACTGATCAAATATGTTAATTCCAGTGTCAGCATACAAAAAAACTCATACGCGTGTGGCGCATTCATATACAGTAGTACATTCAGCTGAGAATAGCTGATAAATATCCCCATCACAAAACAAGTCTCTCCATTCAGGCTATTATGTGCATATCGGCTCTATATTTATTTGCTGCATTTCTGCAGTACATGCCTTCAGAGAAGAAGAAATAGAGAAGTCGATTCAGGAGGAATAGGGCGATGTGTTTTAGACAGATGCTTAGAGCTGATGGTATTGATCTGAGCATCTAAAGCACACTCATAATGGTGAAAGCTTCCAAAGACAGGCCAAACAAATTGCTGGCCATAGAAAGCTATTGTGTTACCGCACATCGCATTGCATCACACATACCGCATCCATTCCACAAGGACACGAGAGGAGTCGGCTTCATAAGCTCATCTGGCTGACACTGTCTCGTTTACAGGATAATCCTGCCTGACAATATGTCCTCAAATTCTACCTCTCAGAATATGGTTTTGATGCCACTTTTTTTTTTTTTATCAGCAGACTCTTGCTCACATTGTACTGTTATTTCAAAATATGTCATGACATATGTAAACTGTTCTTTTATTGTGTGCGATAAAACTGTATTTGGCTGGGTTGATTGATGCATGAAATGTTGTAATCATAACATTTGTGCAAATCAGCCTTGGAGCGAAAGATCAGCCTTTAAGCAGTTCAACAACTCTTATTCAGCCTTATATGCCCAGTGCCCTCTTTAAATGTGCTGTAAAAGGATCGATAGCACTCTGAACCTGTTTTATTGTTCTGCTTCCCTTCATATATTGTGTGGTGCTTCTGGGTCTGACTTTCTTCTGTACCAATACTACAGTATATGCTCCATAGACACTAAATGGTTCTGAAAATTGAGTGTTTACAATTAGTTGTAATTAGTGCTGGCAGGTTTACGTCCGGTTGATTTGGAATGGCTTGTCTTAGCTTGTTTGCGCTCATCTAAAAGGAACATTGGCTTGGCAACACATGGTCACATCTGGATTAAAAAACAGCAGCTCATCAGAAATTAATACACCTGACCATCGAAGCCCAGTTTTCCTGGAGCTTTGGTTAAATATTTTATGTAATACAATGCATTTATCATTAAAAGGTGTTTATCACCAAAAACATTTTCACAAAAAAGGTTTATTTCGCGTCAACAAGGTATAGGCCTAATACATATCTGCATAAAAATACATTTTTGTATATAAATGTATTACATACCATTATATTATTTCTTAAATCATGTATATTGTACTTTGAGTACATAAAAAAGTTTATTTGGTGAATATGATATCTCATGTTCTCATTTAAAAAAAATAAATGATAATGCTCTACAGTTGGTAAAAGCCTTGCTATCCAAAAAGCTAAAGGTTAAAAGGCCTCTTTTTCTCTCCACATTATGTGCTTACTTTCTCTTCCTGTCCCCCAGGAAAAATCTCAAGAACATCATAGTCTTTCTTTCTCTACAAATAATCTGGCCATGTGTTTTGCCTGAATATAATGAACAAAAGGTCAAAGCAGAATAAATAAGGTAACGAGTTATGCATATTCATAAGGTCTTTGCTGAATCATAGTTCTGTGCTTTTTACCTCACATAGCACATATGGCCATTCATGTTTTCTTTCTAAATCATATTAAGAGTGTCAAATGAAAATACTACATTTGTATTAACATCAACCAAAAAGTCAAGAAGAATGTATGTATAGTGCTGCATTATATTCAAGTATGATATATATGGATGTCAAAGGTTATTTTCATGGCTTTAAATACATTCACTGTTATCATGCAGCATCTTAAAAATGGATTTCTCTCTCTTTTTTGGTCTGTTTAAGGGGACCTTGGCATTTTTTGACAGATATTCCAGCTACTGTACAAGATTAGCATGCGAGATTAAGTCTGTGAATCAGAGATATGAAAGCAGACCAGAGTGCCAGATTACTGCCTTATAGATGGGCTGAAGTGTTGAGCTAGCATGACTGACCTACAGATCAGATGACAAGAGTGCAATGTAAGCATGTTATATACACATATAAGCCACAATCCACATGAAACAGCAGAGAGACAGAGAAACAGAGATAGGAAAGAAAAACTAAGACAGGAAAGAAAACTAGGGTTTGTGTGCTCAATGTACACTACTGTTCAAAAGTTTGAGGTCGATAAGATTTTTTTCAAATGTTTTTGCACTTATTTGATCAAAAGTACAGTAAAAACAGTCATATTGTAAAATATTTGTATAATTTTTGAATTTCTTTAAACAATTTTAAGATACATATATTATCAGTGTTGAAGACACAATGTTTTCCTCAGCATTCTCTTTTAAACAGAAAGTTCAAAAGCACAGTATTTATTTGAAAAACTACATTGTCACTTTCAATCGGATTCGACCTTGCTGCATAAAAGTATGAATTTATTTTTTTTTAAAGAAAAAAATTACTGTTGAAATGGTAGTGTAGATTTATAAAAGACAAGTTATCATTTCATGTTCATGTCATTTTTGTAGCATTAAAGCAACATATTTTTTGTGCAGTAATAGGATGGAAAATAATCTTCCTATTGTGTTCCACATAAGGTTTGGAAGGGTGAGTAAATGATGACGGAACTTGAATTTTTGAGTGAACAGTTTCAAGTGCCTAAACACTCTGATCGGTTTATGTACTAAAACAAAATGCCAGCACGTCATTGAAAGTCCTCTGAGAGTCAGTGTTTTTAACCGAAAGTAAGGGAAAGACACAGACTCTGCGAGGAGGAGTGTGTGTGCTGAGGTGTGAATAATAAACGCTAAAAATAGACCAGGAGGTGAACCTCCCATCTGCACCTACGCTCACTGCTCTTTATTGACCCCTCAAAGTGCGCATCTCTTTATGCATTTCTGCAAATGGGAAAGACAGTGATACACGCATGGTCAAGTCTGCATACATGTAATTTGATTAATATGCAAGCCCGCAGCTCTGAGATCTGTCTCGTTCTTGAAAAAACACACCAAATGCTATCCTCTGATTCTTGCCTGACTACTCCATGGGAAAGTCTACCTTCTGTTTCATTCTGTTTGAAAACATCCATCCGTCTCATCTTTGGCTTATGTAGCAGTATGTTGTAAAGTCAGATTCCTGGGTGTGATTTTGCAGCAGAGCTATAATGCAGGAGGTGGAGAGGGCTCGACCCTCTGTTTCTCCACCATCGATCAGCCGGTAGATAAAGGTGGGTTGTAAGTCACTCCACAACAGGCTTTGTCTGTTTTTACAGCTCCCTCAAGGCCAAAGCTGTATTTAGTCAGAATCACTGCCAAATCTGCTCCTCCTTGATAAAGAGAGGCTGAACAGAAAGACGTTCAGCAAAGCAGGGCCAGAAACGACTTGCTGACATTAATTACAGTTAATGCGTGGGCAGAATGGACGAGGTGAGAGGAACTGAATATTGATTCGCCATATATTTTGGCTGGGTGGGATTTCTTATACGCCTGTACTGCACTTTTTGCTGCTAAAACATTTTTTTGCCAGGTGACAAAAATGTGCTTCAAGTAACATTAAAGCTACATCGCTACATAGGTATCCATCTATCTATCTATCTGGTCTGAGTTCAAATGCTGACTCGTAGACCTCCATATCCATATATCCATATCCAAAATCCATATAAATTGAGCAGTTTAATCCAAGCTTAGAGTCACAAAAATTACTTTATTTGGTCAATTAAAAAAAGTGTAGGTCTCTTCAGAAGACACAATCTTTATAAACGGGTAGTTCACCCAAAAATAAAAATGACCCCATGATTTACTCTCCATCAAGCCAAGTTTATATGACCTTCATCTTTCAAACAAATACAAGAATACATTCAGAGTTACTGTATATTAAAAATGGCTTTTACAAACTTCATAGAGTTTTTGAAGCCCAAAAAAGGGCATCCATCCATCATAAAAGTGCTCCAGGCGGCTCCAGGGGGTTAATAAATCCCTTCAGAGAGGAGGGAGCAAAACAAAACTCTGGGCATGAATTAGATGTACAAATCAAATATTTCTAAAGCCAAGAGGAGACTGGTTTTCCTTGGCTGTAAACTAAACTTGGTTCTAGCACGTTCTCACCGGTGCTATCATCTGCTGGATCACCACTCTCTCATGAACTCATGTACAACAGTTAGAGGAAGCTAGAGATTAGGGTTTAGAACGTTTTAAATAATAATAATGTTCTTACACAAATGCATCACCTTACTTCAGAAGGCCTTTATCAATGCTTCAGAGATGTGTGAAGCACTTTTACTGTATGATGAATGAATGTAATTTATTGGGCTTCAAAATCTCGACCACAATTCACTGCTGCTAGAAAGTTTGGAAGATCCGGGACATTTTTAATACAACTCTGATTGTATTCATCTGATGTCATTCAAATCCATAGGACTTTGTTCATCTTTATCGTCATCTAAATGATAACAGAAATTAATTTTTGGTAATGTTTCACTTTTCTTGTTGTTTAAAACTAAACACAAAATATGGGGGCTTTTTATTCTGTTTTTAGCAACTACCATAAAAGATTATTTCTCTCAGAAGTATAGAGTGTTGGGTTTTAGCTGAATGAAAGCTATGTACAGGTCAGTGCTTCTGACTTGATCCCACTTAATGAGAGAACAGGGCACTGCTATATTCCTTATGTGTATTACGTAACTCTAATCATTTACACACTGGGTGCATGTCTGTTCATCACCATAACATTTTTTGTCCTCTTCAGTTAATGATTATCTAAAATGTTTGGGTGAGTAACTGCATTAGCTGCCTAGTGAGTGTAATACACTAATGTACTGGTAATATATCTATCCATATATTGAAAATCTGAAAGTGCTTATACTGTACCAATAAGAAACGAGGGCTATGGAAGGATGTGGGATGGTGGAATGAGGGCCTCCTTCTTTTTTTGACCCGAACAAACCCTTTCACAACATGTCGGACGGTCATTCATTCTTTTACTCATTTGCTTGTAGTCAGAGTTAATTAACTGAATTAGCCTTCTGGGGTCTGACGCTTAGAAAGGAGGACCTAAGCCGATTTCCACCAGCCTGCAATGTGTGAGCGTGTATGTGTGCAAGCACATTTATTTATTTATTTTTTCTTTCATGCTAAGCGTGTTCAGCTATAATTCTTGTTCAGTCAGTGTGTTTCTAACAGGGAGATTGCAACCATTACATCATCAAAATGTTTTGACAGGGGAACTGTGAATGATCTGGTTTTAAATTAAATGGTGTTTAAAATTAGACTATATTAGGTTACACCAACAGCAGATTTTTAAGAGATAATCTGGTAACCTTTTAAAGCAAATTACTTTGATTGATTGATGATGATGATTCTTACAAAAGATTCCAATATTCTTACAAAAATACATGTTTTCACTTCGCAAGACTTTAATTGATGGACTAGATTATTGTAATGTTTCCATCATACTCATTCACTATATAGGATTCATTGGTGAGCAACTGGTGTAATGCTGCATTTCTCCAAATCTGTTCTTATGTAGAAACAAACTCACCTACATCTTAAATGAACTCAGGGTGAGCAAATGTTCAGCAAATTATCATTCTGGAGTGTTTTGTCTTGTATCCTCTTTTGATCATTCGACTGCCCTGACACAGTAACTGTGTTTTTATGACTCATAAAACAAACATGGCTGGAAAAAGCATCAAGTGCCTCTAAAATCTTTTCTGATTCCAGAAGATCCAGTTAGGTAAATAAAAGAAAAGAAGAAAAACGCTTTTAATATGTAATGTTATATTTTTGTTGTGTTCATCCCACAATGGGAAATATGTCTGTAATTATCTTAGAATATTAAAGCAATATTTACATGATAATGTAATGCGAAAAATAAATTATGCTATTTTATTCAATGATGCGAAGACAGAGCAACAGCAGAAAGGATGTATCTAATATGAATATTATATGAATAACATAATAATTCATTATGACATTGATATATGATTTTTTTTTTCTTCCTTTTTTTGGCTTATGAACAAATGGTAATTTACATCCAGTAGATCCCTTTAGAATACAACCCTAAATTCATGGTGACAGATGTGTAACATCTGGGTTGGAATCATTACATTCTTTTTCTAAAGTGAAAAGAAAACATTAAACTTTCTTTTTTTCTCTCTCTCTCTCCGTAGTGTTTTAATAATGCATGCATCAGGGGGTTAAAGACCCATGCCTTCTGTTTCGACACGCACATTTCTGCAACCCTGCTTTACGAACACGTCAATTTAACACAAGCGTTTGCAACTATCTAAACCATTCCTGCGAGGCAATGCTGAGTGATAAACACAAATTAAATGTTATCTGCGGCAAGAGGCGACCCCAGAGAGACTCTAAAAATCACATCTCAGCAGTTGTGGCGGTTGCGGCTCATTGCAATAATGATGTGTATTATCATTCAGGCTTACAGTGCCATAACCGCCGCTCAGCACTTCTGCGCACAATGACAGCCAACACGCCGCCGATTCTATATTGCGAAAATATGGACATAACATCCGTTAACACTCAGGTCACACACGAAATATTACCACATCAACAGAGTGATTATATAGATTCATAATCCACCGCCAAGCATCTCTCAATCTCCAAATCAGCAAAGGTTTGCTTCCATACATCTATAACAAAATATCGTAAAGCTTACATGACTGTGCTCGCGCAGCAACCTGTATTACGCAGGCTAAGACTTGTTTCGCGAATAATAGCCTCAGAGTGACGTTCTCCCTGCTTTGACCAGATAACTTACTTTTCACAATGGCGAGGATGCAGAAGAGCGTCCACAGAGCCATCATCTCAACGAGGACGGGGAAGCATCTGCCGTGCGTGAACTGCTCTCTCCCGTGCGCGCGTGTGGTCGTGCGTATCGGAGCGTGACTTTGTCGAGGTGGACACGCGCGCGAGGGTTAAAGATATTTTTCTTTCTTCTCGACGTTATTCGGTCCCTGGCATCGTTACGTCAGCGGCTGTAGGTCGCTGAACGCATGGTTTCCCCGGTGATGGAGCGGGAAGGTTTTTATGAGCAGCCAGGTAGATGAAGGTCTAGTCGCGGTGCGCGAGAGGAGATGAGAGGAGATGCGACGAGATGACAGAAACAGCAAAGGGGAGGGGCGGCTGGGGGAGGCATGCATACCTCAGAATCCCTTTCACTACATCCGGTTACATAGAATGTTTTTTTTTTTTCACAGGACACTTACCAGTTCCTTTACAAGGTCATTTGGTCCACCTGAACACTCGCGGCGCATCCCAGAATGGGCTTTTTTTTGGGTGACAGCTCATTCGGTGAAAATATCAAAAGCATGACTTCGAAAGTAATCAGAATCTTTTGGACAACAATTACAATTTACACAAAAAGCTAGTCATGAAAGGTGTAACTCATTCTCTTGCAGATTTATTTATCAAACAATCAAAGTCAGTGATGATTATAACCGACCATGCATAATCTAGAATGTTTGATGTTGTAGGCTAACTCCTGATTTCTTTAATAATCTGTTCAAAATTCAACCATCCAGCTGTTGTAAGACAGCATCTTCCTACTCCAACAGCAGGATGCAAAGCTCGCTCTGTATGGAGACTTACGCTTCATTTGTTTTGCCCCAGGAGAGCGGGTGGCTGGGTGTGAGGTTTTCAAGGAGATGGGTATCGTCTCTCCATCAGTCAGCATCGGTAATATCACCATATGACTGAGTCCTGTCCCCACATCACAACCACTCTCGTCTGCGTGTCTGTCACTTCTGGCCTTTCAACCAGTGGTTTTGCAGTTGCTGTGTGTCAAAACTCAGTGCCCAGCGTTCCGGAAATAACCGTCGCTTCCAGGGAGATGATGGGGTCTCCCAAGCTCTCCCCGTCTTCTAATTCGCTCTCTCTGCCTCTCATGGCACTCACAATGTTTATGGCTCTCTCTGTCTTCCGGTACACATACACTTACACCCTTCGGCCAAAATGTCTATTTCTGCAATTTCTCTTGGGGGATCCGTATAGATGACCTCGGCTTTAGATCCCTGAAGACACTGGTGGGAGGAGGAGGATGGAGAGAAGGATGTGGAAACAGTACAAGAAAGAGGAAGGGAAGAGAGAATGGATTAATAGAGAGAACGAGTGAGCAGGGAGGTGGAATTAATGTGCAGGAAAGCAAAAGCTTGGTCACTGGTGACTCACTGGTTGACTGTTACGTAGATATTCATGTCCTATTCACACCATAGTGTACAGCTATGCTCTTTACGAGCAGTGAGTCACACAGAGCGGAGGATGTCTCAAGCTTCTTGACATATGATGTCTTGCATATTCTGACTTACTACAAAGTGTGGTAAAAACATGAATAGACAGATGTCAGGAAGCAAATGTAAAAAAGATGTTTAAAAAGTAAGAGCAAAGATGTCTTTATAAACACCAGGGCAAAAAGCATACTCCAACGTGTTTGATCTTCCCATGTAATAAAATTGCAATTATAAGGGGCTGTATGTAGAATCCAGAAGCCTTTGTTATTTGGAACACGGGTGGCAGCCACGCGTAACAATACAACAGGACAAGGGACTGAACACGATTTGGTACCCTGAAATACATATAAACACCCATTCTGCTTAGAGTGACATTAATATTTGTAAATATGCGCTGTGCACTTTCCTATCAATAACAAAATAAACACACCACAAAAATGGTGAGAAAGCAGCCTTTAGGAAAGGATCTGATCAAAGCAAAGAGGATATGTCTGCACCAGCTCTGCATTTTGGTGCCATTAAGTCAACAGAGGAAGTAATTAAAATGATGCTGTATGATAGGTTGATTATAAAATTGCTTATATTTGAGATTATATAGATCTGGCTATGTGATATGGTTTGAATTAATTAATTTTCATTGTATTACAGTACAGATACATACACTAGTAGATGATAAATATATAAATAATAAGTTCTTTGATAATAGTACACTGAAAAAAAATTACTCTTGGGGGTGTTAAAAATAACTAATGAAAATCAGTTATATTTTACTCAGCTGTATTAGATAGCAAGTAAAATATATAATAATGAGTTAATTCTACCTACACTACCAATTAGTTTGCGATAATATCTGCAACACTAAAAGATTAAGTAATATATACCCCAAAATATTAGCTGTGACACCTCAAAGTGCCCATGAGTCAACGTTCAGGAGGGAATCGCTGGATTTCAATCAATTGAGTTCTGTGCCGGTGTAGTGCCGAATTTTGACCCCTGCCAGATTTTGACCACCCTAGGTAGGTTTAGGGTTAGGTGTGGGGGAGGGGTTAGGATTACTATTGATTTCAACGAGGGGACTCATAACTCGGCACAACACAGTTTTATTAAAAACATGTTGATACCATAATTAATGTAAATGCTAATTGTTTAATGTTAAGATCTATAAAAAGATTTCTATTGGTGGGCTTCTGTGTTATTTTGTCGGCACCACCGCCGTAGTGGCGTTTTTGTCAGCACACTCTGCATCTCTCGCAAAAGTATTGTCTGATGCATCTGTTCAGCTCAAAGGAATACTGAAATAAACTAAATAAAAAGTATGGTTAAATAAAAATACTACATATGCTAAAATGTAAGTTAGCATGGTGGGTGGAAGAATCCCAACAATTTTGTGAAGAAGTCACAGTTACGTATAGCTGTGCTGTATTGTGGTTGCAGAAAAGCACTGGTAACAAGTGGAGGGAAACGGAAAAACTATGAATAAGAGAGAAAATGTTGTGCCTTTGGATCTGAGAATCAGAATACAAGTAATTTTATAGAATTCTGTCGCCAAAAACATCATTTGATGAATGAATGAAACCTGCTATGATTACTCTAATTTTGATAAACAACTGCATTCACATGCAGTTCATATGGAACACATATTTACCCAGTTACAGCATGAAATACTATTACTATAAAATACTAACTATAACATTTTATACTTTTACCTATTTTGTCTCACAGTTCTGACTTTTTTTCTCGCAAATACAACTCTATATAGTATTTCGGACGTTGCAGCTTGATTTAGTTCAACAATAGTGAGTTTGTCCTTTCTGAAGGAAAAAAAGCCAGAATTGTGGGATGTAAACTCAGAAAAGAGAATGACGAGTTGATTTTGTCCTCATCGGATTATGAGATATAATCTCGGTATTGCAACAATAATTTTAGAATTTTGAAGTATAACTTCAAGTTTACCATTTTTATTCTTTTATTCCATGGTTTCCAATGAAAACTCTCATTCTCTGCAACCAGCTAGGCTCCCACAAGAAACGTCATCACTGTTTGCAAACACTTAATTGGTCTGTTAGCTGTCTAAAGTTAACTTATGCAAAATAAATTCTTGTTTCATATGCTCAAAACTCAAAACATAACATTAGTAATGTTGAGAGAGTGATAAATGAAAGATTTAGATTCTATATATATATAAAGTTTGGGTTATCTTTAAACTACAGTACATTCGAATGGACTCTGCACTAAGTGCGTTTGGACCAATAACGCCTCAAGTCCCGCCACAAGATCCAGCGAGGCAGAGCTGGAGCTTGCATAAGCTCAAACATGAACCTCATAGGCAAGCATGCTTGAGCTTCCATTTTCCAAAACTAAATGCTGCAGACACTGTTTGCTAATTAACAAGGAGATCTAGCGTTATGTCAATAAATATATATATATCAATAAAGGCCTACGTATAATTATATTATATCAAGGTCATCATATAAATTGGATCAAACCACTCAATTCACATTGATCTGTTTTCACATGGATCTTTTTATAAATTTTAAACATAAGTTTTGAGTGAATACACTTTTATAATGATATATAAATATATTTGAATTTTCATGTTTTGAAGAAGGGTTTTTATTTTGGAAACAACATGAGAGTGAGTAAACAATGACAGTATTCATCTTCAGGTGAACTAGCCCTTTAAGAATGACGTGTGAGGACTAATTATACCCGATATTCTGGGGGATTAGTACAGATTTTTTAATTGGAGTATCATGGCCCACTTTTATAAAAAAAAAAAAGAATGACATCATGCTAATATAATTTTACAAAAACAAAACAAAAACTTTATTAGAACATGTTAACATGCTTATGCTTAGTTAAAAAAATAAATTACAAATAATCTAATTATATTCTTCATGTTTTTCTTTCTAACAAGATGAGCTTGAGGGCCACACAAACCAAATAATGAAGGTGTTGGTGATGCATGATCTCACAGCTAGGGAGGACCCAGCCTCTCATTTCTAGTGTTATTTCTAACTAAGTGTGATTAGCACTTCATGACTTGCATGAAGAGATTGGTTTATTTTTTATTGGGAAATGTTTTACTGTATGTCAAATGAGTGTGAAATTGTATTATATTTCAAATTGATTGTAAGAGAGGGCTCTTTTGTACATTCATTCATTTGAAATGTTTAAATTAAAGATGAAATGTTTGTTATTTGGTGAATAAAAAGTAACTGATTCAATTTCTGTGACTGACCATTTTTGCGTAAATTAAAGCTTTCCTGAATAAATAATGTGTAATTATTATGAATAGTAATTCAGTAAATTAACTGTTGCCTCCTAAAAAAATAGTTAATATTACTAATTGTTTATCAGTAATTAATTGTGTAATGTATAAATATTAGGTAGACAACCTTTTTTTTGTCTGTTTGTCATAGTTGTTAAATATCTTTACCCAAATATACAGGATATGATCTACTCACACAAACTCAGTGCAAATAGTAACCTCAATTTTATTGAGTAGATTCTATTGGTAGTTTTTTACAGTGTATATATATATGACATGATTATTATATTATAGGGATAATTATATATAGAGCTACAGCTATAGATATTTTGTGACAATAAAAAAAATATATATTTTCTATTGAACCATATATATTTTTACCTGCTTAACATTGAGTTTTGTTTTTTTTACCATCATTCATCGCCTCTAAATACAGCATTTCCTTCTGATATTTTTGTTGTTCTCTTAAACTTCCGCACTCTCCTCCGTGTCTTCCTCTATGGTTTCCCTTACAGCCTTCCACTCTTTCCCTTCGTTGTTCTCTGTCTTTCCTTCTGATGTCATAATCTGTGTGCACTTTTGAGCTCTCTCTCTCTCTATCGTTGACTATCTTTTGCCTCCCTCTCTCTATCTCTGCAGAGCAGAGCTGACAGGGAAACTTCAGTGTTCCAAGTGCTCGGAGTCTCTTGCTGAATTATTTACAGACTGGGACCCCCCCGAGTGCTTATGCCACCCCTCCCTCTCTCCTTCCCTCTCTGTCTCCTGCCATTTGCTGCTGGCAGCTTTCTCTTAACTTATGTGATTTTGACACACTGACTGACTTCAGCTGTGTCGTGAAGAACACTATTTAGCCACTGATTTGACTGAATAGCGTTTTCCTGTCAGTTGAAGGAATAATGAAGGAATTTTACTTTCAGTAAAAATTTTTTTGAGAAAAGACTCTAACACACACAGGCAATATATATTGTGCACAATCTGATTGGATGACTATTGTTCATATGGCAGAAGTTTTTCTTATAGCTGACTTACTGTACATACTTACTGTAAAATGTAGTATGGGTGATCCCTGGGAAATGGCATTTGCTGGGACTATGCTCTGTCAGTTGAGCTTTTAAAACATTTGCTATTTTACTTAAGCATTAGTCATATTATTCA
Organism: Enteromius anoplus; assembly: GCA_032359395.1. NCBI lineage: Eukaryota > Metazoa > Chordata > Actinopteri > Cypriniformes > Cyprinidae > Enteromius > Enteromius anoplus. The sequence goes on along the minus strand of JAUMHG010000060.1, from coordinate 9,057,489 downwards.
TATTACAGTAATATTTATTATTTATGTGCATGATATCAAAGGATCCTTGCACTGATGATGCACGCTACACTTTAAAGTTTGAGGTAAGTAAGATTTTCCAAAAAAGTATGTGAAAGTCTTGTATGCTTGTATGTAGAATTGTGAAATAATTCAATTTAAAATAGAATTTTAATATTGTAAAATGTAATTCACAATATCCCTCTGATGTAAAGCTAAATGGGAAATTTTTGTAACAATAAAAAAACAGTTAATCAGTTAATGAATTTTTGTTTATACAGGAGTATAAGCAAAAAAGTTCTGCATTAATTTGTATTTTATTCATATCAATATCATATTACAAATTAATAGTAATAATATTACTATTTTTACTAACAACATTATATATATAGATAGATATATATATATAAAGCAAAGGGACAGTTTTTTTATGCGTATATGTATCAATATAACTTAAGCACGATAGATCTGTTGTGGTTCTGGTATGTTACTTTAGGTGAATGTAAAAGATTGAGATATCTCACAAATTTAGCTTTCTGCTTTATTTCAGGCTTTGCACAGTCTTGCAGCGTACAAAGGCAAAATCTTCAGTGAACATGCGTTTCGTCCATCACATTTCTCTCATCTACATTAAACAAGAATCAAATTTAGCATCCTTTCAGATTAAAATGGAACCTGTTACCTTTAAACAAAAACACATACATTTCAACGTAACTTCCCATCACCAAGACAGGGATGCCCCATTCGTTACTCCATGAATCCAAGCATGACTCCACAGTCGGTAAATCCGTTCGACATCCCACTGTTCCCAAACTCAAACCGATCAATATAAAGTTTTATCACGTACAGACAAGAACATTAGCCAATCAACGGCGATGACTCATTTATCTGATGAACGAGCCAGCTTCAATTTGCTATATTGATCTGAACTAATGATCTAACCTCAGCCATCCAGGAACTGCCAATGTATGCTGAAGTGTTTTTTTTTTTCTCTCAGAGGATGAAATAATATGAGAATTCAGCTTTAAATCTAAACTAAATCTATACTACGGATCCTAAAAATATCAGCTGTGCTGATTCTGGCCACTTAAACACACTGCCGAAGGGAGTAAAATTTGTCTATTCAGGGAAAGTAACACAATGGAGTGATACTATTGCAGTTCACCAGCAGGGGTTTAGAAGAGTCACTCCTTAAGGCACAAAATTAGATCAGTAACATGATTGAGAAATAAACTTATGAGGCTACAGTCCCAGCGCACTCAAGCAAGGGATGAGGAAATAAAAGTATGCAACGGATACACACTACATGAAATCCTTTGGACTTTCTAGTGTCGTATGTGAGTAAACCCTGTTTTCAAAGCGACGAAAACACAAGTTATGCTTGTTCAATGACTCCTTTCCATGCGCACATCTACATACATACAGTAGAACGAAGAGTTTTAAGCTGTGCTTTGCTGGCACGTGATTGGCAGGCACCACAGTATTTTACATTCACATCTTTGCACCGGAGAACGCAGTGAATATGTATGAATTCGGCTCATGTGTTTGTTTAGTGTGTGCGTGGCACGGGGTGCTGCAGGGTCATGTGTTCTGCCCCGGTGAAAGGTAGGCGCTGGGTACAGTAGTGGTGCACCACTTCTGGGATGCTCGGGAACACGCAGCTGCTCTTTTCCAGCGTGTAGCCACACTCTTTAGTTTGCGCTACGATAATGTGCACGCATCCTTGACTCGTCCTGACGAGAGAGGGGAAGAAGGATCTTATATCATCTATGTCAGCTTTTCAGGACTGCTAGCTCATTTCTCGTTCTCTTGTTTTCAGAGATACACAAGCATGCACTTACTTGAGGGCGATGGAGTATTTGCTGGTAGCTGATTCGCTGTCTCGCACCAGGAAGCTGGCCTCCCTACAGTGCTGCAGCTGAGACTCCGCCTCCTGACGACTCACACTGCCATGATACCAGCTGAGGAGAGAGACAGAGACAGACAGGGGAGGAGATTCTTATTTCTGCGCTGTAATATGATCAGAGTACAAGTGGATAGATTTGGCAAATTATCCATTTTAAGTGTTAAAGCAGTATATTGAAACTAAAACTCATTATTGAAACGAAATATTGAAATCTTCTGTCGGACAAAACAGAAGACATTTGGGAAAGGATTTTATACAAACTGTACAGTAAAGTAAGTGGGGTCTAATGTAGCTGATGATCCAATTGACTTTTATTGAATGGACAAAAATATTTTTCAAAATATCTGTTCCACAGAAGAAAGAAAGTCAAGTGTTTAAAATGACGTAAGGGTTAAAAAATGATGACGAAATTATCCCTTTTGTCTATACATCAGTGCTTTTTTTGAAATTATAGTAGTAATTTGTATCCTTCATGTTTTTATCTCTGTCAAGATAATTGAAAAATTTTAATTTTCTGACCTTATGATCACCAAGGCTGCATTTATTTGATAAGAAATATAGTTTAAAATAACAGTAATACAGTAAGATTTAATTACAAGTTAAAATGCATTTAAAAAACTAAATTAGAAGCAATTTATTCTGTATTCTGTCAAATGTTTTTTTTTTTTTTTTTATATTTCAAAAACATATTATTATATTATAAAAAATATTTAAAAAAAATATTATTTCAAACATTATAGGCTGTTAAATGCTTTAAAACACTATGTGTGCAAAAACATATATATATATATATACTACAAAATAAAAACATTAAGGGTGCAAATTTTCATTAGAACATTATGTGATTGTGTTAAGTCACAAATTGTTGCTGATATAGTCCCTGACATGTAAACTAAGGTTAAATGACTAGTTCACCAAAAAATGACAATTTTGGTCATCGTTTACTCACCCTTAAGGAGTTTCAAATCTGTATGAATTTCTTTGTTCTGCCGAACCCAAAAGAAGATATTTTGAAGAAAGTTTGTATGCAGGCTGGTTTGGGTCACCATTGACTCCCAAAGTTTTTTTTTCTACTATGTAAATCAATGGTGACCAAAACAGCCAGGTTACAAACTTTCTTCAAAATATCTTCCTTTGTGTTCAGCATAACAAAGAAATTCATACAGATTTAGAATTACTACAGAATTTTCATTTTTGGGTGAACTATTCCTTTTAGTTGGCCTCTATTATTAGTGCGAATATACACAGTGGCGAGGTGATCACGCTTTTCATGTCATAGCTGTTTATTAACTACAAATCTCTCATTTCATTCTTGCAGTTTTCAGGTAATCCACATGAAATCACGGCATTTTGAAGAGACAAACACACACCTCTGTTTCTCCAGGGGCAGGGTGGGATCGACTATTGGAGTCTCACTCTCTGGGGTGTTGCTGGGAGATGAAGGAGAAGTCGGGGATGGGGGATTCGGTCGAAGAGTTTTAGGGGTCCAGCTCTTATGTCGCAGTGTCTGTTGTTTTACAGGAGAACCTGATTCGTCCTTAGACATCCGGTCTATTCCATCAAACTGAGCTGTACACAGAAAAAAACATCAACCCCTCAGTGTTTATTTTAGCATCTGGCAATAATGACCCCCATGGTGCTATCCCAAATGTTTCGAACAACTGCCACATCATAAGTACCTCAATAACATGTACTGTCTTCTAAATGACTGTTTAATAGTTTTCCTCATTATACTGTGTCTATGTAGCGGTGAAAATAAATGTGAGGGCTGTTACCTGACAGCGCTCTAACAATCTGCTCTTTCTTCCACTCCCAGGGCAGCTCGTACTCTCCCGGTGGTCTGGGGTCAGACTCAGGTCGGGTCAAGGGGATACCCTCCAGAACCTCCTCATAGGGGACATCATAGATCTGAGGGGGTCCAGAGCCTTCGCTTTCACCTCCGTTTAACACCACACACACTTTCAACAAGTCCTTCGAGCCTCGTCGGCGAATCTCTGTAAGAGCGCAAATTTACATGAGTGATCAGAAGTCTATTTCAGAAGATTTTGTGGGATAAGGACATAATTAGAAAGGAATTTCTAAAAAACATTGCCAAAATAAACTAGTTCTTCTTGGGAATTAATTACAGTGAGGTCACATTAGCAAAATCAGATCTCAATTGTCAACAGTGTAGAGATGTCTCATATAAAAGTTACATTCAAAATAAACAGATTTCTGTTGGGCAATACAAATGTGCATGACCAACAGGGGAAATCTTTCAGCCTCATGTGAAATAGCAGAGCATTTGAATTTCTACTGACTATATTTTCTGAAAAACAAACAAAAGTAAAAGTGACTGCACTTTTACACTCGTAAAAATAAACCATGCTTCACAAAGCCATGGAAGAACCTTTTTGTCTAATAGTTTCATAAAGAACCTTTAAAATCTGAAGAACCTATCTATTTCACAAAAAGGTTCTTTGTGGCAAAAGAAGGCTCTTCAGGTTATAAAGAGGTGAGAAAGAGATGGTTCATTAAAGAACCTTCGACTGAATGGTCGAAAAATGCTTCTTCTAAGGCAACGCTGTGAAAAACCTTATAAGCACCTTTATTTTGTGTAGACAATTATTAAACTTCCACATATTCTCATAGTTACAAGCCATAATAATATAACATTCTTTTATGGACATTGCATTTGAGCAGCCAACCATTAATCATTAAACCGAACTGAATTAATCACAGTTTCACTGAAAGTGGAAAAAGGATGGCCTTACTTTTCCCTAGAAATCGCTACATACTGTAATATGCATATCCAGATGCTTCATTTACAAGTAAATTACCCATGTGCTAAAGATGCAGAACAAGCTGTCAACATTAATGAATTATTTTTATCCAGTGTGTTAAATATTGCAATAACTGTTAGAAAATATTAAATGTAATAAGTAATTGCAACAGATGACAATGAAAGGTTTTCAGAGCTAATGGTAGTGTTGTCAGTCACCACACACCTCAAGTGTTTTTAGATATATGTAACACATTCATAACAAACGATTGTATAACTGTTAAAAGGGTAGCTAGGTAGAAATTTGTTCGGAGAAGGAACTCTTTGTTTTAGCTCGCCGTGTCAAGTGAGTGAAACCACAGGAAATTATGCTTAATCGAAGATGAATCTATAGTATGCCAACAAATACTGTACCAAGATGAATCAAGAGTCTTTGTAGTCATAAGAAACAGGCAGCAGAATAATAATACCTTTTCAACAACAACAACAAAGGATGAAATCTTTTCAGCTAAAACCTACAAGTTTCTGTAATTATTTGCATTTGCGTGTTGGCTAACTATTTGGATCTAAGTTAAGATTTTTTGTTTAGACTGAATATTTAAATGTTTTTAAACTTGAAATAATTCAGAAACACATTAAAATATGAAAAGGGAAAACTAAACCTTAACCTTAATACACAACATAAACGTTCCTTTTTGTGAAAAAAAAGTATTACAGTATTACTGTATTACAGTGCATTTTCAGTTTAGTGCATTTCACTTCAATCTCCAATTTTGTGTACTCATGCACCTATTAATTCCTCAAAATTTAAAGTTCAACTTCTACAAAACATTGTCTAGAGCGCCATCATTCTCCTTCACTCACTGTTTCTTTGCTGTCACTTTGTGTCTGGCCTATTGTGTGAGAAAACAATGGTCATACTAGGGGAAAGTCAGAGCGAGACTGTGATTGGCTGGCTTAGCCGGCCACTTCCTGAGTTCTGGGAAGTGATTGGGGGGAGTGAGGAGTGTTGGGGGGTCTTTCTCACATAGCCAGGCATACTGGGGGGACGGCAGGGGTCAACTTCCTGTCCATAGAATGGGGCAAAGGAAACACAGACAGGAAACAGGAAGCAGAAAGAGGAAACTGCACCCATTGTCCCAGCACAACACTGTCACCGTGGAAACCACCATAGAGGGGAGAGAGAGGGAGCCGTGATTTTTCAGGCCTTTCAAATCCCTGAAGATATACTTGTTACGCCTACAAATACTGAGTATTTTTGAGAAATATTTTTGATGAATTATTGATGAAAAGAAAGAGAAGTAAAGAAGAGGTGATGTACCTGTAATAATGAGCTGGGCATCATAAGGTTCCATGTAACCATCATTCTCTCCTTCTCTTTCAGCTTCTCTCTGTTCCCTTGTTTTTTCAGCATCAAATGGGTCAGCGTAATCCTCCAGGATGATCTATTATGAATCAGAAATAAAGAAGAATAGAAAGAGATATCTATTATTTCTGTTCATGTCTTCAAACCCTCAAAAGTAAACTAATATTAGTTTTAGTTTAGATTAAGTTCAGCTCAATTAAAAGCCCTTGTGGCATATAGATTACAAATAATAATAATCATAATAAAAAAACTCATATTTCGACCTCATTTAAAAAAAACCCAAAAAAACCTGAAGTCGAGGTTACAGTTTGGTCCTTACAATCTAAGTAAATCGAGTTAATTTCTGGAGGATTTAAAATCAGAAATGTTGAGCTTTAAATGTTTAAAAGAACTTATGTTCATTCTTTTGTTAAAACGCTGCAGGATTTAAGCAGTAAATTTGTTTTCTTAAATGTTATGGTTGTTTTAAGGTTTAGGCATCATGTTGTCATGGTAACATACTTTACACTTGGATATTACTACACAGAAAAGGTTAGTAAACAGTGTTTCACACAACAATAATGTTAACATGCTAATATAGTATGTTTTATGTTATGGATTGGCGCTTTTCCTAAATGCCTCACAGTAACCCTAATTTTTTTATGAAAAAGAGGGAGAAGAAACGCATTTGTGCTAATCATTTTCTTTCTGTTTCTTTCAGTGTTGCCAAGTCCACGCTTTTTAGGTTGAAGTAAATCCCCTCGGAAAGCAATTTTGAGTCAATTTCTCCCAATTGGTCTAGTTTTGAGGACCGTTTAGGCTGTTTTTTCAACCCTGCTTTCTTTATATATCATTGTAACATTTTAAAGTCCATATCAAAGCTATCGATCGAGTTGATTGAGCTTAACTTTACAGGTTTAATGCCAAGCCTGCAGAGGGAGCTCTTATCTCTACACTGACTGTCTCAGCTCCCTCTGCTTCCTCTCTGGTGACTTAATGTTTGGCGGCAATTTAAGCAAAGTATTGTTTTTTTGTAAGCGGACTACACCAAGCGTTTTCTGTATTTATCCTGTTTTTTTGCCATTGCCATAGCCTTGTTTTCATTGTCTTGTGTTTCATTTGTTACTTCGGATTGCTCTCTTGGATTTTGACCCTGGATGGTTACCTATGTTTTTGTGAACGTTTCGCTGCCTGCCCTGACCATGCCCTTGGATATACCTGTTGGCTGTTGTTTGGGGTTTGCCTGTTTTGACCACGTTGTGTGTGTAAATAAAGCTAGCAGTTAGATCTTAAATGTCTGCCTGATGCCTGCCCTGTTACAGAAAACTTCACCACAAAGAAATCCAGTGGCTTTTTACACAATCCAGCTGATCGCCTAGTTCGTCAAGGACAGTGGGTTCTTGAGGATTATGTGCAGGACTTCTGTAAGTTGTGTCATTTCGTGGACTTATTTGTGGACATTTCACACTCAATGCCATGCAATACCCCACACTGGACTCTTGAACAATACATAGATTTTGCACTCCGTTTGACTGGCTCACCTTTCCCTGGGGGGGTGGCGGATGAGGGACCCTGCAATCCAGCAGTAACCACTACTTACACCATGCCTGCAACACCAAAGCCTGCTCACGCCATGTTTGCTACACCCAAGCCTACTCACGTCATGCAGACTACCCCAGGACCTGCTCACATCATACCAGATAAGTCTCCAAGTTTCATCTACCACTACATCAAAATCTGATTATATGTCTACCAAGCCAGAGGTCACTAATATCATGCCTACCATCATGCCAGTGTATGCCCACGCCATGCCTGCTACTTCATGGCCTGCTCATGTCACGCCTTCCAACTCAGAGCCTGATCACACCATGTGGGCAATCGATGAGCTCCTGAACCACATGACAGCCATTAAGGAACTGCTATCCAAGATAGCCGCCACACAAAAAACTCTGGACAAAATGGCTGGCAGACTAGGGGCTCAGAACAAGATGGCCACCAACCTAGAGCCACAACCAATACACAAGATGGCTGCCAACCCAGAGCCAATGCACAAGATGTTCGTCACGCCAAAGTCCTTGGACAAGATGGCTGGCACGCTTGACACCCCAAGCTAGGATGTCTGTCACATTTGAGCCTCCAGCCAAGATGACTACCATACTTGAACCTCACCATGCATCGGCTGTTGCCAAGATGCATGGGGGGGGGTTTGGGGGCTATGATACTCAAGCTCCTGCGGTGACGTTAGCGCTGTCAAGCTCTGACATCATACAGGTCCTGCCACCCTCTGCTGCCCTTCCTATAATGGCAGTTGCCATTTGGAGCGTGTGAGCGGCACACTGCACTCCAGAGGTGTTACTTGCCCACGAGTCCCAGTGGCCTCTCCTGTCCTCGAGTCTGCCCCAGAGGCCTCTCCTGTCCACGAGTCTGCTTCTGAGGCCTCCCCTGTCCACGAGTCTGCTCCTGAAGCCTTCCCTGTCCACGAGTCTGCCCGAGAGGCCTCATTTGTCTATGAGTCTGCTCCTGTGCCTCCAGAGGTGGTCGTGTCTGCTGCGGAACCTCCAGAGGTGTCAGCTTACACTGTAGATACTCCAGAGGGGGCAGCGTTCACTGTAGATACTCCAGAGGGGGCAGCGTTCACTGCAGAACCTGCAGGTGTCTGCTTTAGCCTTAGAACCTCTGGAGGTAATGACGCCCACCCATGGAGACTCTGGCTGCCCTATTACGGCCACGGAGGCCGCCCATGAACTCATTGTCTGCCCTGTTATGGCCACGGAGGCCGCCCATGAACTCACCGTCTGCCCTGTCACAACTACTGAGGCCATCAATGAACTCACGGTCTGTCCAGTCACGGCCACAAAGGCCTTCCGTGGACTCAGACCTCCAAGGCTCCATGCTTCAGGCCCTGTTCCCCTTCATGGTCCTAGCCCCCCATCCCGCCCTTTGACCAACATTCCTCCACCACCCTCCTGGACGTTTTGGGGTTTTGTTTGGGCTTGGGATCCGCCCTTGGAGGGAGGGAGATGTAACGCCAAGCCAGCCTGCCTTTGTCATTGCTATAGCCTTGTTTTCATTGTCTTTTTTCATTTGTTACTTTGGATTGCGCACCTAAACTGTTACCTGTTTTTTTGTGAACGTTTCGGTGTCTGCCCTGACCATCGCATTTTACTGGATTACGATTCTGTCTTGCCCTTGAATATTCCTGTTTGCTGTTTTTTGGACTTTGCCTGTTTTGACCATTTTGTGTGTGTAAATAAAGCTAGCAGTTGGATCTTAAACGCCTGCCTTGTCCCACTCTGTTACAACAGGGCCTTTAAATATTCTCTAAATAATATTATACAAATGTTTGCTAGTGGATGCACTACAATCATCTACTTTACTAGAAATAGTGCAAACCCAGCTAAAAAGGGGTATTAAGTCAAAACCTGGAGTTAAATTACATCTTACTGGGTGGAACTCTTTGTTCCATTTCATAGATGAAGAATCAGTGCTTCTTTAGCTAAAGAGCTTATGCTTATTCTCCAGCCCATCTTTCCCCTTTCTTTCTCTGATTCTCCCTCTGGACATTATTTTTTTTTTTGTGTGTGTGACCTCATGAGATTCTGATTTCTGTGCTGTTATGTTCAAAGTGTAGCTGGAGGGGATGTCAGTAAATGGGAGAGGATACAGTCTATGTATCAAGTGACATAATTCTTCAAACACTACCTTCACCAGGGACTGAAAGAATGGGATGGAGCCATTGTGTTATGTATGCATTGTATTCTTTGCGTATTTGTGAGCAAGGGTGTGTGTATGCGAATACAAAAGTGTGTTTCCCACAAAGACAGAGTGAAAAGTATGTGCATGACTAGGAAAAGAGACAGGAAGAGAGGCAAGGAAAAGCTCTCATTGTGTTTGTTGCTTTTCAGCTCCACTGTGTCTGCTTATGATACAGCAGTTCAATGAAAATAGCATACAGGGAGAATACTGTAAGAGAGATGCGGGGAGGGAGAAAAGAAAAATACGAACGAGAGAAGAGGGGGCTGAGGGAGGGGAGAAGAAGATATTGCTTAAACAAAGAACTGGAAGAGAGATATTGATCTCAATTTTCAAAACAAAGACGTTTGTTTGGTTCTCACAGTCAATAGGGTGACTGGGAAAATTGGAGTATGTCATGTACTAAAAAGAACATCCTCTCTGAGGCCTTCTTTATCACTCAGATCAGGGCTATTCTTCCTTTATTCCTGCTATAAACCCATCCTAAAACTAGCCTAAGATGCTGGTCCCAGTTGGTTTGAGTTTGTTTTATTTCAGTCCATCAGCACATAGAATGGTGTGAAAGTGCATAATACCTCAAAGTAACAGTCATGTCATAAAAGAACAATTTTTGGTTCCCTAAAGAATTTTTCAGTAAGCAATTCTCAAAAGAGCCCTTTTCCTAAAAAGTATAAAGAACATTTCAACAAGTCCAAGTTCACTGTTTGCCTAAAGAACATTTTGTGAAATTTTAAGGTTCCGTGGATGCATAGGGTACTTAGTGGAACCATAAATGCCAATAAAGAATGAGTGTAGGAGGTTTGTTTTTTTGTCGAGACAAAAAATAAAAAAATAAAAAAACATTTTATAATTATGATTAGCTTGTCATTGCTTGTTTAGTGGTGTTGCCTCATTCTAAAGCTTACCGTTTCTGTTCTGATTGGTGACTTGGCCCTATCGCTGTCTGGAGATGATCCTCCTGCACTGGATTTTGGATCATTAACCTTGATCATTCTGCTCATGTACGCGTCAGCAAGACTGGTGGTCCGCAAGGTGCGATGGTCTTCAAACCCCTCCATTTTGGTGTTTTTCTTACTTTTTCCAGGGATCAGAATTTCCCATATCTTCCCGTCTTTTATCGAGCCGGTGCTGGAGTGGTTTCTTCCCAGCTCGATGGCCGAATTTTTACGATTTCTCCCGTGGAGAAGCGAACCCACACCGCCACCACTGCCGCCGTTTTCCGCTCCAGAATTTTTACGCAGACTCCCCTTGGAACCAGTACCGACAGTAAGAACCGGTTTGGGACGGGACTGAGTTCCCGATTCCGAAGCAGAACGGATCCGGTCGGACCCAGTCTTCAAACTAGTTGGGAAATCTTTAAACCACTTCGCCATGGTGAATACGCACAGGTGTCCGCGCTACTCTCCATACACACGCGCAACTTCTTTAGGAATAATCGGCTTTTAAAATGTTACTCACTGTTTTTAAAATATTACTAAATGTGAACCCTATAATTGATTTGTGTCTAATTAATCACACTTTAGCGCGCAGCTCAGTTGATTATTTAAATATTTTTAAGAACAAAGTTTTTACTTAATTATTTATTTAGGCTATAGGTTAATTAAAAAAAAAAAAGAACAAATAGGCCTATGTGAAATTGATTTAGGGAAAGGTTCCGAATATTAAAATTCCATGTATGTAATCTTGTTTACAGAATTTATCCCATTCGTATTTCTTTTCAGGAAACTTCTTACACTCACAACTATACTACGATTCTTTACATTTGAATATAATGTCTTGTTTTTATTTGCTCCCTATTATTCCCGCAAGATAAAGAGGAGTCTCTGAAGAGCATAAACACGAAAAAATTTAAAGTTTTTCTTAGCTCTCGCTGAAGATCCCATTCCCGGTATATCCACTCCAAGCGACAGTCTAAATGAAGTGAAGGGGGTGTAGATGTACGTGCGTTTGTGCTGCAGCTGTGGGTGGGGGTGGTTTCTGTGTCTCTGCTGGCAACTACTGTTCCCCTAAATGAGAACCTTTCATTTGCTGCAGATGCAAACATATTGAGTAATTTGGTGCTCAGTTACAACATTTTCAGTTTTTATCAAATGTTTCCATTTTCTTGCGCACTCTTTACTTCAGTTAGTAGGCTGTTTTACTTCAATGGAGTTCAATTCCTGGTAAAGGCAAATAAATAAATGAATAAATATTTTGTACTCCAGGGGGTAGGCTAAAGGTCAATTTCTTGTTAAGCTAATAAATTAAAAAACAAAAAACAAAAACAAAAAACAATTATTTAACATTTCCAGGGTTGTTGGCCACGAAATAATCAAACATATGTTATCATAATAGCGGGTCATGGGCCTACTAATTTAATAGTACATGTGAAATAAAATAAAAAAAAATAAAATAATAATTAATAAATATTTAAAATTAAATGTTCTTGATAATTAAAAAAATATATATAAACATAAATACGTACATCAAAAATAGCAATTCAGTTAATACTGCCTCCCTCTAGTGGCTGATTAAAATCCTTCATAGTTCGCTTATGAGACGCAAACATTATTAATTTATGCTTAAGTTAAATTAATAAGACAAAAATACAATTGTCTGTTTAAAAGCTAGATATATTTAGCATTCCAGAGTTTTACAATGGATCTAATCGGCACCGACTTCACTCAATTTTCTACTGTAGATATGGTTATACACACATTTCTATTTTGCATTGTTTTGACTGAAAATACTGGAAGTTGGATAGGCCTACTTGATACGCTGCATAAACGCGACTACTTGCGGTTACCAGAGTGAAGAGCAACAGTATTTCCATGTATTTATAAACTCTGTCAGTCACCATAGCTCATCGTGGGAGGTCTTGTAGAATTTATTTAAAAGCATCTGAACCTGTATTTCCAGTTATTGTAAATGATAAAAGGAAAATGAAATCCAGATGCTATACTGAATAGACCGGCTACACACGGGAAATGTACTCTCATTGGCGGACCAACTAACCAGATGCATTCTAGATTCTGCACATTTTTTTTAATGGTGCTCATTTCTAATGCATTTTATTTACAAAACCAGGTATTTTTTATGATAATATCTAAGCCATGTTTTTGCACCGGAATTTCTTATCAATACATCAGATTTGATCGTATCTATTATCTATCAATATAAACAACATTCACAACTCTATTTGGATTCATAGGGCCTATCCAATTGCGCAACAAGCAGTTACATATACGTGCACGTAGAAGCCAGTTTAGTCAATTTAGTGACGAAATATAACTTCTTTAAAGCTTTTTATTAAATATGCTTTTCACAGCTCCACAGACAAACAAGTTCCAGATTTACTTGTGATTGACACATAAGCCCACCAATAACCGAAACAGAAATGGTTTCACGCGTTCCACCCTCGACGGCACTATTAGCCAATAAGAATATCCTCACGCGAAAAGTGGGCGGAGCATGTGGTATCGGTCTGAAAGGTAACAGGTTGTCTTTAGCAAATGTTTTCCCATGGGATTATTAGTTAGAGCTGTCACACTTAAACATAGCTTCTTTACTTTTACGCTATTAGTTCTCATGAAGGAGAACCACAGGAAGTAACAGAGTGAAATATAAACTTTGCCTTAAAACCAGGTACGTTAAATGTTATTTTTGTCTCGCTAAACCTGTTAGCCTGTAACTAGAAATAGTTTTGAAGTGGTTTGTCGAGCAGATGCTTCACTCATTCCCGAGCTAAACTGTCTTCTACAGGGAATGACACTTGTTTCACTCGCGTACTGTGAGGTTTAGTGTTTTTCTTAAGTGGTCTTCTCTGAAGATGGATTAAAGTCTGGCCAGAGGATTATTGTCTAGCCCGCGTAATGACAGTATTTTAGCTGAAAACGAGCGCTTCGCCCCGAGAGACTTCATAACCCATTGAGTTTCGCACATAGCGCAGGTGCATCGCCAGGTGAACACCTGCGCTTCTCGCTTCGGGAACACAAACTCATGAGAGAAAGGCTCGACGTGGCAAACAATCCCGCTTTAACAGTGTTGTGATTGTTTGCCTCCTCAGCACAGCCCCGAAAGTCCGCTAAACATTTAGCCTTGTTTGAACAGGTCCATTTTCATTTAATTGAAGAACGAGTTTGTTTCAAACATGCAGTGAACGATCAGGTTACTGTGTCAGGAAGACTGTCAAATGTGTGATGTTTAAAAGGGGCTATTTAATGAAACCACAACCAACTTCTAAGCTAATTAAAGTGTTATATTTGATACATAGCTCGTTTGGTAGCTCCGTGGTCACGTTATCCAGACTGCGGGATCTTCAGAGATTTGAAACCGGTGACTCAGTGCAGAAAAATTTTATAGGCCTGGATTGAACAGTGCCAGTTTAAACTCTACAATAGTGCTCGTTCTCAATCATTTAAATTATTGCTTTAGCCCTACACGTTTTTGTTCTTTGCACCCCCACAGTTCCATCGTTAAGGCTCAATGTGACATGTGTTAGGCTATTTTTACCTAATGTTGGATATAATTCATTTTAACCATTGATGTTATTAAAGTGGTCGTTATTATAGTGATTAAGGTTAAGGTTATATTAATATTTACCTTATTTTCTTAAATGTATGTTACTTATAGACTTATCACAGACTGCGACAAGTTTCCACTATTATTGACTTAAGAAAATCCAGCAAATGTTTTTCTCTTTTTTTTTTTTGATAGCCATTTTTTTTTTTATGTGTAATGCACATTTATAATCCTGTGTATTGAGTTTACTTACTTATAACTAATACACTATTTGAGGAATTGGGAACACAAAAAATAATTCTGTTCACCTCTGTAAAATTTACCCAACTATGACAACTTCTGCTTCTAAAACCTTGAAAATGTAGGAACTGTCTATTTTAAAGAATACACTTGCTTTCATCATCTTGTTGACACTTATGTCTCTCTTGATTTATCCTACCATTGTAATGATTTTAAACTGCATCCTTACTAACTAAATTGACTGCCAGCTCGAGTTTAGAACCCCCTCCATCCAATCAGAAAGCCTGAACCAAGCCTGCCTTACTTTTTTTCTTTTTCAATATTCCATTTCACGTCACATACAGAAGAAAATATCTGTCACTACTTTCATTGCCAACCATGAAAAAAAAAACAGTTCTGTGGGTGAATAATTTACTACGTAGCTTTTTCCTAATGACACACATGAGCTTTTGATTTGAACAATTCTGGTTACAGTAGTTTTATATTTATTAATTTGTGTTTTACTACTAATAAAATCTTGGTGAAATGGTAGAGATCTCTCTAGAAATATATTCTGGACTCCAGTCATTTAATTCACTTAAACCCTGATACTTTAAATGTAAAAACAATCAGTTCCGGGGGTAAAAAAAAACCTACAAACCAAGTTTTAATTAAAACCATGTTTTAATTCTTGCTGGAAATATGGTATAATATTCCAGGGAAACAACTAATAGGACAGTTATTAATATGAAAGCAAAATCTTTTCAAGTACCCCCTTGAACCCACTAAAGTATACTCAGCGGTGAACATATTCTGGTTGGAAATCTTTGGAATTAATTAAAAGCGTACTTTATTTGAATCATTGTTTGCCCATATTAGACCATAAAACTGAAACGTATCGTTCTTGCGTCTTCTATCACACTGGCTCCTTGGTTATTGACCTATGACTATTTTGTGCTGAGCCATAGACAAACATAACTTCTTACACATATATGAGATGATAATCTTCTAGTGTGATTCACAGCGAAGAGTCATAGCTTCGGTTTTTCCAACCTGAAAAACTTGGAGTCACGAACACATCACATGCAGGTATTAGGTAAGATGTCTTTGTATATTTTGTAGGTTTGTGGAAATAAGATTTTTGTATGGCAACAATGACGCCTGTTTTAGTCATGCCGGTGAGGTCAATTAGACACACAGAAGAAGAAATTCTTGTTTGTCTATGATTGAAACAAGAAAAGCGACTGAAAGGAGGGGGCAAGAATGGAAAAAGGAGATTGAGAGGGAGTTTGGCAGGAGAGAAAGAATGTAAAGGGGAGTTGAGCGCTAAGGGATACCAAGACAGGATGAAAGCTTACGATAGGCTACATTTTCTCAGATGCTTTCTCACAGCAACTTGCTGCTTAATTTGTAGAGTTATCAGATGAGTCAGGTATTTCACCCCAGAGTGAATATCAGTGATTGGTTTGTATCTGAGATTCAGGTTGTGTTTCCCATCAGACTGCTTGTCATACTTGTAATATACACCGCAGGTTGATTTCAAAAGTGTTACTGAAGCATGCTGAGAGGTTGTTTTTGAAAACCTAAAGAACTAAAAGGAATGCTAAGCATGCTTGTTCTCTACCTCCGGTGAAAGGTGACTGAAGTCATATTTTATACTGATATGAAGTCTGAGCAAAATGAAATATGCTGTGATGCACTGATTGTAATGGCATTGATTTGCAAACTATACCGACTACACAGACGTCTCCTGAATCCTCCTGCCTCAGTTCCCTGCTCATAATTCTATTAGACCTTCCACATCTGAGAGCTCGGCAGTCCCGATTCAATTTAAGATCGGAGAATTCAATTTGATGGGAGAACAAGAGGTTGCAGACTCTGAGCTGTGGACAGCTGTCCCCGGAGGGTCTAGTATGAGGGTGTTTCTTTTCTTTTTTGTATATATATATATGTATATAAATATTTTTTTTTTTTTAGAGATGTGGTTCATTAAGGCTTGCTAATTAGATTGTTTGTTGTTGCATCATCTCACTGAGCAGGTGGAATGAGACGTTGAAAGTACAGTATGTGTCTGTCCTAATGTGCAAGCATAAAATATTCTGTTATTTTGACATGTTTCTATAAATTGGCAAAATCTTGGCTGTGAATGTGTATAAGACGGTCAAGCAGTCTAAATTTGAGTTATATCTTTGTTTTTTGATACTATTATGGCTCAATAATGGTCTATTCGCATCAGAAAAGATAACTAATTTTAGCGTCAATGGATTATAAAGTTCTGCTTATTATCCCTTTACCTTTCTGTCTATCTCCACTTCTGTCCATTTTTAAAAACAGAAGTAACATTATACTTTCATATGTGTTTGCTGCCATAGTTCAGCATTATCAAACGATTTCCTAATGTGTGAAAGCTGAACGTTTTTGCAACTGCACACAATCCCTGAATGTATAATGAGACAAGCATTGTTCAGTTTAAGATTGGTTCTCAGTTGCTAAACAACTCGTTGTGACCTCCTTGCACACCAGTGTTTGCAATTGTATACCTTTTTTCATTGCTTTTCAGAAGATTTTCTAACTGTGGAGTTGCAGGGGTAAATAAATTGTTATCCCAATAGAGAATGGATAGAATGAGATGGGATAGGTATTATAGCAGAGATGTAACATAGAATAGGGAAAATAATTAAAATACAGTGAGAGGAAAGAAATGAGAAACGTTGCTTCATTCAAAGTTAAAAGGGAAATTTACTGGGGTTAAATCATCATGATGACAGTATAAGAATAAATGAAATAGCAGATATAATTTACAGTGCTTTGTTTAAAAAAAAAAAAAAAAGCAATGGGTTGATTCATATTGTTTTGCCCTTTAAGCACAAATACTTGCTCCTGGAGTGGTTGAAATCAAGTGGGTTTGTACAGGATAAGTAAACCCCTGCATACCACAGACTATTGCCTACGAAGGGAACAGTGACATTTCTGATTTGGATCAGTGTATGTGAGCAGGAGAGAACAAGTGTGATAGAGAAGCCAGTGTTCTCAGCATAGCTGCCCTTGTTTTCTGCCCCACTTCACTGTAATAATGGGAAGAGGGTCCTCGTACTCCCCCTCCGTCCCACTCACGGGTTCCCTCCATTCAGCCTATCAGATAATGCAGTGCTGAGAGGCTAAATGGTGCCTCTGTGTGTCTGGCCACTGACACACTGACACAGAGGAAATGGATCGCTGTAGTCCGTGACTGAATTTTAGCTGTTTGTTTAACCAGGGATCACTGTTATTATATAATAAATATTAAGACAGTCATGTGGATTATCAAAAGTGATTAAGGAGAGTTACCCAAAAATGAGAATTGTCATTAATAAATAATTAAAATATCTAGATTTAATTACATGTGTAATTAATTTCTGTAGTTACATTTATAAGTACGATGTTGACCCATGCCTTGCACCTTAACCCACCCTTAACCCTACCCATACCACCAAACCTGTCCGTAACCATACCCGTATCCCACCTCAATAGCAGCAAAAAACTGCAATACAATATGAATACAATGTTGTATATTGTACTTATTTTTTGATGTGAGCATACAGTATAGTAGTTATGGTCACCTAATATAGTGTGACTGTAATATGTAACTGGAATTTTGGTCTTTGCCTCTGAGTAGATTGGAGCATGACCAGAAATAACTGCCTAGAATTTGACCAAAGAGTGGCCTAGCTTGTCTCAAAGGAACTTTGATCGAAGTATTGTTTGTTTTAAAGAAATCTTTAAATTATGGAGAGAAATGAAAGATACTATGAGACTTGTTGCCATATTACAACCGCTTGACGTATAGGCTAGTTTACAGCGTTCCTCTAGGCCCTCCGAATAAATGTCCTTCATATTCAACATAACAGTTCCCCCCTGCTATCAATAAAGAAGCACGTCCAGCTTTATAGTTCTTTTATGATGTTCAAAGTCTGTTGTCTAGGACCTATCTGGAATTTAATCATGGCCGTGGTAAAAGTACATAAATACAGCTGCGGCTACAATGAGTAGTGAAGTGTGGCCTCTGCTTTCTTACTACACCTGTATAACCTTCCACCTATCTGTCCATCTTTCTTCAGTCTCTTTTCAGTCTTTGATATGGACACGTCAGCCGTCTCAGACAGCTTTCTGGTGACAAAACACATAAAAGGCCCATTCATTGTATTCACATTGCAGTAGTAGTCATGAAGGCTCCTTTATATGTCCCACAGTATATGTGTTTCTTACTCATCTCAGGCTGAATGTTTGTTTTAACCGACATTTGGTCACTATAACAAAAGCTGTAGGTTTTTGTGATTGTGAGTTGCCCAGTGCTTTCCCTGTGATTCAGTAATGGGAGTGAACGTCCCAGATACTGGTTTATCATGCATTTTCTTACAGTGGATTCTTCAACACTTGTGTAATAGAAGTACTGATCAGGCTGAATGTGTTTGGAGTTTGATGTCTGTTTAGAGTATTGCAGAGCTGTTTTTTTTTTTTTTGTGACTCATTTGAGAGACAGACAGAAAGAGAAACGGTAAAGATGTACAGGTGTCTGAGAATGCACTTTGTTCCTCTGTCACACCCTTAATGCTTTAATGTGTCCCTTATTGAATTCTTTCATTCCATCACACCAGACACACCTTCATTTTTCTTCTCTATTACATCATAAGTAATGCAGGAGCTTTCCTGGGTATTGTTGAGAAATGACCTTAATGAACAGCTGATGTTTAGGATAGAAAGTCAATGGAATGTCTACACTGTGAAAAACAAATGTGTGTGTGTGTGTGTATTCAGGTTAATGAATAATAAAGGCTGTTGGGTCTTCTGTGCCAGGAGTCAGAGGTAACGGGCAGCATGGAGTAGTGTGTGTAATTCAATCCTGCCTCATTCGGCTGTCTGAGTGTCTGTGTCTCAATAGAACACAACAGTAGGGTTCTGCTTGTAAAAATCCCCTTAAGATTCTCTTTTGAGAGTAACGTTGGCTAGACACATTTCAAGATAGACCAGCGTTATCCACAAGAATGTTGAAGTCAATAGGAAATCGAACCCATTTACTTTATAATGCATGTTTCTGATCTTATCATTAAAGATTCATAAGTATGCATTATAACAAAGGAAAATAAAGTGTTTTCATATTTTATAATCTTTTATTACTATGTAATTACTTGCTCCGCCTCAAAAATTGCTCTTTTTCTTTTAATGGCTTCATTCTGTAGTGTAACACCTGAAGATTAATTGAGCATACAGTATATTATGAGAAATTATGCTGAAAAACTCATTTTAGTTTCAGAAATCATTTTAAGCATTTAAGCACAATTATTTAGGCCAGATTGATTTGGGATAATCAAAAAACTTGATCA
This sequence comes from Enteromius anoplus, assembly GCA_032359395.1. Taxonomy (NCBI): domain Eukaryota; kingdom Metazoa; phylum Chordata; class Actinopteri; order Cypriniformes; family Cyprinidae; genus Enteromius; species Enteromius anoplus. The sequence continues at coordinate 9,037,648 of JAUMHG010000060.1, read as the reverse complement.
ATAAAGGCTTGTTTAATTGTGAAATAAGTAAAGTAGGACACTGCCCCCAAATCTGGCACAATATCCAACAATAAGAAAAGGGAATTTACTATGATATCTTGCTAAAGTAAAGAGCTTTTTTGGAGAAGAGGAGAGCAGTGTCCGTAGAGGGGAAGTAACTTCAGATCAGGTTGTGCAGTGGAGTGCAATCTGAAGGACATCATTTCTATGTGCTGTTGTGATTCACCTCTGAGTTAGTTGCTTTGGTTGAAGGGTTAGAACTTTTTATAAAAGGATTTTCTGAAACTGAAATTCTGGTACCCTTAAGGAGTATTCTGTTTGAGGTCACTAGATGCTTCGAGCATTTTGACATTTTCTTTGTTTGTCTCTCTTTATCTTCCTTCTAGGATGTCTGCCCCTGTTTCAGGTAGGAAGACTCCCGTGGACCATGGCGTACAGATTCGCTTTATAAATGACCTGCAGGACACTGGGGGAGGAGTGAGTGGGCAGCCTCGGAAAGAGCCGTCAAAAAAGCCTCCGAAAAAGTCACAATCTCGCTATGGAGTGGCAGTGAGGGTGCAGGGCATCGGTGGGCAGCCCTATGTTGTACTAAAAGAGGGAGAAAAGGGAGATTCGTACGGAGTACAGCTGAGAACACAACCACCTGCTTACAGCAGTCTGCCTAGGTAAGCTCCAGCATTTAGAAACATTAAATAAACAATTAATCGCAATGAATTGCATCCAAAATAAATGTTTTTGTTTACATGTACATGTATTTAGTGTGTGTGATGCAATTAATTTCTTGACAGCACTTTTTTTTTTTTTTTTATATCTAAAAGCCACCTCATCTAAATATCTGTGCTTAAAATAAATGTTCAATTGATTGCTTGCCTAAATATGAAAATCTGTACTAAAACTATTTTCTTTATGAATTTAACGGTGCTTAATAAGTAATAATATTATAAAGTAAAAATTATTTAGTGCCTGAATGGGGTAATAGTACAAATATGTAATCATTTATTCACTTTCATGTCGTTCCAAACCTATATGCATGTCTTTCTACTACTGAAAACAAAGACAAATTTAGTTATTTAAAGGTGCCATAGAATGGAAAACTGAATTGACCTTGGCATGGTTGAATAATAACAGTTCAGTACATGTACATAACATACTGTGAGTCTCAAACACCATCGTTTC
>JAUMHG010000060.1:9013405-9028213 GCA_032359395.1 Enteromius anoplus | reverse complement strand
GGTTCAAGTCAATCACACATCAGCCTTCATTTCATTTTTAATAGGACAATGTAAAAATGTGCACCCTAGTGTATACATCGAATAAAAATAGCGTTCCTTGAATCTACAAAAAACATGCAAGTATGCTTGCTTTAGTGTTGCCACCCCTAATATTTTAATGCCACCCCCTTGCCACCCCATAAATAATTTTCTAGATCCGCCCCTGCTTGGACAGGCCTATGTTTCAGGCTATCACTGACTAACTGCAAAGATATGTTCTATCAAAAAGTATTTCTTTATTTTTATTTGTTACCTCGGGATATAGTGGAATGAGATCGTGTCGTTCAGGTGAGACACGCCACATGACGCTGTCCCTGCAGGCTGAGGCGAAATAAACGGAGAGAGATGCCGAAGCAATGAGGTCACACGACAGATTTCACTCTGACGCTTTGTAACGACCGATGAAACCTGCGAGAGGGAGGAGAAGAGGAGTGTCTGACAGAACAGTTCAGCTCGCGGCGAGGATATTAATTATTCAGCGTGACTGACGATATCAGCACACAACAACACACAACACCGGCGAGGAATATTCAACTTCTGCACTAATTTAACTTCATTCACTGAAACACTCTTGTCATTGGGTTTTTATACATTAACGTTAAGCTAAAATGAACCGAATGGGGAGTATGTGCACATTTGATGAAATCAGATGGGATGACAGAACGGTATGTACAAATTATTTATTAGGCTACTTGTTTACAATCTCTTGAAACATTACAAATGTGATTATTTTTACTTAATTTTGTCTGCATAGTTCTGCACGGGTCTGTAGGTATCTGCATTACAAAGTTACACATAAAACTATATGAATGTGGATGGATTAGCAAGTAACATAGTTACTTAAAGGTTTACTTGAAGTAAAATAGTTCGTTTCGATGGGAAATGTTAGCACGTGTTGCCAAAGTTTTCTGGGTCGTTTTCTCATCATAGTCATAAAAGAGAACTTTGATCCTCTGTAACGCATCTCCCTGGTGAAAGATTAAATGTGATACGTGTTCCCTCGCTTATTTACAAGGTCCAGTGCTTCATTCATTCGGTTTTATAGTCTAAATAAAGACACATTATCACAGTTTAAATGTGACCCTTTATTAATAAACAGTATTTATAGTGGCAAGCTGCACTAACCCTCCTTTACCTCCCTGTGCCCTTCTCTGTGTGCACAACAGATGCTTAATCTGGTTTAATGTCACTTACTTGATATTTGGTTTCCCTAAAACCCTGTAAGAGGCATTTGCGCCAGCACAGGGGATAGTTAAGCCAAATACCAGCTGTGTCCGTGTCTGTTCAACCAGCACTGTATTTAAAAACCGTAGCCTAATGGCAGGTTAGATGATTATTAACCTGAGCTTTCTATCAGGTTGCTGGGCAGCCGTGTGCTCTTTTATGGCTTCACAGAATATATATTTCATGCTTTCCACATGCAAAGTGGATTAGAAGGTATAAGAAGTGAGACAGGTCTCAAGTATTTGCTTGATTGTGGAAGGTTTCCTTCCTTTTTAGCGTTGTGGTTATTCAGACTGATCCAAAAGCCTGGCTTGATAATGCATCATATTGTAGCCTATGTTTTTCAGCAGCTACTGCTTTTGCATGTTTTTCATTTGCAAATATGAAAACAGGACATCATTCATCAGGAAGCTCTTTAATGGACTTGTCATGCATCACAAGGTCAAAGACCATTTGAGATGCATTCTTTAGAGAATCTGTTACTTCTCTAGTAGATCAGGGTAAAGAAAACTTGGTAACACTTCAGTATAGTTTCAGTGTAATTGTCGATATTAACTAGTTAGCATGCCTATTATTAACATTCCGGCTGTTTATTATCACTTATAAAGCACATACTCTACATTCTTAATCCTACCCAATAAATGTAACAACTGCCTTACCAAGTAGCAAATGTACGTTTGCTGGGGCAAAAGTCATAGTTAATGATTTGTTAATAGCAAAAACTGAACCTTAAAATAAAATGTGGTTACACTTTTTCACTTTAACAATTTGAAATTGATTTGGAGATTATGTAAAAAAATTAAATAAAATAAAAACTCCCCCTATTTAATATGATGTAAAAGCCAACAAAAGCTTTTTTTGTAACTATATTGTTTTGTTTTTACAAGATTAACCCGGATGATCTGTGGTTATGTAAGGCGTTCCTGCTTTTTTTACAACTAAATTTTTCAAACCTTTGTTCAACCAGCTGTGTCAGTATATTTACTTTCCCTCTACTCCATCTACTCTATTTATTTTGTTCATTTACCACTCCCTTCATCAATGCCTCTTTCGCTTTTGGCATAGACTTAGGAGTCAAACAACAAATATTTAACTTCAAACTTGTATTTACCCGCTTTTTATGTGGCTTGTGTGAAAGAACAATTCTTGCCTCTCTCATCATAGTCATTAGCCCTCTGTGTGTCTGTGGGGTAATATAGAGTGCATACAATACAGTAGTTACAAATATGTACACTATGCAAAAGCTTGGCTTGGTTGTGTTGCCTCGAGGTTCCACAGAACACTGCGGTGAAAATGACTAGTGTTTTGTCTTGTTACAACAATGCTGGAAGCACTTCAAAGTACACAACTGAAAATTAAGAACAAAGTAAACTTTTAACTGTTTGTTGCTAATTCAATTTTATTTATTTATAAAAAAATAAATAAATAAAAAAACAAAAACATTTTTCATTCATTTCCCTTAATGGATAATTTGATGTTTTTTTTTTCTGGTCTCAAAATATAAGAAATAAAAAATAGAAAAATGCCCAAGGTGTATCGCAAACATATGCAAATACTATTGATAAAGCAAAACATTCATGAATAACATTTAACTACATACTATTTGTAAATTATATATATATATATATATATAATTATTTTAATATTGATAAAGCAACATTTCATAACCTGGTTATGAAACGTAATATTTTATATTTCTGTTTATTCCATATCATGATTAATCTTTCAGTCCACTCAGATTCAGTGTTTGTATAAAGTCACCATTGTCTATATACAGTCTCAGGTTTCCAGCAGCTATTCAGATTTCTCATGTGACCTTTACATCTTACAGAGGAAAAGACGCTTGTGTGATTGGCTGAGTCTTTTGTCTGTCTCTTCGAGAGAGCCAGAGGCCTGTATCCAATGACACATTCCACTCATGGCCCTCAAACACCCCCCCCATGTTCCCTCTCTTTTTCACTCATCCCTCTCTACCTCCTGTCTCTCTCTTAAAGCTCTTCTTGTTCTGTCTCCCTGCTTTGTACCTCACCCCTGCGTTCAGGTTTCACTCTGACCTGGTTTGATTTCCAGTGAACAAACACCTTGCACTCCATCTCTTATTAATCTTCTGTTTGTCTTCTTAAAACCCCGGTGCCAACGCCTCTGTTATTTTCTATTTCCTTGGTACACAAAACATGCAAATCTCACAGAGCTCTTATATAATCTCTAAACAATGATCATTCCTGTCAGTCAGAGACTTCACATGCAAATTTGTATGCATGTTTATATGTGTCCATTTGAAAGGCTGATGTCGTGCTATGTTTTGGTATGTGACGCTCTGTTGAGATGAATAGCCCGTTCTGATGCCTCCAGCGTAATCATTACAAACTTTTTTCCAAAATAGATTTTTTAATCCTCTCCCATTACAGGCATGAAAATTGTTTTGTGCTAGGTGCGTGTCATTTTGCAGGTGTGTTTTGTGTGTCTGTTGTTCTCTTGGGTAGAGGTGTGGTGTGGTGTACTTGAACTGATCTCGACTCTCTAAACGCTGCTTTGCCTTTCTATGGAAACACCCGATTCGCACACAGTCACAGGACTCCCCTGCGGTAGTGCCTGTAGGTTTACCCAGGTAAATATATTAAGGCATAATTCATTTACTTTGAATTTTAAACCAACTTTTATTGTTTGGTTGTCTTTTTGTTGTGACTGACTGCGGTGCTTTACGTCGAGTCTGTCCGTCTTCCTGCTGCAGTGTCGTTGTTTTGTCTCGTTTATGGGATTACGATAAATGTCTTGTTTTGCCCAGGTGGGTTGAGGTGTGGCTGCGTTCTGTTTAGTGATTTAGTAAGTGGTACAATAGTTATAGGTCTTTTTTTTTACTTGGACAGCTTGTGTTCACAAGCCTGCATCACTAGACTAATGATGCAATCCGTCTTTGTGACATGTAAGTGTGTAACTTCCAGCTTTAATATGGAATGTTTCTGACGAAACATGTCGATTACAGAGTGTTCTGTGGTGAACTGTATAGCATCATCTTGTTAGTCATGATCATGACTTAACATTTGCCTGATCTCGAATTTATAACAGATGCTGTCTAATGATCTCGATTCCAGAAAAAAAATGTCATTGACATATGTTAAATCATTCTTTAAACATGCAGATGGCCTGGTTGACTCAGTGTAGAGGCTGATAAAGTTGTAGACTTCTCCTTCAGACACTGATTTGGAAGCGCTTTATCTCTGACAGAGCTATACTGGAGTCAGCCCCGGATCAAAGTAAATCTCACAACTCTGACTTCTTTCATTGAATTGCAAGAAATTGTCAGAAATGTAAGATTAAAAATATGTATTTTTAATTTGATCATTCTGTGGCTCTTTCAGAGGTCGTGTGTATGCATATGCTTTTTGATAGATTTAAACAAAACATTAAGACATAAGTTGCAAATAAGAATAGAAGTATACTTAATCACATAATGTTATTTAATGTCATTTGCTTTAGTAATTTGCCTTTTAGTGTATCTCATATTCTGTCACATTATTACCTATCACTATATGATCTCACATAATTGATATAGTAGAAGGTGATAATAATATTTTGCAGTATTTTTATGAATCACTGCAGCTTGTCTGTTTGAACATGATGTCAGTATTACGGTAACAGTCATCTGCCATTACACCCCATTATCACAGTTGCCTACCAGCACCTCCTTGTTTTATATTCCACGTCATTTGCACTAAACTGGTCTCGTGGCTTCTATCCCCACATTATTTGCACCCTAATATTGCTAAAATAGTAGCTGCTCTAATGACAGTAAATATGAATCACCTTTAATCTAATACACTGTGACTGGAATATGTCTCATGTGAATGTGTAATGTCCTCTGTCACCTTTGCTCTGACTTTTTGGACACTTGATCTTCACCCCAGTGGTGACCAGGGACATTATTTAATAAACGCGTCACATTTTGTGCAGGCTGTCTGCCACACGCTCACTTTCAAGACCTCCTGCCCCACCGTGACTCACACAGACTACTTTTACAGTCGGTAGAATGTTCTGGATGTATGCTTGGACACACACAGCCATCTGTGGTTGGTTTAGTTGGTTTATTGTTTTACATATTTCATCAGATTATGTTCTTGAATACCATATACAGTTATTCAGTTTAGTTTCTCTTAATTTGGTCATGTGGATGTTATCTTATGCTGTGTAAGAGTGTATCCTCTCATCTGTTTGTGTGGTTGCCAAAGCATTATTTTCTCTGCTTTGTCTCTTCCTGTGTCCAACAGAAATAGTTTATGTTGTTGATGGGTGTCCCGGTTGTCATGGTGATATTCCGTTCTGCGCTGGAACGCATTGTTCCGTTTAGATTTGTGGCGTCCCGCCCCCATTTTTGTGACGATTTAAATTTACATTCAAATACAAAGTTTTGGCGAAGCCTGCAAGGCTCAAGAATTTTCCAGAAGCTGAGGAACAAATCAAATCAGAGTTTGTATATCCTAGAGACTGGACTGTAAATGCCTTTCACTTTCTCATTGAGTAACCACAGACCTTCCTGCCAAACTTTAATGGGGCACTGGCCTCCAGTCAGTCTCTCTCTTTCTCTCTCAGAGGGCATTACTCAGTTTCTCCTCCCCACATGTTCCCCTCAACCATACAGCTCCCACCCTTTTGCTTTCTATAACGGTCTCTTTGTTGCATCCCTCGCTCACATTTGTGCTTCTCTCCATGTCGTTGTTCAGAACGGGCACAGAACGCTCAGACTGACTCTCCAGGAGCAGAACCAGCAGCAGCAGCCCACCACAGATAAGGTACATGTTTGTTTCTTTCTATTTTACACATAGATAGAGATGGTCTAGTCTTGACATGTTCAGATATCACATTCAGCTTCTGTATCTATAAACGATTGAAATATATATTTAGTATTTCAGATCACGGGAAGGTTTTAGAAGAATGGGAACCATTCCTGCATTAAATCTTTATGATCTTTATGCTTTACCTGAAATTATACCAGAATGTTCTAGTATAATACCAGGGAAGTGTTAGTATGGTTGAGCATAACCTAAATATATGTTAAGTGTGTATTTATATTTAGATCTATATTTATTTATAGCAAATGACTATATGCACAAACTGCTTAGTCATCCATTTTTTTAAAGACTGGTTATAACGTTTTAATTTTAATGACATCAATTGTTCTAATCTGAGTAAGAAATGTAATTATTACCTATTTTCTAACTGCTGGTTAGTCTGACTGGTCAAATGGCCACTGATAAAGTATTGCACTAGGGTTGTGTATTTTATGCTTATCTTCTGTTTATGAGCTGATTCTTTCTGGTCATGTTGTGACAGTGGTTCTTTAGAATCAGTTCAGATTAACTTCAGTGGAATAACCCCCCTCCACCACTCCCCCCACCTCACACACACACTTCCACACACTCTCTTTGGTCCATTTCCCTCTGTTTGTCTGTCTGCCAAAGCTCTATAAACACAAGGAACATGTGACTGTGTTCCAGGGGACGTTCTTGTAGGACTAGAGGCTCATTGTTTCAGATTCCAGAAATTGCATAACTTTCCATGTCCCTTTTCCCACATCTGCGCCCATTCTTGCTCTTTAGGGGTTTCCTGCTACTCTTTGTGTGTTAGTTATTTACACTTTGTATTTAGAAAGGGGCTTTTGTTTTCTTCAAAGAGATGCAGATGCAAAGGTTGATTCTGAGAAAGTTAGATTGGTGTGTTCTTATTTGGAAATATAGATAAATCATATCAAATATTTTTTCTTTATAGTATAAAGAAAGTAATATTCTTTACTTAATAGGCAGACTTCCTCCTGATCAAGCCTCTAGATGGTGCAACACATGAAGGTGTAGTTACACATGCATACAGGTAGACATTTAATATGTATTTTCATGTCATTCCAGCCAATTGGCAGAGCTTTTGCTTTGGTACAACCAACTTTTGAGAGACAGCCGTTAAAGTCTGATCTGATTAAACAGTCTGAGGACCAGGGTGAGGTCATCAAGGTGAGTCTGACTTTAACTTGTACAATTATTGTATATATTTCATTCAGGCACTTGCTGAAATAAGCGATATCAGTGCCCAAGTTCACAGTATATGTTTTTTAAATCTTTGTGATTACCTGTCAGGTTTATCTGGAAGACCGCAAAGACGCACAAGCCAGACACCAACAGAGTCTAAAGATGCTCTCAGAGGAAGTTTCACAAATACAGGAGGTCAGAGCAAAGATACTCAGTATCATTTCCCACATGTTCAGATGTTTTCAGAACTTGTGTATTAATAGTGTGTGCAATACTGTGTGCAGGTGAGATACTGTCTAAAAAACCTCAGAGAGCAGATGGCAGCTAAAAGTCACAGGACAGAACATAAGGTGAGACAAGACAACACATCAGTTTGCATATGTTCGGCTTTAAAGCTATATTAAAAACAAAATATTAATTAACTCTTCTTTTCTCACCCTCAGCTGGTGTTATCTGGTCCCAGAAAAGTTAATGGCACTCATTCAGCGCTAACAAAGGGCCTAAATGGTTTAGAGAGACAGGTGAGAAATTTACAATATGTGCACTTTGCACACACACACTTGAAAGTTATCAGTCAATACTAAATATTTAATAGTGCTTGCTTATTTCCCCTATTTTTACTTTTAGATTACCTTTTGTCAACATCAAATTCCAATCATTTTTAACACTGTTAAATCAATGTAATCTTTAGCAAATATTACAATAAATGAAAATATTCATAATGTAATTTTGAATCAATTATTCTTTTTTAATATATATCTCCTCTCTCTCTCTCTCTCTCTTTCTATATATAAGCCTTCCGGCCTGATTTCACTAAAGGGGCTTAGCTTAAACCAAGACTAGGCCTTAGTTATATTAAGATTTATAAGCCACTAAAAATGCCTTTGAAGAAAACATTACAGGTTTTGACACAGAACAATGACACTGACATATTTTAAGATATATCAGAGCAAGATATTTTTAGTGAAGAGATCTCAAACATGCATTTTTGTCAGGGACTAGCTTAAGCCTCGTCTGTCAAACCAGGTGTTTTGATTTTTTTTTCTATAGTTTTTAGTGTTTTTAATAATTTTATTATTTAATTTTAGTAAATTGTATTTATTTTTTTAGTTTTAAATAATTTTATTCATTTTGAGAACATGAAAATACAGTATTTATCTATAACTTATTGATATCACCCAATACGTAAATACCTGTGCATCCCTCATTTTGATATTAGCACAGATATTCTCTGCACTGATATCAAACCTTTTGCGATTATTAGATTTAAAGTAAGACTTAAAATAATTTATGGGCCATTCAAATAGTGACGAGCACTTCAGTCTGTTAGAAATGACCAGCATGCGTCAGTTATATAATACACAGCATTAAAAAATCTGTATCCCTTGGGTGTTAATTAGGTAATCGCTTATTCACACATACAATACAAATCTCAACAATCTGTTAGCACACAACACATAAACAAACTTGCAGTGGTAAACACCCATTAATATTTATGTCATCTAGGAGACAGGAATTAATCACCCAGGAAACCACACAAAACCCACAGCTCAGGAAACACGTTAAGCCGCCATAATTATCCATGGCTCTTTATAATCGACGGTATTTGTTCAACAGGTTTTAACGTTTCTCACATTCTTCAAATTCTTCGCTTTTGTTGCTCGGTGAAAGTAAATGTTGGCGGCAGCGCATTCTTTTTCGCATTGAATAGTGTGGATTAACCTCCCAACGGGATGTGTGCTTCTGGTTAGAGCAGGAGAACGGGTGGAAAAGCTGAGCTATGACAGCGTACGTCAGTGTTTTACTGTTACAGCGCACACCCTGTTGACGCACTCACAGGGAAGGCCCCTCCCTCTTTCTGTCTAAATTACATTGTCCTCTCACTCTCACACACGTCTATAAATAAATGCTGTGGGAGATGTGGGCGTGGTTCAATCAACATCATCTGTAATTTGTATCGTTTTGTAATTTGTAAGTAGTGCCTTGGTTCAGAACTGAGTACAGTTTGCTCTTATTTTTTATTGCCTAAACCACTGTGTTGCATAACTGATTCAAAACACATGTGAGAACTACAGAAACACACATAAAAATTTGTCTGTAACCAGATTCTAGATTATTTGCATTAAATTTTTGTCACTCCATTCTCTTTTAGGAAAGTATGGATGAGCAGGAAAAAGAGAAGATGAGGGAGGCCAGCAAACGACTGTATGCCCAGCTCCAAGAGGCCGAGAGGAAACACCAGGAGGAGAGAGAAAAACTGCTGGTTAGTCACTTAACATGCACTTTCTGTCATCCGTTTCTGTTTTAACATGTAAGGATCCTAATGAGAGCACTCAAAGGAACCTTTGTGAGAGGTGAGTTGTGCTAAAGCGGTGCCAGACATTCCTGCCGGCCAACTGGGTCAGATCCAGATTGGGAAAGAGCAGTGTGCGCAGGGGTGAGAGCGCGCATTCTTTCAGAATGATGTGCAGTTTCGTAATCAGCTGCTGCTTTTGTTTTATACGTCTAGGATCGCAGTGTTAAGCAAACAGCTGATGTCAAAATGATATGATGAAAAATTAAACAGCTTGAAATGTTCAATCATTTTCAACTTATTGGAACTCTCTTTGTTGTACAAATGTGTTGCAACAAGTTGTTTGAAATGTGTTATCTTTATATTGATAAAGAGGTTAGATACTTGTAACAGGCATCTTATATCATCCTGAAGTTTCCAAAATGTCTTTTCCAAAATGTTGCTTATAATGACTAAACAATCAAATACATTAATAAATCATTTATATATTAATAATTTTATTAAATAATGAAACAAACAAACTGAATGAAACAAACAAAATGAAACTATGCACAGAAAAGCAGTCAGTCTGCTTCAGCGCTAGTTGTGTGGCCGAGTCCCGAGATGGGCCTGGTGATGGGGAAGGGCACAATTGGCACCTGCGCCCCGATCTGTGGAACCTGCATGTGTGGCTTCAGGATGGAATGCTGCAGACCTCACTGGCCTTCCCTAGGCCGTGGTGAATACCATCACTCAGGCTAGAGCTCCCTCTACGAGGCAGGTCTATGCTCTGAAGAGGGTCTGTTCGTTGACTGGTGTGGCTCTCATCATGAGGATCCTCAGAGATGCTCGATCACTGTGGTTCTCACCTTCCTACAGGAGAAGGTGGAGCGGAGGCCGTCCCCTTCCACCTTAAAGGTCAATGTCGCTGCTATCACTGCTCATCACGATGCGGTGGATGGACCACGCCCTTTCAGGGATCAGGTGGTGAGCTTGCAAGCACTGCCTTCGGAGGAGGCGGACCCGAATCTTAGATTGCTGTGTCCCAAACGTGCGTTGCGCCTTTACCTGGAACACACTCAGAGTTTCAGGAACTCCGAACTGCTCTTTGTTTGTTTTGGAGTCCAGCAGAAGGGGAATGCTGTTTTCAAACAGAGGTTGGTTCGTTGGGTGGTCAATGCCATCACCTCAGCATACCAGGCCATAGGTGAGCCGTGCCCCCTACGGGCTGTGAGCCCACTGCACTCGGTCGGTTATGATTAGCTCCTCAGCAAGAAGCGGGACCCCATGACGTCAGTTACTGACGTTATGTCTCAGTTTCCTCCTTCAGGAAACAAGGGCTACATACGTAACCAAGACGTTCCAAATATTGAATATTGCGAAATGTTAATTTCAATGTTAGGTGTATAATTGAAGCCTTCCAATAACAAATGTGAGAGTTTACCTGGGCTAATACTGGAAAAAATAAAGAAAACTTTAAAAGTTTAAAGCAACCAGCTTCAAGAGGTTTTTCTTCTTGTTTTCAGTTTTTACACTAAAAAGTTGGGGGGATAAAAACACAAAATTTCCCACAAAAACTAAATGGTCAAATATTAATTTGAGTGCTCTTCATATAAAAATATTAGATCTCACAAAGTCTTTTGTCCCTTGTGATTGAGTTATTTTTGCTGTTCATGTTGTAGGTAGAGACCGAGCAGTATAAGCAGCAGTTATCTGAGCAGAGCGAGTATCTGAAGAAGGTTCAGCAGAGCAACGAGCAGCAGGATCAGCAGATCGAGGACCTGCAACGTCTCATGGGCGGCATGGAGCAGGAGAGCTCCACCCTCAGAGACCAGCTCATGACCAAAGAAGCTGAACTCCTACAGCTGCGTGAACTGAGGGAGGAGGGCCATGCAGGGAGGGAGAGGTAAAGGACATCATACATGTGAATCTTACTGATTTGGTCACGTAATGTTGCCTTTTGTACCTTTAAGCATCATTTGGGTGTAGCTATAAATAGTTGCTCAATCATTTAACAGGTTAGAAGAGCTGGAAAAGGACAATGCAATCCTGAAAGAGAAGATTCATCACTTGGACGACATGCTCAAGAGTCAACAGAGAAAGCTACGGCAAATGATTGAACAGGTACATGTGTATGCACGTAAATGCAGGATATTTTACAAAAATGTTGTCTTGTTTGGTTCACTTGCTAACTCTGGCTTTCCATCCGTGTGTCGTCTAGCTTCAGAACTCACGCATGGTGATTCAGGAGAGAGACCGAGTGATCAGAGAGCTGGAGGAAAAGGTGGCCATGCTGGAAGCAGAGGTCAGTACACAGGATTTAAACAAACATCTAGAGAGGATTCATGATTCCCAGTAATTCAGTTCAGATTCCTCTGAATGATTCAGGGTCCTATTTATTTGTAATCCTATTTTAGGATTTAGAATCCTATTTTTTTCATGTCCAAACTCAGACTAAATTCAGAAGAGCTGTGGAAATGTCTCCAAGATTCTTTCAGAAACCTACCTGCAAAGGTGTCTTGAATCATCTTGGAGATGTTGCCACAGTTCCTCTGGATTGAGTCTGTCTCAGTTTGTTCTGTTTCTTCATGTGATTCCAGACAGACTGATGATGATTGGATCAGATCTCTGTGTTGTCTCCTTCTGCAAACAAAAATCTCACTGCATTATTACAATTAATGGCAAAGTTAATGCTTGGAAATGTAAACTGATATTTCCTACTGACACACTGCAACAAAACATAACTTGGACACCAAGAAAGAACTGATCCTTAAGAGTCATTTATTTAGGAGTTGGACTACATTTGTTTTTGATTTACTAAAAGGAACAAAATGATATTTTAACGAAAATTATTGGTTCCTAACCTTGGTTCTTCTTAATTCTTCTCTCTGATCGTAAATTCATGAAAATGCACAGTATATATATTTTTTTAACAAAATGAATTTTTGCCACCTACAAAAGCGATTAGTAAACCCACCCTTTAATCTCATGAATGTTCCCTGACGTCTGACCTGAGTGCGCTTTGCTTACAGAACAAACAGATGCGTGATCAGATGGATTACTACCTGGGGAGTCAAAGGTCAAACTCATACCTGCCATCCGACGGCAATGCGCAGATTGTCTACAGGTAGGACATGCAAATGATCCGATAGCAACATGCAAATTTTTAATGCAAATAGTCACACACGCCTGATAACGGACATAGAAGCCCACGCATTCAAATCCATGTGTCTTCTCTACAGCAAACCACTGAGACCATCCACCCAGACCAACAAGAGCCTGCCCTTCATCAAGGTCATTGAAATTAAATCCTGATCATTACCACAGCAACACCTCAGCTGTTATGACAACCGCACCATCCATAGTGAAGAACAACACTAGCAGCAAAACCATCACAGACCTTCACCAGATGACTTGCCATTGCTTTAAGGCCTTTTCTGCAAGAATACAGAATTGTCATTGTTACGTACTCTAGCTATCAATTATCTGTTTAGATTTGACAGAACAGGGTCTGTTAAAGAGAACATATAGATTAGTATGAAAACAAATGAAGAACGCATCTTTATTGTGAGAACTGTGAAGGGTTTCTAGATGGATTCTGGTATTTATTTGAGGCTGGCCCTCTGAAGACGACGTCTTTCACTCAACATTAACAGATAGACAGATTGTATTGCTAAACACCCTCACTGAGCTCTCCTTATCTCTCGTAATCTCCTTCGGTATTAGCTCCGCTAAACTTCTGAGTTTCTGAGTTCACAGAAATCACAGGTGAAAATCTGTTGTATTTAGAGACAATGGATGGGAAGGATATTTTTATTGTATTTTATTTGTAAAAGAAGGACAAAGGTATGTGAATAAAAGAAGGATGAAGGATTTTTGTAGCTTAATTGTATCGATTTGTGAAGGCAGGAAATGTGTTCTGTGTAATCCTTCAGCCCTAATTTTGCCGGTAACTGATGGTCCTGAAAGAACTGAAGGTCAAGTTCATCCTGAAACAAAAACTGCAACAAGTGTTTATTTTTGCTCTACATGCTTTTCTCAAGCAAAGGGACACAGCAGGGAGAATCCAATGAGTCACCCTCTATGAAAAACAAAGACGCCTTGTGAGTGTTTCATAAGTTTGAAAGAATGTAACACTTGTCCTCCAGTGAGCCAGACCAGTTCAGACCAGTAGGGCACAGTGTGACCTCTGTTATCCAGTCCAGACTCCGCTGCAGTACAACCAACAGTTACTCGGTTAGATATTTCCATCATTCAGTAAACCGGTTTTATAACACTTAGTTAGAGAAGTGATGTGATTGGCCGGAGCACCTGCCCTCCTCATGCCAACCGTTAATAATACCATAGCAGAGATTATTTATGCTTTATTAATTTATTTGTGGGTAGGGCTGTGTTGCACATTGCATTTCATAACCATGTTTATCCACCTTCACGTTTGTAGATAATGTGTATATTTTGTCTTTGTGTGAACTATTAACTGTGTGTGAACTTCTTAGACAGGCTTCATATTAATATCTTTTTTATTTTTTTAATAATATTTTTGTAGTAAAAACGAGTGGTTTGCAATGCTTGAATTAATGGCATCCTGTATATCAGAATAAATTAGTTTCATGAATGTTGTTGTCTTGCCTTTTCTGTGTCTGTGAAGAAATGTGGTTTATGGTTATATGGTTAGTTTTATGGCATCTTCAAAACAATGAAATATATATCCTATCAAAATTTTATGACATGATGTAGTACCATGGAATATGATCTCCACTGTAAACACACCTGGATGATATCATATTCCTCTCACATTTCTTGAGATGTATTTTATTTTCAGGTTTATGAAGGTCACAACTTTCTTTTAGGTGGTTGCTTATACATACATTACTGTGGAATATTATTATTTAGCAGTTATGCATTAAATTAATTAAAGTTAGAGTAAATTCAAACTTCAAACAGCATCGTGTTCAATTTCACATAAATGCTGTTCTTTGAACTTTGTATTTATCAAATAATTCCGGGGGGAAATATTGTATACGAAGCAGTCAATAAGATAATAAGAAATGTTTCTTCAGCCCCACATCAGCATTTTAGCAACATTTCTGAAGAATCATCTGACACTAAAGACTGGAGCAATGATGCTGAGAATCACAGAAATAAATAACAATTTCCAATATATTACATCAGTGAATTATTTTAACAATCGTTCAATGTTACTGTTTTATATGATCAGTGTTATTTTATTTTAAATAAAACAAAATGTAAAAAAATGCA
>JAUMHG010000060.1:8982594-8998641 GCA_032359395.1 Enteromius anoplus | reverse complement strand
AGTAAACAACATTAATTTAAATCTACAGTAAGTTACTGGCAAACAGCTGCGTTAACTACAGCAAATTTTTTACAGTGCACCTTTCCCCCGATCTAAAACAATCCCATTCAACACAAGTAGTCTGTGAAAAGATAAATGTTCATATGATGCCATCATTGCAAAAGTAACGTCATGCTTACCTCACACCTTTTTCCTGTTGGCAAAGTCTTCCCAAAACAACTGAGTTTACTATCTGTTTCCAGGTGGGCCAGTCAATGAAGTGTTTCCTGGGGATGAGTTGTTGGAGGTGCAAGGGCAGACTTTGGTGGGTATGATGCGTCTTGAGGCTTGGAACCTTATCAAGAAACTGCCCCCTGGTCCAGTGGAGGTCTTACTACACCGTCCTCAGCAGCCACGTTGAAGACTATCTATCGATCTACTTTCCTTCTTGCATCTCTTTTTCTATAAGCATAATGGTGTTTTGAAGTGTTTCTTTTTTTCTTTACTGATATGAGATCATATCATAACTATGAATTAATAATGCCAAAATGAAGGGCATTAAAGCACTGGAGGCCACGAGGTCTCATAAGGAGGTTACATAACTTCTTCTAAATGATGTTTAAGCTCTTACATAACTATTAATGAAATATTGCACTATCAGTTTTTATCAGACGCCATTATATATTTTTTTGTTTGTTTTAATGCTACTATGTGTATATGTGTATATGTTGTCTGTACAGCACAAATCCGTCCCAATTAAACCTTTTTCATATTAAAGACAAAAAAGCAAATACTTTTCTTTTATATGGAGTATTTATGAGATTTACATGATTTTTGTCTGTTTTTATTTATTTATTTATTTTTAAAATATCATTAAATCTACTAATAAATTTTAATTGAGCAGGGCATGGCAAGAAAACAAATTTCTTTGCTTTTTTTCCTTTCAACGCTCCAGCTCACAGGTTCCATCCCTAGGCCAAGAGCGTAGTTTCATGCACTTTAAATGAAAAAGTTAAAACTATCTTTTTCTAAACCAATCTTTCATTCAAACCAAGCAGAGAACGGTTAAGGTAATTTTGCTCGTCCTGTAAGAATATACTGTTTCAATTATTGCTTGGTTGAAACAGCAGTAATAGTGCCAATGGTAACATTTAACATCATTTTAAACATGAATGGTGGCTTTGGGAAAGACATTTGAGTGTACAGATATTTGAGCTACATAATTGCACAATTATCCAATTTCTATATGTCATCTAATCTTCCAGTGTCAAAATGATTAGATTATCTGGATGTACGGAAAAGCATGATAAGTGTTTTACAGCAACGGATCATAGATCACTAATTCTCGCTCTCTTCTCTTTCTCTTTGTCCTACATGATTATTAATGATTTATTATGGGGTCGTAGTCTGGAACAGACAAGCTATGATGTGGATGTCGACTGCTTAATGTGGGATGTTTGTACCCTGCAAGTGTATTTAAAAGAGGGTTTAAAGGTTAGCTGAGCTAATAGACACAGACTAAGGTCAGTAGATCATCTCTGAAGAGCGGGACAGCAAGTTTTGCACAAAACCCAAAATCCAATTCTGAAAATGAGTCGGTTAAAAAAGATAATTAAGAGGATGAAGGTGAAAAATGAACTTGTACGACAGATAATGGGAGAGGTCTTAGGCACCTTTGTACTTTTGGTAAGTTTTTGCATATTCATTATTAAACAAACAGTGAGCGTAGTTATTGATTTATAGAGTTTTTCCCTCACTACTGAAATATATTTCAAATGTTTTTCATTTTGTAATTTAAAACTCATTAACAATTTGTTAAAGGATTAAGTATTGTGAGATAAGAAAAACATTGTTTACAGTATTTATTAGTCTGTTAATGGTAATTCATAAATAAACATTTTCCAATGCATGGTTGTGCAAATTGTTAGCTAATATTATTGTAGAATTTAAAGATGTAATATTAAATGCAAATAAAATGTACATGAACCTAGATTAATAAATGCTGTGTAAGTATTGGTCATTGTAAGTAAAAATACTGAATACATTAACTAATAAATCATCCCTTAAAAAACACATTGTGTAACACATCTTTAATACACAAAACTTTCAGAGATATTTATATATTTTTATGTTTTTTTTATTATTATTAACAAAAGAAATGGTTTACAGTACAATATATATTTTGATATAACTTTTCCTCTGAATATGGCCTAATACTTATAAATACTTTAATCTCTGAATTTATCATTCTAATACTCTTGCAAAAGGAAAGGCTACTGTAAAGCATAACATCGATATCAGTAACATGTTTATGCATAAGGTGCATAACATGCCGTTTAAAGTGGCTTATGTCAAAAATGATTGTGTTATCATGTTTGTTACACCATAAGATAAGTTTTTACAATGGAAACATCCAATGTTCTGTTAACCTAAAGATCTGTGAGTTATATATGTTGACAATGTGTTTGTCAAGCAGAATGTTTTGTACCTGAAATATCATCATTCATAATATAATAAATAATCCAGTGCAGGGTAATTGTTTTGAGTACTATCGGGTCAGTATCACATAATTGTACAACATTACTGAATATTACCACAGCTGCATGTAATTGCACTCATTGCAGACAAAGAGCATGATTGTTATGCTGATATTTGTAATACAACAGTTAAAAAAAATATGTATATGTATATTTGCTCTCCAATAAGTCAAAGCATCAAGCTTTCCATGCACCAAGCAATAATGGAGCAAAATATTGCTGTGCTGTTTATATGCATCTAAATAAAATAATAATAATAATGTTCTTTTTTCCCCTTTGTAGCTGTTTGGTTGTGCTGCAGCAGCTCAGGTGAAAACCAGCAGAGAAACTAGGGGGCAGTTTCTGTCTGTAAACATGGCTTTCTCTGTAGGCGTCATGTCTGCCATGTACCTCTGCAGGGCAGTATCAGGTAAAAAACGTACATGTTTTGGGTCAATGAAGGCAAAATCCTTTGTAGTATTAATATTTATTTGAATCGACATAACACTGGCTTCTCTTTTAAACTGTTTTCTCTATTATTCCCCCCCTTAGGAGCTCATCTTAACCCAGCTGTGTCTCTGAGTTTCTGTGTCTTGGGAGAGCTAGCCTGGATAAAGCTACTACCCTATTCTCTAGCTCAAATATTCGGGGCTTACCTCGCCTCTGGTCTTGTCTATCTCATTTATCATGGTAAGATTAAAAAAAAAAAGAGAGAAATGCGAAATCTTTTTTAAAAAGATGCATCCTGCAATTTTGCAATGCTTTCACATTCTATACTTGACAGTTTTTTATTTTGGAAAGAAAGATTGATTTCTCAACTCTCTACAGATGCGATAATGGAGTTCAGTGGTGGAGTTCTGACTGTATTTGGTCCTAATGAAACGGCCAGTATCTTTGCCACTTATCCAACTGATGTGGTGTCAATGCAGACCAGCTTTCTCGATCAGGTCAGCGAAAGGCTACTGTAGATTAGACAGGAGCTCTTTAGTTCATGCAAGCACAGTAGAATTCCAACTGATGTAATATAACTGTGTAATCTAATCTGATCTAAAACAAATTGCTCTAAAGCAATATAATATTAAAGCAACATTACATTTTTTTAAACATTAATCATCTAATATAGAGATCAGATCATGCCATAAATGATGAGAAGTTTATTTGTCTGTAGGTGGTCGGCACAGCAATGTTGATGTTGTGCATTCTACCTCTGAATGATAAGAAAAATGCTCCTGCTCCTGAAGCGCTGCTCCCTCCAATTGTAGCAACTGTTGTCCTCGGCATTTCCATGTCAATGTCGGCTAACTGTGGAGCTGCCATAAACCCTGCCCGTGACCTTGGTCCACGACTCTTCACTTTCACCGCAGGCTGGGGAACCGAAGTCTTCACGTAAGTAATCAAATCTGCCTACTGCATCTAGTAATGTTATCGCTGCACATTTGCCTCCTACCTTTCAACTCATATCTCTACCAATAAAATTAATTACTGGTTGTGTCACTTTGCTTAGCTCCGGTGTTCTATTAACGATCTTAGTGCAATGTCTAGTTACCACGTTGGTATTTCACTGTAACCAGTGCTTCACTTCTTTCAACATGGTGAAATTTTTTTTCTGACTCACACAGGTGCTATGACTACTTCTTCTGGATTCCATTAGTGGCTCCTATGGTGGGGGGTGTGATTGGGTCCATTATTTATCTGCTCTTCATTCAGTGGCATCTGCCTGAGCCTGAGGATGAATCTGAGTCGGAGGAGTTTAACGAACAAACAAAGGTCACCGAGCACAACAACAAAAAAGAAGAGTTTTTCCATAAAATGTCTGCGTTATAAAGGACTGGGCACTGCTGAATGTAACTCATGCCATTTCCAGATCCCTTCTTACTCTACTTTGGTGAATCCACCACGAATTGACGCATCCAATGGAATCTGAGTTTTTCGTTCGTGCTGGAGTTACGAAAATAACAAAATATTCGTGTCCCGTACACGAATCAATAGATTTTATGCTTATTTCGTGATATTGTCACGACCAGCCGTGCGACTGGGTTGCATTTCCTGACTGTTTCATATTGTAAATAAAAAGAAAAGGCCAAACCCACCGGGGAAAATGTACAAGGTGGACTCCTAAATCTTTCACAGAGGAGCTAAAGCTAAAGCCAAATGTTATTTATTATTTCAACTCTCTTTCATCCTTTCTGTAATATTATACTGGGACTTACTCAACCACATGTAGAAAATTACACATTTGCCTTTCAAATTGTCCATTGTTTCACAGAAGTGAAATAAAAGATTTGTTTATAGAAGGCCTATGTATATATTAGTTATTTTATTCTAGACCAGTGGCAGCTACTCACACACAAACACATGCTAGAACTTATTACAGCTGCATTTATTAACTGTAATCTTTCAGAAATCTAACATCAAACTCTCATATTCATTAATTGTCTAGTGCTCTTTCTAATGTGTTTTGCATGTAAAGATTGTTTATGTTACAACACTGTTATAGTGTGCACTTTTGTGGTGTATATTAACAGGTTCACAAACAATGAGTTTTAAAAACTTGTTTGATGTCACTATCGCGCAAACATTTATCTAAACTTTGGGGAAAAGGTATATTGATTATATGTACTCAGAAGGCCACCTCCCTACCATTTCAGGGAATATCCTCTGTGTGAGCAATTATTTAACCATACATTAAAATAAAGATCTTGCTATTACTGAAAATATAATGCCAATAATAACTGCAACCAGGAATATAATTAAGCTATTTTCTGTCCTGAAGAAGTTTTGGTAATATTACTGCTCAGGGACTTAGGTTCTGTTAACTGAGCAGAGAAATTATGAGGTGTATGGGAATGTTTGCTTAGGGTTTGGGGTCATTAGCTCGCAAGATGCACTGTAACAGATTTGCAGGTTACATGTGGTCAAGCGGAAAGACTTCCGACTGTCCAGATCTTTAAGTTCAGCTTTACTTTTCAACTTTTTGACATCCCCGCAAAATTTACCTCACGCACGCATCAACAACGAAGGCGGCAAACGTAAAGCGCATGCGCACATGTTGTATTTAGCATATTGATAATGGCATCTGACCTTTTTTCAGAACAACGGCAGCAGATATGCCACAGGACAGATCGAAAGGGTGTTTTTAGAAGAAGTTGTCCAATTCTTAAAGTAATAAATACACAATTGTGACCCTGGACAACAAAACCAGTCCTAAGTGTTAATTTTCCAAAATTTAGATTTATACATCATCTGAAAGCTGAATAAATAAGCTTCCCATTGATAGGGCAATATTTGACCGAGATACAAATATGAATATCTGAAATCTGAGGGTACAGAAAAATCTAAATCCTGAGAAAATTACCTTTAAAGTTCTCACATGAAGATCCAATCAATGCATATTACTAATCAAAAATTAAGTTTTAATATGTTTACAGTAAGAAATTGACAAAATATCTTTCTGGAGCACGATCTTTACTTACTATCCTATGGTTTTTTGGCCAAAAAAAAAAAATCTAAAATTTTTACCCATACAATGTATTTTTGGCTATTACTAAAAAGATACCCTAGCGACTTAAGACTGGTTTTGTGGTCCAGGGTCACAATTAGTCTCCATCGCCAATATCGTTTTATTATGATTACAGTTTCAAGCTACTCAGCTGCTCCGCCATCCTGCACTATCAACAATCTGTGTCCAGCAGAGGGCGCACTCGACAAACCAAAACAATGAGCACATGGTAAAAGTCAGCACTGCCTCCATGCTGCACTGTGAGCAAAGTTACAGCAGGTATCTGCTGCATTCAGTTAAACTAGTCTGTTACGCATTCTTTAAAACACACAGTGAATAAAATGGATAATATGGATGCATTCACAAACAGTGTAACCAAATTTGAATTCATTTTTATCTAACATGTAAAACATTACTCTTGAGCAGTGCAAAGGCTGAAAGTGGGAGACAGCAGATGCAGATGCAAACACCGCCCTCCACCCCGCCTCCCTCATCCTATTACTATGAGCAGCTGCTGGCCTGTCGAGTCCGATACACTTTCACCTTTCAAGGATGTTTTGATGTATCGCGTGCATCCGATACATAACCTATGTCGCCTTAAACCCGACGGGATACCTGTAGAGAAGGAAGACGACAACAGAGATGCCTGAAATCAACATTGCTTACAGGAGGAGCTGATAAAGGTAACGGTGGTCTTTGCTTATCCGCTTACAGTAAATGCTTTACCTTTCCTTTAGTTCAAGGCTCTACGTGTTATCAGCGTGACTTCTGAGAAAACATTTACTTAAACTTAAATAATTATGTAAACATCACCAATTTCTCTTGTGAAACTGAACTAAAACTGTTAAACTATCACGCATCAGTAGGCTATATAAACAATATGGCCACCCAATGAATGCGATAGACTGATAATAGTCACAGGCTTATTAATGGACTTACAGTTACACCGAGTTATTGAAGGCATTTCTAAGATATCAGTTTGCAGTCACATCTCAACTCTCAAATATTTTTTGGCATGTCTCAAAAAATGTTAATTCTTTAGTATTACCTTAAGACAACACAGAGACATATTACACATTTACTTATGTACGTTGTTACTTTTAACACGAGCATATCTTAACCTTATCAGTGTTGCAAACTGTAATTATTTGAAAGTAGCTAAAACTGGCAGCTAAATATCACTAGATAACATCACAATGGCAAATTTACTGATCTATATAAAGAGACATATATAGGCATATATATTTCTCTCTGAACTTTATAAAAAAAAGTCTCAAAAGGGGACAGGAAGTCAAAAGATCAAGTTACAAAATAGCTAAATTGGCAACACTGATTTTAATGAGAAAACCCATTAACCGTTACCCAACATTATTTAGCTAATGCTAAAAAGTTTATTACTTACCAGTTACAAAATATATAATCAGAAATGGCATGAGAATTTAAGTTCTGTGTTCTGTTTTATCCCTTGGTGTACCCCTGGTTAAAAACCCGGATTAAACCCCTAGTTTTCTGATTAGTTATGTTAAAAAGAATATCAGACTATAACAGTGTTTTCTGGGTTCGTAATTTGGGTTAGGTATTTTCGTGTCACTTGAAATTTTAATTGAACCAGGGATTTAAGCTAGTTCTTGAAATTCCTTTGAGAGTAAAATTCTGACTGACAGCCAAGAAATGTGCTTTGTTGTGCTTAAAGAGCCAGCAATGTAATAATTCCCTAGAGAAAGAAAGCGTATCAACACCATGCAGAGGCATGACCACTTAATGCATTACTATAAGTATATACGCATTTTAAAGTACGTATCTTTCTCTTTCTCTCTTTGTTTGTGTGTGTAAAAGACAGAGAGAGGGAGGGGGCAGACTCATAATTTTCTGTAGTCAATATCATTATTGTGGTTCTGGTTTGATGGTGTTTCCTGTTTGACCTTTTTTAGACCACAAGTGTAAAAGATGGGGAAAAAAATAAGGTAAAACATATGGGAAGCCAATGAGAGCAGAAGAATTACTGAACAATAAACTATAGAAAAACATACAGGAAAAAAAAAAAAACATTGTCCGTGGAAGTAAAATATGCTGCACATATGCTGATCATAAATTATAGATCATAAAACTCTAAAGCTTACTTGTTCAGCCTTACATGAACGCAAATAAATAACAAAGAGTGCCTTTTTCTCTTGATTAAAATGCAAGAGCCCATTTCTGGTTCACACTGTGTGACAGACTGTGTGTGCATTATGAATGCATGTAACATATGTGAGAGAATGTGTGCTGCATGACGTTTGTTAGAGACGCTGAGTCAAATGACCTGCTTTACACCACTGCAGTCTGTTGTCAGTGTGAAGATGTGGACTTGTCTGACTGTGTTTATATTCAACGTGGCTTTCAAATCTGGGTTATTTAGTGTCAAAAGCAGCCTGTTTACTGTCCTTAAGTAGGTGTGTGTTTATTAGTGTGTGTGCTTGCTCATATATGTGTGTGTGTGTCTGTTGTGGGTCATTGATTTTGACCTGCTGGTGTGGAAGCCTCTAGTCAGATACATGGTAATAGACTCTAATCATGGCTGACACACATGTGTACTAGCTTGCCTGTCTATGTGAGTGTGTGTAAGTAGTCAGAAATATTCACCCGAGCTAACCTTTAGCGTTGAACTAATGTTCTGTGCTTTCTTTGCATCTCTGGATTTGCTATTTTTGTGAGAACATTTTTACCTGCAGCAGCAGCTAGCTTTTTTCCAACCCAGAGGTGGCCTCCTTTAGCCCAGCTCTTCCCACGCTCTCGAAGAGTCTGCTTTGATTGTCGACATAAAATGAAATCATAGATGATTGTCAGTAATGTTCAGAGGGCACCTCGGAGATCTCTCTGATGACTTTGCATGATGACACTTGTTGTCTAAGGAAATATTAAAGACAAAATTTGAAAGATACATTTTAAAACATTAGCATTCAAAATAATAAAGGAAGGAACCCTCTGCTGATCAGGTGCAGAGCTCTTAAAGGGTTAAATCTTTGTCACATTTCATCACTGTCCCTTTAAATGTGTGCTGATTATAACTTAATTTCATAAGTAATGATTATGTCCACTGTCAAATTACTGCATGTCGATGTAGGCTTAACACTAACAATTATTTTTTTTTAAAAGTTATTTAGGCTTTGACTCCTGTGTTAAGCATTACTTTCTGTTGAGGATGTAGTCATATCTTTTGCACCTTTATGATCTTGCCTGATTTATGGAATCTGTATTACCGTTTTATTTCATTTTCATTTTATTAATAATACTCCATAGTAAGCAGAGTCACATTCTATAACATTTCTAAACAATTGAATGCGCTTTCTTTCTGCCTCCGTATTTCCTATGTATCAGCCATAATAAACAGAAAGCAGACAGCATGTGGAAACCAGACCTGCAGGCATCAATGTGCTTCTGGAACAGACCTTACCCAGACCACTTTACACAATAACAATGATGTTTCCAATTTGTTTCATAACTAATGTGTTTGCGTAACTGCATTAAATAGTCTTAATAATTATCTTAATATTAGCATGATACAAGAAAAAAGAGATGGTCAAAAAAATTCCAGGGTTCACAGAAGTCAGGAAGCCTAGATTATGGCTGCAGGTTCATTAGCGGTGGCTTAGTTTTAGCTGACTGATCTGCATACTGTCGTTGTCAAGGATTAAATATCGTTGAATTTCCTGAGTGCGCGTAAACTGTTGGTATGTCCCCTGTTTCACCCTTGAGATCCTGTTGACAATGTGGTTCTCTCTCTTTCTCGCTGTGTGTGTGTCTGCATGTCGATGTAGATTTTCCCATGGGACAGAGTGGCAAAATTTCAGAGGTGTGGAAATGTTCAGAAAGAGACCTCCCACAGGTAAACAATTAGCTACTCTTCCTAAACACACACACACTTTTAAGTTTAATTGCCATATTGTGCTCTGAATTTAAAATACACACGTTCATTTGAACCATTGTGTGTCAGTAAAATAAAGTTTGTTAATAATATTCATTTTAGTAGTCCCCTGAACACTCAGCTCTACCTTCATTCTCATGGCAACAATGTTGTTGATTTAGTTTTATTTATTGTCTTTGGACTAAAATACCACTTAGTTTTTGTCATCTGAATAGTTTTAGTCTTATTTTATTTTTTAATCTGCTACAGTAAATATCATAAGACTTCAGTCAACTAAAACTACAGTAGATTTAATCGAATGTGATCTAATGGGTTTAGATACAGTGTATATACAGTTTCTTATATATTCCCAGGGATAGCATCTATTAACCTGTTAATATTAGTGCTGGGAAACAATTTATCGTGATTAATCGCATACAATATAAAAGTTTTTGATAATATATGTGTGTACTGTGTAAATTTATTATATAAATACACACACATACAATATTCATGTTTAAATATTTACATGTATTTACACATGTATTTGTACACACACACATATATATATATATATATATATATATATATATATATTTAATATATAAACATAATACATGTTTTTCTTAAATATATATGAGTGTATATTTATATATATATACATAATAAATATACACAATACCCACACATATGTTTTACTGTATGTACATAAAAACTTATTTTGGATGCAATTAATTGTTGCTCAGCACTAGTTAATATGAATGATATTAAGATGTTAACATGCAATCTATACACAGATTTAACTCCACATAACGTGTCTTTATGTGAGAATTAAATAAAATCACTTCCCCTCTTTCTTTTGCTGGTTCACTAACAATAAGGGCACAGACAACAATAACTATACTTCAGTATACTGTATTTCTCCATTAAAATGCTAAAAAGAATTGATTTCAGTAGTTGTGCGTTGTATGAGAGGTGCTTTTTTGTGTGTGGGATTCGGCTGTGTGTGCTTAGAAAATCAGACCGACTTAAGCGTTGTCACTCTTTCAAGTGTATCTGTATGTCTGCAGTTTACATTTTAAAGTTATTGTCTCTTAAAAGAAAGAGTCAATTCTGAATCATTGGATTGAAATCAATGTTGACATCAAAATGAAACCATAGCATATTGCCTGTGCTGCTTTTGGAGCATTAAAAGCTCACAAACACTGCTTTAACTGAAATCGACCAATCGGCAGAGGGGTATGGAAGATTAATAAATGAATGAGTTGTTTGGGAATCCTTAAACAAATAAGGTAAAAATAAATGCACATTATAAGAATTGTAAGCGTTTTTTGACCTTGCATGCATGTCAACCTGTTTGGGACTCCTAAATCCAATCTGTATGGGTTTTTGTGGTTTTGGTGAATTGGTGGCTTATTCATTAGAATACGTACATCTCATTTGCACATTTTCGTCCTAGATCATGAGTTTTTGTCTCCTTTTTTTTTTCTCAAAGAAATGTTGTCAATTGGGCAGTTGGTATGTTAAACAACAGTATAATCTATTGAACACACACTCTACATCTATTCCTCATTGACTCATTTTCATTCTTATCAAAAATGTTATTTGCCAATACTTGCCACTAAGGTTATTTTGACGGTTTGTTTTAGGACTTTCATGCTTTCTTTTTCATAAAAATTGTTAATTTCTATACAGATCACATTGCACAAAATGTTTATTTATGACATCGGGTTGCTCAGCTTAAGCAACGATGCTTATGAAAATTAGATTAAAAGATATGCAATATCCTCTTCATGCTTCAGCAGACCTTAGTCAGGGTAGCTCCATATTTCATTTTTGATGGGGATGAAAACAAGGCAGTGAGGGATAGAAGTGCAGTGCATTCAGTAGAGTGTTTATTAATAACTTAGAGATTGTGCAGCTGACAATATGTCTTTAAAAAAACGGAAAAACCTGTTTTGAAAGCAATGAGTCAGCACAAATTACCTGATCTAGGATATAAATGCCATTGATGCCATGATAAAGACTGTTAGTCTATCTCTCACAGTTTTGTTTTCACTTGCTTTAAATTCAAAAGTGTGGTTAGTATTTAAAAAGGAATATTAAATATTATCATGTGTGTGTGTCTGTATATATATATATATATATATATATAAACTGTGTGATTGGGCAGCTATGGGTGTGTTTTCACCTTGGTGCAGTGCAACATCAAACGTTAAAGATGTAGGCTACACGTGAGTATGCTGGAGCATTGTGTTTAACAGTCGGGAGGTTTCCTTCCCTGGCACGAGACTCCCTCTCTCTCCACACACTCTTGAGATAGACATCAGGCGTAGCACGTGCAGAGACACCTGACTAGTCCAGATGTCTTCCGCAGTGCCACCCTTTCTCACCCCCTTCTTGCCCTAAAATATAAAACTGTCTGTTGATCAGCCATTTTACCTCCGAATCTTATTCCTGTATGGATATTTAATTGCCAGATAAGACTATAGTTGCTGGCTGCTTGTGTTCTAACCCATACATGTTTTACAGCTCTGCAGTGTAAGTTGCCCTGGCAACCTCCTCAGCCAGCTCCTATTGGCCCCATCCTTGACCAATAGAACGACGTTGTGAATATGTCATATAAAAACAACGTCGTAGCTCTAGTGGCGCTGCTTCGTGTTTTGACAGAGTCCGGTGACAGTGCTATTATAACATGTCGTCGTCAGCGTGGTCAAAAACTCGATATTTTAATTAAATGTCGATAAGTTATGCTTATTTAAAGCCATAAAAAAGCCATATTCATCTAGTATACTTCAATGTTTAGACAAGCAAAACATTGAACATACATTTCTGGGACGCAGAAAGCACTTAGTTGAGATGGAAGTGCAAAGACAGTGTAAAACATTTGAGAACTAGATTAGTGAAAGTGTTATCGAATCACTCCAAATGACCTCGAAGACTGCGGCAAATCAAAACTGAGAGGGAGTGAAGTGTTATTTACCGCCGCGTATGCAATCTGATGTCTTCCACGCACCGCTCCGTCATTCGGCGCCGGTCTGCAGCTGCCGCGCGCGCGTTTCTCCGTCGCTCCGCCGGTGTGATGCCCGACTGTTTGCGCAGAGCTGTGTAAATTAAACGACGTTGGGACAACATGACTATCCTGAAAGACATCCCAGAGAAGTGGTTTCCAATCATTCTCCCTCTAAAAAGGAAGAAAGAGGGATTAGGCAACGCCAGAAAAATAAGAAAAGGAGCAGGTACCTTTACTTTGCCTTATTTGTTTACCACCTAATGTATGAAGTCTAGTTGGTAATGACTTTTATTTTAATATAGGCCTATGTAACATTTATATTAGAATAGAGATCATTTAGACATTCAAATAATATTTTTGTAACATATTTATATTTTTATTATTCATTTAATATTTATTTCTAACATTTTCCTGTCATGTCAATAAAAAAACTTTGTCTTCTTCCATAAGTGTACTTATTCATTCATTATTTCACCCTCATGACTGTCTCACAAAATCACATCAATGTCCAGTGTCCACTGTGTGTGTGTCCATTTATGTCCCATGACCTTGTGATCATATCCATCATGCTTTGCCCTGTCAACATTCACAAATCACTGTCAGTTAATTACACCCCGGTGTATTTTAAAATAACATATGTAACATAAAACTGTCCACATAATAAAGCTTTAGAATGTCTTGTTATTGACATGTTTGCATAACCTAATTTCTACATTGAAAGTTAAAGACTCATAATCTGCCACAAAAGTACTTCACGATATTTAACTGCCGAACTTTGAATCTTTTTTCCTGTGCCTCATAGCAGTTTGTGTCACAGTAGGTAAATTTAAAAGTAATTTATGTAATGAACACAGACTGCAACATTTTCACTGTCATGTTTTGTTGTTGCAAAGCAGTGTGCTTTCACTACAGGGAGTACTGTAAGTGTTAGAACCTTTTGTTGGTGAAATTAAGTAATTGGATGCTGCTCTGGTTTGTAAAGGAATTGAGCTGGATCTCTCACATTCAGTAAAGCCAGACCGCAACTGATCAAGCATTGCTGTTTGATTGATGATCAACTTTATGTGCTTTTTTTGAGGTCTGTGTACTTTTGTATACTCCCTGGCCTCAATATATGTGTAGCCAATGCTGAGTCATTTGTGCCACATTGTTTGAGATTTTTTACCTGTACAAAAAAATGCTGGAAATGATTGTGAGATTATTGTTTTTTACCTCTTCTTTTTTTTATATTTATGTCTCACTTTCCTTATGACAAGATAAGTTAAGATGCCTGTCACATATTAGTCTCAGTCACAGCATAGATGCTCTAATTATCAGTCACTATACAGATAGCGCCATCTAAAACTGTCTAGAATGACTCAGACTACAGAGCTGGCTGCCTTCCATGTGTAAAGGTATCATTTCAAATCATGAACAGTCCCACAAAATCACCTTTGCTGTCTGATTTGTACTTGTTGTTAACCGGTACACATTTCAAATGTAATTAGACTTCAATTGGCACTGACCTTAAGTTGACCTTTAAGGCCTAGAAATATCTATTGGACAAGCTGTAGAATGAAATTCATTGTTATAGTGGCCTTTTCACCTTTTTCAGGGTTTGATTTATTTTGTTAAGTGTTAAGTGAATGTCTTGAGAAGGAGTCTACTCTGACACACACTAGCTGTCATTTCCTTCCTGACTTGACTATCATATCTACGTGGAACATTTAACATTGTCATCATTATCATTACTTTCAGTTGGACTTGGTCAGAATTCAGAAATCTATGGGTGATAAGTGTGGGAGATAAGTTATATAATATGCTATTAAAGTTGATGTTGTATTGAGCATTTATAATGAAAAATATCCTGTAGAAATGACTGTGTAAATACTCAAAAGCTTTATTCATTTACCTTATACTTACAGTTTTTTAAGTGCTTCATGTGGTTACTCTTTCTCTCTCACACACACACATCTAAAATAGCCATTATGGAACATGTTTTTGCCTATTCTTGTCACGCTAAATGCATGTTAGAGTGATTTGTTCTGAGTTGCAGTCAGTGGGTGTTAAGTCTGTCCTTATGTGAACCCCTAACTCCTTAACTCAGAGTGCAGTAAAAGAGAGAGGGAATACTGTAGGATGGTGAGAGATGGGGAGTAATTTCTGATAGAGATAGATGCGTCAGCCAGATGGGTAAATGAATGCACTTGGCAAAAAGAAGAAGGGATGGGGAAATGGGAGCAGACTGCAAGAGGAGGAGAGCAAAACAATGCATAGAAACTGAAATGAAGTGAAGGGTCATGTGAAGGTCATGTGCTTTTTTATCAAGTGAACAAATGCTTCATGATGCTCAGCGCATGTTTTGACATTACAGTACAGTACAAGTTCTCTCGCCATGTACAGAACAGAAAACCTGTATTCAGGAGAATGGGAGAGAAGTAAATATTTGAAGCATTAAATTAAGAGAATAACTCTTTTGGCAAATGCAAGCATTTACATGAGTACATTAGTGAGTATTTGGCCTCTGTTAAGGATGGAGTCATGTATTTGGCTGTGTTCTGGTTGTTCCTCTGCTGTGTGTGCAAAAAAAAAAATTGGAGTGCAGTAGCAATTAACTCACCCACTTAGAGGCTAATTTGAGCCAGTGGCTTGCCTCTTTTAGACATTAAATGAGACAATTGCTTTCAAATAGTGGAGACAACAGAAACTTCAATGGTGCTTTAGTGCTGTTTTGACGCTTTAATTAAATGTGTGACCTGACTGAAAGATTCACTTTGATAGCAATTGATTGTTTTTTTTTTGTGTTTTTTTTATCAAAAGGCAAATAGGTTGTTAACTTAAGAAGAATCTATATTATTTTAAGTTATTTGAACTTTTCTTTCTTTCTCCAACATCATCTTTCTTTCTTCAGACTTCAAGGTCATTGAAAAAAAGTGTCCATGGTAAAGAGAAAACTTTACAAAGGTTTTTTTTTTTTAAATTGTGCATGCTTTATGCTCTTTGTATTCCTGTTAGATTCATATGGTTTGAAAAACCATTTCACGAGTTCTGGCTTGTCGGCTCGATTAAAGCGAAGCAGATTTGGCGTGCTGCTAAAGGAGGAGAAACGTCTAGGTTACTATTGTAACCCACGTTCCCTGAAGGAGGGAACGGAGACGTTACATATGGGAACTCGCCA
>JAUMHG010000060.1:8955387-8968506 GCA_032359395.1 Enteromius anoplus | reverse complement strand
ACACACACAACTAGTAACTTATATATATATATATATATATATATATATATATATATATAATATTTATTATATACACACACACACATATTATTAAAGTTTGTTTTATAGCAAACGCAGATAACTCCACATTTCATGTTTTAGAGTTAAAAAAACACTTGTTTAATCTTTTTAATCTCCTCAGATGACAACGCGCGATCACTTTTAGTCAGGTTTAACAAACCTCCACTCAGCTAGTCCATCTTTTTAGAACGAAAATAGCCTTGTCCCCTGACCTGAATGCAGTGTGCAGTTTCGCTAAAATAGACTTATCACTTCTTTTCAAAAACAGTAAAAGGTGAACACGTGATGTCTTGAAAGTCTTGTTTTTTTTATTATTGGTTTTTGCAGATGACCTCTTTAAATATTAACTATTTGATCTTTGCCGTAGTTGTTGGGGGCCACAGCTATAGAAGATAAACTGCAAGAGGGGGTTCCTGAGACCATTGCTATTCTCTCACTGGCTAACATCAAGATCTGGGTGCTCACTGGAGACAAACAGGGTAAGAACAGCATAAGAACAGGCCACAACTGTTATCATTTACTTGACAATTATAAACTGTCTTCTTCTCCTTTTGTGACAGAGACTGCAGTGAATATTGGTTATTCGTGTAAAATGCTGACAGATGACTTGACAGAGATCTTTATTGTTAATGGACACACTGTCCAAAGTGTACGTGAAGAACTGAGGTACAATGCTGACATTTGCCCGATCTGTCCATACAGTAACACATGAAATATAAGAGATGTAAGTCTTTTTTAAGGAAAGGCTTTTACATTTTCTCATCCTCTTATGTGTTTTAGGAAAGCAAGAGAGCGAATGCTGGAGTCCACACGCACCAGAGATGGAGGGAAGGAAGCTGAAGCTCAGGGATGGGGTGGTGCTTGTGCCTTTGGAAATGGATGTGGAGGTGGCGGGGGTCCTAGTTGGATGCCTAATGAGGGCAAAGGTCCCCCTCCTCAGGCTCCGCCCCCCTCTTTATTGGAGTCGATCAGTGGAGAGTTCGCCCTCATCATCAGCGGACACAGCTTGGTGGGTGAATGTTATCAGAAGGACTTAATTTTTTTATTATTATTTTAATAATTATTTAAATGCTATACATTTTATGCTATTATTTTAAATTAATATTTAATCTAAATATAAAATCTTTTGTCTTCAAAGAAGATACCAAATATGTTCATCACATATCTAAACATTTGTTTCCCTTAACATTCAGATATTAAAATTAAATAAAATGCCAACAATTGAAACGACTAACTAGATTAGATGATTATTTTAACATTGTCATTTTGATTTGTTTTTAAAATTCTATTTAGTTATATTTTTTCAGTTTTTATTTTAATATTTCAATTTATACATTTCAGTTCTTTTCCAAGGCACAATTTGTCATTTTTGTTAACATTTGAAAAAAAATATGTTAAATTATTATTATTATATTATTATTGTTTTAATTAAATATACAATTTAAAATATACAATTATTTGATTTTATTACAACACAGATATTGCAAGGTAGACAACAGCAGCAGTGAAAAAGCATATAGCTCAAAGTTGCAGAATAATAACAAACAGGAAATTAACAAATAGTAAACTTAAGAAACATATCAAAAACATACGAGAGTGTATTAGATTATTTGTATTATAATAATCCCTGTGACATAACTGAACTAAGATGAGGTTTTAAGTAGTCCTGACAGGGGGTCCAAACCTACAAACAGATCTGTTTTCAAATAAATTACAAAAGTAAAATGTTACAAAGTCATTGACTCAGAAATAACCACATGACAAGTTTTTCATTTGACATTTACATTTTTATTTAGATGATTTATTTCAGTTTATTTGAATTACAGAAAGAATATGTAGTCTTAAGTTTTTGGTAACCATAACACTGATTTTGTTCCGTTTTAAATATCAGATTAATATTAATAATTTTTGGATGTAAACCCCTGATCTGGTTTAAGCTGCTCTGACCAAGCTGGTGTCTTTCTGGTTTATCTGAGTGCCCAAAACAACTCTAAAGACCTGTCAAGACCAGCAAAGTCTGGTTTAAAAAAGATTTTTTTTTTTTTTTACAGCAGGGACATTGAGAAATCTAAAACTTTAATCCAGCACACCAACCAGCAAAGTTTAGGCCTGATTAAGCATGATTTTTCAGCTGGGATACTAAGGAATATTTCCATCTGTCTGTTGGCCAGGCTCATGCTTTGGAAGCGGATATGGAGCGTGAGTTTTTAGAGACGGCGTGTGCTTGTCGAGCAGTGATCTGCTGCAGAGTGACTCCTCTTCAGAAAGCTCTGGTGGTGGAGCTGGTTAAACGGCATAAAAAAGCAGTCACACTCGCCATCGGAGATGGAGCCAATGACGTCAGCATGATAAAGAGTAAGAGAAAAAGATACACTTCAACACTAAATCCTTGCTGAATAATACATTCTATAAACAATTTGTGACCCCAAACTTCTGAACTGTGCATTATCGCAATTATTATTGGTATAATTGGGATCTCAAGATATTTGATCTTATTTTGTAGGTGATTCGCAAATGTTTTTTTCCCCCCTTTTAATGCCATTCACTTCGACTCATAAATGATGCATTTTTCAGGTAAAGTGTTGTTGTATGTACAGTATTCAGCCATCATCTCTTGCTGTGGTAACATCTGGTAGTAACCATAGGAGGAATGTAAGGCTTTTCAAAGCAAACAGCTCAAGCAAAACAATTCTGGTTCCCTTTTTAGCTTATGCAAAGATACCCCACAGAAACCAAATAATTGATATTCGGTGAGTTCGTTCAGTTTGTTATTGTTACATGTGGTTGCTTCATTTCCCTTAACTGAGCAAAAACATCTCAGAGCTGTGCCAGTGGGCTCTCACGGTGTCACAACTATATTTCAAAAGGCTCCTGTGCGCATGGATAAGAACGAAATGTGGAGGATGTGGTTTATGTCCAAATCTCTTTACACCATCCTGTGCTGTCCCAGCTCAATATATTTACACGCAAACACGCGGTCTAGCCCATGTCAAAAGCAATGTCCCATCTTCTGTTTGTTTGTTGCTGTGGGTGTGTGCAGGTTACTGGTGTGTAGGAGTCAAAGTCAGTCTCAGTAGGGGACACGCATCAAAAGACTGATTGACAGCAGTACTAATGTAAACTAATGTTGTTGTTTTTTTTACTGATTTAGATCACTTTGTGACTGCCCACAAGTCTTTGGTTTTGTTTTGTTTTGTGTGGTATTTACACATTAGTTTATCTGCCTTAACCTGCCGTTGAACCTGAACAGCACTAAGACAGATAATAACCGAGAGCAGGGGCTTTCAGACTAGACTCCTGAGACTGTTATACATCTGTTAAGTGTTTGGAAACACAGGGGGAAAAGTCTTTGTGATCTATTTTAGGGGTGGTAAATTCAACGTGTTCATTTGAGATATAGAGTATGTTTAATGCAATAAATTTTCACATTGGGTCACTAAGTGTAAATAGCCTGTCTCGTTGGCTATTTACAATAAAACTGAACTGCATTATCTGAAATAGTTTGTTTCTCTGTTTCTGCAGCAGCTCACATTGGCGTGGGCATTAGCGGTCAGGAGGGGATCCAGGCCGTGCTGGCCTCAGATTACTCTTTTTCCCAGTTTCGCTTCCTGCAGCGTCTTTTGCTGGTGCATGGACGCTGGTCCTATCTGCGCATGTGCCGCTTTCTTTGTTACTTCTTCTACAAGAACTTTGCCTTCACTATGGTGCACTTCTGGTTCGGATTCTTCTGTGGATTCTCAGCGCAGGTAGGATTCATACTGAGGCTCAAAAAAATGTCCTGTGCATGAGGTGACCTCATAACCTTGGGTGTTTGTTTTATCTAGACTGTCTATGACCAGTACTTCATCACTCTATACAATATCGTATACACATCTCTGCCGGTGTTGGCCATGGGCATCTTCGATCAGGTGGGAAAAAGAAAACAAGGACCTAATACTGAAACATTTTTGTTTAGCTTTGATGAGAAACTCACTTCCACCTCAATCTTCTTCTGTCTCAGGATGTTCCTGAACAGAGGAGTCTGGAGTATCCAAAGCTGTATGAGCCGGGTCAGCTGAACTTGCTGTTTAACAAGCGGGAGTTCTTCATCTGCATCGCACAGGGAATCTACACGTCAGTGGTTCTCTTCTTCATTCCCTACGGTGTTCTCTCTCACGCCACACAGAGCAATGGAGTCCCGCTGGCAGACTACCAAACTTTTGCAGTAACTACAGCAACGGCCCTTGTCATCGTTGTCAGCGTCCAGGTGAGTCCAACATTAGCACTTAATGGAACAGTTCACCCTGAGTAAATGATAACAGAATTTTCATTTTTTTGGGGTGAACTGTTTAAGTATAGTGTTTGTTGATTTATATTTTTGGTTTGTGGTTATTTTTTATTTGTAGTTAAAGGTTTTGTATAGTAGTGGCAAGGAAGGGTTTTGAATAGCCCTAGCTTTTTGCTATTTAAAAAACAAATGCTATTTGTATCTAGATTGCTCTGGACACTGGTTATTGGACGGCTATAAATCACTTCTTTATATGGGGCTCTTTGGGTACCTACTTCACCATCCTCTTCGCTATGCACTCCAGCATTCTGTTTAATATCTTCCCCAAGCAGTTCCATTTCCTTGGTGAGTCAGCACTTTAACCTATCTGTATTTGATAACATCTTTTCTAAAAACAAGAAAAATCTAACTGACCTCAAACTTTTATATGGTATTGTACACATACAATTCCTTTAACAGTCATGTAGGCTACATGGTAAATGAATAGATCACCAAAAAAAAATGCATACATACATTTTAACAATTATTTAACCTGAATGAAATAATGAAAATATAATAAATTAAAATAAGTGTGGCTTTTTAATTGTAATTTTAAACTAGATCTTGTTTGTGTTTAATCTTGATCCAAATGTGTGCTGCGTTACAGTGTGTTTGAATATGTGTGACTTACTTTTTTGTTTTGTGTACATGCCATGTGTTTATTAACCACAGGTAGTGCTCATAACACACTCGGGCAGCCAGTGGTGTGGTTGACTATTGCTCTGGCTACCGTCATCTGCATTGCTCCAGTCCTTGCGTTCCGCTTTCTTAAACTGGACCTTAAACCTCAGCTCTCAGATACTGTAAGTATGAGTCTGCCCCTGGTTTTTCTGTCCTAAATCACAAGCCATCTTTTAATTTGTTAATATCCACGTTCAGCCAAACAAAGTCAGTATGCAACAGTATATTCAGTATAACAGAGTAAAGACAAGACTTCAAAAAAACTTTAAAACAAACTTATGATTAAATGTTTAAAAGTTTTTGTGATCATTAAAGAAACACACCGCCTTTTTCCAACTCCCCTGGAGTTCAACAGTTGAGTTCTACCGTTTTTGAATAATTATCAGCACAATATATATATATATATATACATACACTACTAAGATTTGAAATAATTTTTTAAAGATGTTTCTTATATTCATCAAGGCTGCATTTTATGATCAATTTTGAACAATTTTTATATTGTGAAACATTGCAATGTAAAATAACAATTTTCTATTTTAATATTTATTAAATATAAATATAAAAAAAAAATATATAAATATAAATATAATTTATTCCTGTGATGCAGTCATTCTGATTTATTATTAGTGCTGGAAACACTAATTGCTGCAGTTATATTTTTTAGGATTCTTGAATGAATAAAACGTTAAAAAGAAGAGCATTTATTTTTAATAGAATAACAATATATACTATCAGTCAAAAGTTTGTGGACTGTAAATATTTATTTTTTATTTTTGAAAAGAAATTAAAACTTTTATTCAGCTAGGATGTGTTTATATTACTGTAGATCTATATTCTTAGAAAATATTTTTTTTTTAAACAAATGCTGTTCTTTATAACTTTTTATTCATCAAAGAATTCTAATAATAAATCAGCAAATAAGACTGAATGCTGAAGGATAACGTGACACTTTGGACTGTAGTAATGACTGATAGAAATTCAGCTTTGCATCACAGAAATAAATTATATTTTAAAGTATATTAAAATAGAAACCCATTATTTTAAATGGTAAAAATATATCCCCTGTATTTTTGTATTTGCATGTATTTATATAAAAAAGCAGCCTTGATGAACATAAGAACATTTTTTTAAATATTACTGTTTCCAAACTTTTAACTGGTAGTGTGTATATATATATATATATTTATAAATAATAAATGATATTCATAATATAGTCTCAAGCACTGCTCATTGAAATTGTGTTTTTGATTGTCAGATAGTTAAGGTTGGTTGATTATAGCATACTCTGATTCATAGCTTAGATCATATTTGTTTCGCTTCAGTAGGTTTGACACATTTGTTTGTTTCTGGTTATCCCCTCACACTCATCCCCACCCTTTATTATTATTCTGCAGGTGCGCTACACTCAACTTGTGCTGCAGAAAAAGCGGAAACCTGGTGGACGTGCTGGTCGTGGAGTGGGCGGTGCTGGTGTAGCCAGTGGCAGTACTCTTGGCCGCTTGGGACGAGGTGGATCCCGACGCTCTGGTTATGCGTTTGCACATCAGGAGGGCTTCGGCGAGCTGATCACGTCAGGAAAAAATATGCGCCTGAGCTCCCTGGCTCTCGCCACGTTCGCATCTCGCCACAGCAGCAGTTGGATCGATACCCTTCGCAGGAAAAAACACACAAACAGCACTGCTGCGCAAAACACCCCGCCCGCTGGAGAAGACAGCACCGCCTCCTCTCAAGCTCCACCCCTTTCCACATCTTCCTCAGCAGCAGGCGTGGCAGAGCAGTCATGTAATGAACCTGTCCTCGCTCACAGCCCTGATGATATCGCTCTCAGTGTTATTAGGTGTCCAGAACGAGAGGTTGGAGAATGTAGTACAGCAACTGTGCAGGTAAATAACATCTAAAAACAGCTTCAAGCACAAATCACTTGCAGATACACCACATGCACAAATATAGGTTGTTATACAACATTGGACAGAGCATTGATTCGGTAGTAGTACAAAAACTAATTTTGATTGACAAAATAAGAAAATTTCCCCAAAGAAGAAAACGGCAAGAAGCAGAACTATTATAAACACTTTCATTTCTCACTTTTGTATATAGTAGTGGTCTCAGCTCAGTTCCCCAATAATTAGGAAAACCCTAACGCTCTCTTGTGTAACGTATACAGTACTGTTCGAAAGTCCACAATCAGTATGTTTTTTTTAAAAGAAATTAATACTTATATTCAACAAAAGTGACCTAAAATGCATTATAAGACATTATTTTAATTTGATTTGTCAAAAAATACTTAAAGAAAAGTAACACAGTTATAAAAACGCATTAAGCAGGACAAATCTGTTATTAAAATTTATATTGAAATATTTGATCAGCAAATCAGTCTATTAGAATGATTACTGGCAGATCATGTGACACTGAAATCTGAAATCACGCCTTCCTAAAATTCTGCTTTCTTTTTATTTAATGTTGTGATTTTTTTTACAGTATTCTGTCTTGAATAATTAGGTTTTTAGTAATAATTACTAATACACAATATAAAAAAAAATCAATAACTTGATTAATGCAGTGGTTGCATTTCAGCGGTTATGTAAATTTTGTAAATCTGAAAGCTTAGCTGTTTTGGATTTCCCACTTCTTTTACTCTCTTTACTGATTTGCATGCTTTTCAGTGGCTGTTTTTTGGACACAATTTCACACAGAGCTAAAATCTAAAAATGTTAAGCTTAACTATTGGTTGGACAGCTGCTGTTGTAGACCCACGGTTGAAAAAAAAAAAGTATAGCTGTGGTTGCAAGGGGGAATTAAAGGCAAACCGAATTTGCTGATTTATATCTGAAATAGTACACAATGCTATTTAATGCTATTGAACGCTGTGCAAAGTGGCATAATTCCTAAAGTCTATGTTCTTCCAAAAATACATTTAAAGTCAATTGTAACCAAAAAATTAAAGGGATTTTAGGTTTGTAACTACATGAGGTTGAGTAAATGATGACTTTAGTGCAGATATTTCTAAGACCTTTTCATTCTTTCTTCTAGGAAGCACAGTTTGTGTGGAAGGGAGCCGGAGCTCGTATCAGTGGTGCCAGCAGTCCTGGTCCACCTCCCATTGCAGAAGAAACTTCCAGTGGCGAGTGATGGATCAGCTGGAATCCTTCATGTAAACGCTCACACCTTCTGACGTGTGCTCATGTTTCTGTCTGAGGACATGTGCGGTGAAGACAGCGCCCCAGACAGTTTAGGAGTAAAAACATGCTTGAATTAAAACACATGGAAATGGATGCAGATTCAAACTGTGCATACAGACAGCAAAAAAACGTACATTTCCTGTATTATGCTCATTCTCAGATTTCCTGTCAGTGAGAAGGACAAATCTGTTTATGTCTGAGTTTTCCATTCTAGCCAAGTTATCAGACAACAAACCACTAAAAGCATTGCCAAGGCTGATATTACAACACACCTGACTATCCAAATAGCTGACCTAATATGCGAAATTACATTTGACATGAAATTAGATTCATTCATTTTTAATTTGCAGATGAACGAAAATCCAAAATTTGGAAAAATTTGTAGAAGAAAGTCTTTCTGACTCATATTTTACTATACATATATCAGTGCATATCACAATGTATTAATACGCTGCACACGTAACAGTTTCAAGTAACAATTGTACAGATATTCCCGATAACTAACTGACCTGAAGTATCAGCCTCAGCTGTATTGTGTTTTTGTATTCAAATTGGGTAGTTCTGGATCTTATCATGTTCATTTGAAGTCACAGTCAGGTCAAGGATTGTCTGTATCTCTTTATATGAAGAGCAGTTTATCTTTTCTTCCGTTTTTTGATCTCTTAATGATTTTCTGTGGTCTCGTACTGTTTTGACCATTTTGTCAGCACATTGTTTTGCTGAGTCAAATACTTCAGCTTTTTGTCTGTTTGTTGCTCAGAGGTTAATAATGCTACTTGAGTTCAAGCAAGTGAACTGTCTCGCAGTATGTACTGTTAGAGAAGGCTAGAGATTCTCTGTTATTCCCATTGCTGAAAATAGCACTAAGATGTATGTGGTTCTGTGATAAAACACTATAGTTCTCAATGAGAACGTGATTGTGCTGGATGAACCCGTTCTTTCTCATCCATTTGTTTGCACCATATTGGTGCTCTAACCCTGACTGATTGACATGAAGTCCAGTTCAACCTCAAACTCTGCTCTACTGGACCTTTGAGGGTTTAAGAATTTGCATTGATCCAGTGGACTGTTACGTGTTTAAACTTTTTTTTCTTCAAATATTTAACATCAGAGTTACCAAATGGATCCCACCTTGACCATCATGGTCTAAATGTGGCCTTCACCAGTGTTTGAATTTAGGTTAATGGGCTGATAAGATGTGTGTGTTATTTCGAATGGGTGGGACAGACCAAGAAAGTTGATAAAAATGTGTGAGAAGTTACTGTGTCACCATACTTGTCTTGTTCATTGTGTAAGCTAGGCCTAGCTCTCATACTGTTAAATGGGTAACAATTATATGCCTTAAAAGCTAACTTTGTGAGTGTTATTATTTTTTTTTTTTAAACATGTATCTATTTTCATCCACACATAAAAACATGTACATATATTGCAGTAAGAGGTTAAAGGTCATTTTATGGATAGTTTCAGTGTCTGTTAGCCAAAGCCACATGATTTGTTAACAGTATGACCCTACCGTTGTAAATGGGCCAAGTAAAAAAAAAAAAAAAAAAAGGTATAATGAACAAAATAAAAAGACTGATCATGGCTGTGTGTCTAAATACTTTTGAATCCTAAATCGTTTATAAAAGGAATAGTTCACCCTAAGATTATATTTGCTCACCATCATGTCATGCTTTGTTCGAATGGTCTGCTCACTCTTTTCCGTGCAGTGAATCAGGACTGAAGCACCCTAAAAACGATACTTTACTCACAAATTAAGTAGTGATGCTCAATATGTGAACGATTCGTTCTTTTGAATCGGATCTTTTTTTTTTATTATTGAATCATTTCACAGGGTTAACGACCAGTTTAAATGATTCGCGGATGAATCGGGTTATAGAGTTCGACTCACTGATTCAGTGATCCAGTCGCAGCCGAACCACGACCATAGAAAAGTATGAACTTTTATCTCACTTAACGGCGTGTTTTTTTGTTTTGTTTTTATTTTTGGTGAAACCTCTGCAACTTGAAATTCCACTTTTTGTTCCACGGCTGATAGACAGTCAACATTAGGGTGGGTAAATCATGAGACTATTCATTCTGGGAACTATTTCTAATTATTAATGCAATGTATTTCTAAATGTTATTCTAATCCCACTGCTAGCAGCAGACCTGAGCTATTCTGGCGATGCTCGGAGATATAGCAGGTCCTGGGTCACGTAGTAATGTTTTATAAAACTGACCGCAAACAGAATTAGTTTGTTCTCGGTCTTTGCCTTGTCAAATAGGAACTTGTTTGTCTTTGTGGTCCATCGGTGTCGCAAGAGCGGATTTGCTAAAGTAACAGATAG
The DNA here is from genome assembly GCA_032359395.1 of Enteromius anoplus. Taxonomy (NCBI): domain Eukaryota; kingdom Metazoa; phylum Chordata; class Actinopteri; order Cypriniformes; family Cyprinidae; genus Enteromius; species Enteromius anoplus. The sequence continues at coordinate 8,957,947 of JAUMHG010000060.1, read as the reverse complement.
TATAATGTGCTGGGAGGAGAGGAAGGGGCTGCCTGTAGTCTTCTGTCTGTCTCACAAACAAACGAGCTCCGGATCGAAGTCTAGTTATCACTGACAATAATATTACTGTTTTGTACCATGATTCAAATGCAACATTTACATTTTAAATGTTAAGTTTGTTTGTTTATTTTAATAATCTGTTTAAAATCTTTATTTGAGGAAAATGTAATTTTCGTCTTGCCGAAAGGGCTGGCATTATGACCCGTTATACACATATTGTATATTTTGGTGGCTGATTATTATTTTTTTGGACGTGAAATCTGGTTGATAATGTGGACGCGATCTCCACTCACGTTTCTCCTCGGTGTTATAGCTGCGATTGAAGTTCAGGCTGTCTCAGAAGAGCTGTGTCCTCGACAAGGTAATTAACCACTTCATTTCTCATTTGGATTAATGTGTATGATTAACCAAAATCAGTTATTCTTCATCTGTATTGTATATTATGACTTATATATCTCTTTAATGCAATTCTTCTTGTAGATGTTAGAGTGATTCATCTCTGACTCAGTGGTTAATGGTGAATGATAAACGCTTGTGGTTAAGAGTAGCCCAATATTATTAGAAATCCTTTTAGTACTTTAGCAACTTTTACCACGGGACATTTCTTTGATGCATAGAAGAGGTCACGTTTAAACCATCCTAAAAACTTTTTACCTCCCATTAATTATTTATGTATTTATTTTTTGCTTTGCTTTAATATGCAGTATGTATATATATATATATATATATATAATGAATGATTTCTTTTTAAATATTTTGCATTCAAAAAAAAGTATAAAATTGTAAATAATTTGCAATCAAGTTATAATTAAAAAAAATAATAACTTTGTATATTTTAGATACATTAAATGCTACATTTGTTATTATTGCAAAACAAAGTAGACCTATATCATTTAAGATGTGGTGGAAATTACTGTAAAATTCAGATAGAGAAAAAAATTACGTCTACTGTTTGGCTTTGTTTGTGGACAAAATAAACAGTTTATTTCTTACAGTCCTGAGAGCAAGACGTGTGCATAAATGAAGTAACACTCACATTTGGCATACAAAGAAAATAATCTATGAATATGATGAGGATATTATAGCAAATGTTCAAGTATGACACATAAAAATGAGGCAAAGTGTGGATTTTATAAGCTTTCAATCATACTTTGTTTAAAAAGGCCATGTACTTGAAAAAAGTCTTTTACATACAGTAATTCTCTTTTGTCCTTTTATAGTTATTATGTTGTTGCATTGCCTTTAAATGATGTCCACTGGTCATCATATTTGACCAATATGACAGAAAGAAAGAGTGATTGTAAGGAAGAATCTGGGGGATTTTAATAAAAGGAACTGAAAGTAAAAGTACCACTTTGTTGCATAAATTTGTTCCATATTTAACCCGCGCAATGAACTGTGGGTATAATGTACTGCAGAGTCCAGTATATATGAGACAAAAAAAAAAAAAACAGGGATTAATTATACTTAAAACGGTTTTGATTCTTCGTCAGAGACCCCTCCTGGAGTTTTGGTCTTGAAGCCAGGAAGCAATGTTGTGTTTGGCTGCAGAGGTGATATCACGGTGGACGGTGTGCCGTTGACTTCGGCCAGTGTCATGAATAAAAAATACAGAAACAGGCAGAGAGAAGACATCACTGTCAGCTTCACATCCCAAAAAGGTTATGCTAGTGCTACACAGCTAAACAATATAAAGGGAAATGCTACGACTGGGACCGACAATAAGACTGATTCTGCTGTGTATACCAAAGCTAAAGGGGACACAACGGTTACCGCTAAACCACCTGTAACCATAAGAAAGGAACAAGCCACTTCTAAACGTGTTTTGCGAGCTGTCCCTCAAACTACTAGACAGGAGGAAGAGGTCTCTAAAATCACCATGGGGACAGATTTTGAGCAAGATGATTATGAGGACTATGATTATGAAGTTGAACGGTCCAGGGTGACAAGAGACATCAAAAAGCGAACGCGCTGGACTCTTAATGGACGACAGGTGCATGCTGGAGTGGAAAGAGGGGGGATTTTAAGACGGCCTGATCTCAGTTATGCTGCTGCTGGGACTTACAGTTGCTACAGAGGAGAGAGGCTCATGTCCACACACACAATCAGAGTAGGGGGTGAGGACCCTTTTTTTTACACTAATTTTGATAAGTGGTTTACAGATATACACAGAAGAAATTCACATCCTTGCGCTATGTTCACAGTGCCCCCAGAGACACCCACTGTTCACTGCTACAGGAAGTTTCACAGAAGTAAAGTCCGCTGTGATTGGACATCCAAAAATACAGTAAAGCCACAGCCACTGTGCTACCTGCTTCTTTTTAGAGGGTGAGTTTGTGAATGTGTATGTGTTAGACGTCATGAATTCATTTAGCAGCAATCAGCTAAATAACTTATTTTTACTATTATTATAAATTAAGTAATAGATCTTAAAATATTTTTTGCCATTTTTTTAGATTATACAAATGTTTAAATTGAAAATATGTGTATATATATATATATATATATATATATATATATA
>JAUMHG010000060.1:8924106-8955287 GCA_032359395.1 Enteromius anoplus | reverse complement strand
TACTGTACAGGTTCTCAGCTTATCCAAACAAGTCTTTTTCTTCTCTCTCTTCAAGCCTTCCTCTCTTATTAGTTGCTGCTAATATATTCACATTCATTCATAACCCGTGCTACAGATATGCTGAATACCATTTCAATAAACTGTAACATTGTTCTCTGTTTAACTGTTATCAGATTACGACTTATCAAAACAGAACTGGTGAAAAGTCAAAGAGTGTGTTATGAATCTCAGTTTTATGAATAAACAGTACAAGCATTCATGCTACATTTGGATGTGGTTAGCAGGCAGATAACCTATGAGATAGAATAAAGTTATCGCTAATGTGATAACAGTAGGGGGTCACCGAAAAGGACATTTACTGTCTGCGTTGAAAAAGCATGCATTTGCAAAAATGTATGTACAAAAACTTTGAATAACAGCATAGATTTTGACAAAAAATGTGTGTGTGTGTGTGTGTATAAACATACTGTAAATAATTTCAAAATGCATACAGCATGTGTGTGTATTGATATATAGTTTTGGGGAAAGTTACTTTTAAAAGTAATGCATTAACAATAATTACTTAGTTACTCTTTATGAAAAGTAATGTGTTTTTTAAATATGGGCAGAGCTTGAGTGTTTGCTATTAATAGCTTCTTATATTAAAAACAAATGTTAAAGCACAACAAAACGTGTCACAAATAAACCTCAGGCTGAAGAAAAATTAAATTCACTTCTGTAAAGTAGAATACAGAAGATGAAAGTTCAATACTCTTCCAAAAAAAAAAAAAAGCACAAAAATTTATTTTTGAAGCCATTTTTGATTGTAAGTATGGTTGAACGGACCATAAAAGGTCAGCAGCAAAGACATTGGTTAATGAAATGTGATTAGATACATTTGTGTAATTTAATAATTGCAGGTTTCTGTCATATTCTGAGTTTATTTTAATTCATTTTGATGACTACTAAATCTGTTTTTTGAGAGTGAAATGAATTAATGCACATTCACATTTAGTCGAAAACTACACTGTATTCACACACTGTGAACAATACCACTGTATTTCTGATTTCTCCCAACATGGAGTAAGGAGACTTATCAGTCAATAAATAAGAAAAAAAAATTAACTGGCGTAATTCTAAAATTAATAAGTAATGCGTTACTTTACTAGTTACTTGAAAAAGTTACTTGGTAACTCGCGTTACTTGTAACGCGTTACCCCCCCAGCACTGTTGATATATATGTCATAAATATACACAGTACACATACATAATGTAAGCAAATTTTTATTTTAAATGTGATTAATCATTAATCCAGTAGCACCATACATATCCCTTCTAGCCTTAATCGTTTAGTGGGGGGTAATTGAGAATGAATGGGGGAAAATCACACGAGTGGAGGAAATGCTTCCATTACTATATTATGACTGGTTATGAGTGGATGTGATTGGTTCGTAAATCCTGCCTCTTGTTTTTGTGTGAGCTTGGCACAAGTGAACATAAAAAAAAAGATGGCGCTATCAAATAATGGCAAAATTAATTATTGCTTTGTGTCACATCAAAATAAAACTTGAAAAAAAAAATTCTTCTCTCTTTGCAAAGAATGTCGAGCGATGCCACTCGCGTGAATTGTTCATTCTCCCGCTCCCGCTGCTGGTGTGCTTTTCCTGTAGAGGAAGGTGACAAAACTCTCCATACAGCAAAACTGTGTGTGTCCAACGCTGCAGGCAGTGCCTTGAGCCCTTACATCAGCTTCAACCTGCATGACATGAGTGAGTGCTTGTGCTTTTCTCTTCCTTGGGATGATGACTAGTCACACTTTTAGCGCACAACCAATGTGCTTGTGAAAGAAAAATCTTTTTCTCTGTAGTTAAGCCAGATCCTCCTGCTGACGTATTGGTGATAGAAGTTGAGGGCCAGAGGCATAGACTCAACGTATCCTGGTCTTATCCCAGTTCCTGGAAGGATAGCTACTATATCTTGCGTTTCGAGCTGAGATACCGACCACAACTCAAAGAGCAGGTAAAATGGGAAGGCTTATGTGTATAAATCTTAAAATGCCACAGCTTGGGTTGTGTATGAGTCTGTTTCCCTATATATTTGTGTTTGTGTGTGTATTTAGTACCAGTTAGTGGATATAGGTGAAAGGATGCACAGAAAATTGTTCTGGATGATTTATGATGCTCTGCCAAACATTCGGTATGAAGTGCAGCTCCGAGCCAGGGATGAGTTTGGCGAACACTGGAGTAATTGGACTGAGACGGTCTATGCAGTCACTTGGAAAGGTAACAAAATACATGCAGTTTTTTAATACTCTAATACTTGGTTTAATCTATCTAAATATTGTGCTGCTTTATAGGAACTCAATCAGTTTTGGTGTATTTTTAAGTATTTGGTGTATTTGGCAAATGCATGCAATATTGATTTTAAGAGAGCAAAGATCATCAGACAGGAGGCTCTGAACAGGTCATGTCCAGACTCTGCTTTACTGGAAGTGTATGAGAACATCATTTACACTGTTTGTATTGGGGAAAGTATCTGATTGTCTGTTGGACATTGAGCTTTCAGCCTGCTGGGCAAGCTTTGAAAAAGGAGAGACTTTGCAACAAACATAAAAACCACACAATTGCACAAAAATGTAGTCCAAGAGGTAATCTTAGTATTTGTAAATATCAGTGAATAGAATTATTATCAATAAGCATTTTCACTTTGGTAGTAGCTTTCATCTTTTTGTATTTTTTTCACAACAAATGCACAATCATATACCTACGACGGCGTAAAAAACAACAACAACTAAAACTACGAGATTAAAGTCATAATATTATTAGAATAAAGCCGAAATTACGAGAATAAAGTTGAATCTATGAGAATGAAGTCGTAATATTAAGAGTTTAAAGTCAAAATACTACAAGAATAAAGTCGAAATGTTTCAAGAATTTAAATCATCAGAATTTAAATCATATAATATTTAGTATAGTGCACTTGCAAATTACCCGGTTTGAGAGAAGGCCACGGGAATTTAGGATTATTTGAATATTGTTGTGGCCGCTTCATCTTACTTGAATGAAAAATAAGAATTCGTGGAAACTGCTTAATATAAAGTATATGATATTTATTAAAAGGCTGAACAGGAACAACTTTTTATCTTAACAACAGCTCACACACTCAGTCGACATTCCTTTGGGGGGCGCTGTAGATCTCTTATTTAACCCTTTTTAATACACTACAAAGGCATTTATGTGTGATTATAACCAGTGTAGAGTCTCATTGTAATCGGGAAAATTATTAACTTACACTGCCACTTAAACTAAAGCGATATTTGCTATATGTCAGGCTATAATATATATGTCATGTTATAATATACATATTGTTTGTATTTTGCTATTAAACTGGCAGATTTTGAAAGCTGCGAATATCTCCGGGTGCTCCCAAACTAGGCTGACTTTATTCTCGTAACACCTCGACTTTAATCTCATAATATTTCATCTTTATTTTCGTAATATTATGACTTTAATCTCGTAGTTTTAGATTTTTTATTATTTTTTTGGTGGCACTAAAACGCTGTCGTACATACCAACATAACCGTCAACAATACATTTATACATATATTAAAAATTAATAATAAATCATACAAACAGACTTCTGCAGTAATTCAACCAAATCAAGTTATAATTGTTTTTGAAGATAATTTATGAAAGTTCGCCGCATAAAATCAAGCGAACTAATGTTTTTCTCCAGACTCAAGCATAATAATATCTAAAACCTTACACTATTTCAGTTGCTTTTAGGACCAAACAAACAGACAACATATATATATATATATTTATATATATAGTATAGAAATAGTTCACCCAAACATTTTAATTCTGTCATCATTTACTCACCAGACTGTTTTGGGTCACCATTGACTTCCATAGTTTTGTCCTACTATGGACGTCAATGGTGGCTCAAAACAGCCTGGTTACAACCTTTTTTCAAAATGTCTTCATACAGGTTTGGAACTACTTGAGGGTGAGTAAATGACAGAATTTCCATTTTTGGGTGACCTAAGGCTGGTTAAAATGATATCTGCTCTGACAAATTTCAGCCCTATTAACAAAGTCAAAGTGTTATTATTACTGTGTAAATGCATTCATGCCACATTCAATCAGCATTGACAATTGTGTAAAAACACAAGTAGAATTTGGGAAAAATACCTTTTATTCTTACACAGCTTTGATGTAAAAGAGCAAAACAGAAGCTTTAAAGTTGTGCCATTTAAATTCCCCCCCTTAAAATTGTTTTGAACGTTGAAATGTCTGTTTTTATTTCTTTGTAGCTCCTGAGATGACTACTACCTGTGAGAGCACTACTTTGGTGAGTTCATTCAACAAAATATAATACACAAACAGACTGACATGTCTCCACATGTTTTTGTACCCATTTAGACATATAAACACAGATTAAACAACTTAAAACGTTATGTTTATTATTTCTTCCATTGTCATTCAGGAGTCCCTTGACATGTTTGCTGAAGGTTCAGGGGGATCTGGAGAAGACCCAGGTGGAGGTGAGTCTAAGCAAGAAAACAAGGGTAGCTTGTCTCATTGTTCTCTTTCAGGTACTGTTACTCACACATCTGCTAATTCTATAATGAAAGCAAACAGGAAATGAACGTGGCACCTTACTGAAAAGTCAAAACAGGAAATGGTCACCATAACACATTTGGAGTTTAACAATGTGCTGTAATTTCCACACGTTTTAGCTTTCCATGACATTTCACCTCTGTCCTCATTTGCTTTTCTGTCTCTCTGGCTCAGTGACAGTAGATGGAGCTGAATATATTGAATATGCTACAGCGGTGTATGTGCCATGTGCTCTTGGGCTATGTCTTCTTGTAGGCTTCACCATGCTCACTGTCTGTTTACTCAGGTAAAACTCTTTTAATATCTTTACCCCCCCCCCTTTACTCCTCATATTTACCCAGTGTACTTTGTGTTCTAATAGGAAGAGGCTGCATTTCATGTCTAGAATAGGAAAACAGACTTTGCCCTTTGCAATCTTCCTTCATTCCCCTCGACCTCTTCCTACTCCTGTTCAATCTGAGCAGCTTCCAGAAGAGGGAATGTCACTGATGTCTCCTCCCCAACACAGCCAGCAAGACTTCCTTCCTGTGCAACAAAAGCTCCAGGAGTGCATTCATCTGCATAACATTGATTATTTCCTGTCTCCAGGCATAGACAGACTTGAGTAACAGAAGATATATACTGTGATAGACCAAGGAGACTTGGATTTGTATTCAGTATCAGTATTGTGAGTGCTAACTCAATGTTGAGTGTCACTGTATAGACAAAGTTATTATCTTGGCCTGCCTTATTTTTGAATGCTTTCAGAACTTTTTGTGAATAAGAATCTTTCAAAGCAATTTGTACAAAATGCCTGCTATCTGATGACCATGGCAGTCTTATGAAGCTAAAGCACTTTTATAAATAACTCTGAAAGTGTCTGCTAAATGCCTTACAGAAATGTTAAGAATCTATTTTGACTTACCTGTTTAAAATAAATATAAGAATCCAGATTATGGTGACTTATAATGAAAGTGAATTGGACCAATTTATAGAGGATGTAAACCTTACAGTTTTACAAAATTGATTAATTATTTTCTTGAAATGTTTTTTAATTTTTTAAGGGTTTTATTTATTAAATTAATACTTACTTTATATATATATATATATTATATATATATATAAATTAATACTTAAAAGCAATATTAAAAAATGTCCCCTTCCAAACTGTATAATGGCAATGAATTGTGGTTGAAATTTTGAAGCAAACTAAAGTGCATCCATCCATTATAAAAAAGTGCTTCACATGAATCTGGGTGTTAATAAAGGCTCTCTGCAAAATATGTAAGATTGCAAATATCCTTTTTTATAATCTTTGTCTTTCAATAAAACATATTTGACAAAAAAAAAAGGCTTTCTGAAGTGCAGTGATTGTGTAAGAAAAATATCCATAACCATATCCATATATGTAGCACCTACATAAAGCAAGTTTTATTGCAGCAAAGGAAAATCTCTTGGGTTACATTGAAATACTCTCTGTACTGAAGTACTTTTAAATCAGGACTGTTTTGTTCTCTCCTCTCCTCCACTTCCTATCAGAGCTTACGCAATGCCTACATCCTATATCATCCGCTAGAATGCTGCTCTCTTGTGAACACGCGTAAGACATCAGAAGCAAGAGATTACAGTTTATAAAGATTAAAACATGGGTATTTTTCTTAAACAAATGCATCAATTAATTTTAGAAGGCCTTTTTTAACTTCTCAGGGGCATGTGGAGTACTTTTTGTGATGGATGGATGGATGGATGGATGGATGCCCTTTTTGCCATTCACATTATAAAGCTTGGACGTGCTGTATGACCCCATTTGCTTTAGCCTGAAAGAAAAAAGTCATATAAAATCCAATCAGAAAAAAATGGTTGCTGCCTATCATTGAAGATTTGCAGATGAACTGATGGCTCAAGTTATTATTTGACACTTATGCAAACACACTGTTTTCCTCTTGTTTCTGTACTGTTGAAACTGTGGATATTAATGTGTACAGGATTGTTCTCATACACTTCCACTATAAGATGGGTGCTTGCTAGTGTGACGATTTAAAAACAAAAAAAGTACAACTTTAAAATGTATTCTGAATTGAACAGGCAACCAATGAAGGGCCTTCAAAAGCAGAGTCACATGATCCCTTTTATTTCTTTTTAAAGAGAAATTTAGCAGCTGCGTTTCGGACCAATTGAAGACGGGCAATTTGGCATTTAGAGATGCCATAATAAAGAGACAAGTGCTGTTGATTTAACTTGTATCAAACCTGGAATAGTCTTTAAAATGTACATTTTGCGTTTTTGCAAACATGCCTGATGATAAAAACAAATTTACTTACAGTAGACTGGAAATTGCCTGTTGGAAGAAGTCGGTTACAAGCTAGAAACCAAAAAAAAAAAGATTGTTTTTTCATTGTGCCTAACTGTAATACCAGTTTACTCCAGGCCAGGGAGAGTCATTAATGTGAGTATGGCATAGAATAAGGAATATTGTGCAGTGTTTCACAGTTTCTTGTACAGAGTTTTATATGCTGAATATATTTCCTATTGAATATATGAGTATGCTGAATATTTCAAATACAGTTTGTTTGTTCATTGCTCTTTGGAATACTTTTTGCTATATTGCAACTTTCATCAGAGACATCAAAGGTGACACACTCTTCAGAGGCTGCTTCAACAACACAATTTTCTGTTTGGTGACGGCAGCTCTAAAACATATAAACAATTGGTCAGATCTACACCACTGGACTGCGCGATCAACATAAACCTTCAATGCCCTTCCCGGGCAAAGACTAGGAAGTCGTACATCACTTCCATTCCCTGAATAATAAAGGGGGGAAAGCCTCAAAGACCACCTGCTAGAAGTGAAATGGCGATGATGCAAACTTAGGAATTAATCTTATGTCAAAGCAAAACTTTAACCAGCCCCGGGGGGGCAGAGTCCATGTTTTCCACGTTTATTTTTGTATTTTTACATTGGATTATCATGAAATGTCAGGTAGACAGTGTTTTGTATGCATTTGGCCAATCAGCATACAGTGGTTGTTACTATAGCACTGTTTTTTAGACCCTGTTCTGAAGCTAAATTAAGTTCTTTCAAACAGAGTTCCTAGAAGCCAGCAAACATGCCAAAAAGTGGGTACTTCTACCAACAACTCCTGCCAGGAACTATATAAAACGGATGCTCCCGTGCAAAAGCCCCTCATATGTAACAACCATTAGTGTAAGAAGTGCCTGTGTTGCAGAAACACTGCCAGCATCTCCAATCAATTTTTTATGCCAGCCACAATGCACCTCTTTCCAAGTTACAAAGGCTGGGTGTCGAAATTGACACCAAGATTAAGCCTATCTGCACAGCATCGTAACAGTGTGGAACAGGTGGCAGTGAGGTGTGGAGCAATCCCAACTGAACCGCGTGAGATGCTGCTGCCATAAGCCAATCAGTCTGCAGCATAAACTTATGTTCTGAACAGATTCAGACAGGTCTGCAAAGACTGAACACGTGCCACATTGTGCGAGAATCCAAGTCAACATCAAGAAAAGTAATTTAGGCTACTGATAGGCTGTTTTACAGAATTAAATAATTTCCATATTAAATTAACTCTTTGTAAAGCCAAAACCCAGGAACTCTCGCAGCACACCATGCAATAAAGTAAACCCCCAAATCAAAGAAATCTATTAGAGAGACCATCTGCCCTTCAGATGTAGATTTTTATTTGTTTATGTACATTTGTCCTTTCAGGGAATATATTACATCCACATAGGTGTAGTTTTTCATGTTAATTACCAAAATTTAACAAAACTCCTTTGAGGTAGATTGATGAAAAAGCAACAACAACATAAACAAACATGCATTCATATATCAAATTATATAAATTATCAGAACAGTTAAAAGAAACCTTATATATTATACATTATACAAGTCGAATGTGATGGAACAGAGTTTACATTTTTATAAAAACTGGGCTGAGCTATATCATAATTTTGATGATTAAAAAAAACGTTCAGTAGGCCTGAACATTATCTCACTATTCACATTTGGCCACTAGATGGAGCCACATTATCACCAGATTGGACCACCAGAATACCTAACACATAGAATTAGGGCTATAGGCAGTGCCGCCACTCCCTATACGCAGAGTACGCAGTCTGCGTAGGGCACCAGCTCCTAGGGGGGCACCACAGTTTCTCAAAAGAAAATAATATATATACTTTCGTTCTATATTATTAAAAATGTATATATAAACATAGAAATCGAAACATGAACATACATAGTATACATAGGCTAATTATTACAAAGAAATGTATTTATGCAGTATAAGCACACGTGACACGCGCTTTCACCTATGTTTGCGTCCGAATACAAATACTCATAATTGATGGACAACCAGGCTCTATCAGGGAAATTACATCAGTGCAACCCGGCGAAAAGAAAGGGGAAAAAAAAAACACAAGATGAAGCCGGTGCTTCAATTTCAGGTAGGTTAATACGTTTATAATAATTTGAAACATGTTTGACTGATGTTAGCAGACTAATGTGTTTTATTGTCGGTGATTTCACCACCAACAACAACAACAACGCATATGACTTACATTGCGGTTTCCATGACGTAATATGTATTATTTAAAAACAACGGGGAAATATATGGTGTATGGTTTAATTATGGTTTCAATGAATAACACTGTAAAAAAAATACATGATATAATACAAAGGGCACCAAAGGCCTGACAATTGCTGTTACAGGATGATCCAATCTTTGTTTTATATTGACCAAAGATTTAAATTACATATCCACTTAATTTATTATAATTTTTTTTTTTTAATTTGTCCACCTTTTTGTAATAGAAATGCTGCAGCTTGTTTTAATTTACTCAACAAAAACTTGGACGTTTTATTTTGTGTGATTTCTGAATGCTTAAGACCATAAAATCAATCACACTGTATTAACAAAATCATATTGTTTCTGTCTAGGGCTACAATTGTAATTTACAAAGTAAATACAATTAATTTATTTACTTTTTTATTTACAGAAAGCTCTATTTTGACCACTTACAGGCTTTGACCTTGAGGAAGGAGGCACAATAATACTATTCTGCTTAGGGCACCCATTTGGCCAGCAGCGGCCCTGGCTATAGGTCTATCTATTTTGTCAAAAATATCCATAAATAAACAAATAATTACATCAATTTAGTACTGGAACTTTTTGGTAAGTTCATGACTTGGGATCACCCTCAATTATCAGTTATAATTTACATTATTAAATATTAATAGAAATCGTGGTATTGTTATATTATTGTATTGTATTGTATTAACCAAATAATGCATTTGGTGGAAAAATAAAGGACATGATGTTCAGAACAGAGAAACTGCAGTAGCTTAATTAAACCATGCGTTTTCCAAATGTCTTCGAAATTAAAAGGCACATATACTATTGCCTGCATTGTAAATCTGGGTTTTTAGAATATTATTGGCATCATACAAGAGTAAACCTTTTTATTTTTATTTTTTGTAGGCTACTCTGATCACTGGTCTTAGCCTATATAATGTTCTCTATGTTAGATCAGCGACTGTAATTAATGAAAGCATCCTCCCGTTCCGCTGCTCCCTAAGATAACACACACAATTAAGTGTAATTTGGTACAAACATTCTGAAATGACGCATTCTGTTGGATTCGCGAGAGATCAGCTACCCTTGGTCCTCTGTGGGAAATGGTTCAGTTTGGCTTTGTTATTTATACACCCTGGCCCATTTTTACAGACAGAGTTTAGCCTAAACCAGGATTAGGTCATAGTTCAATTAGGACATTTAAGTAATTTTTATAAACTCATCTTTGAAAAATACATTACTTGTGTGCATCTTAAGACCATGTTTTAAGATCATTCAGTGCAAGTTTATTTAAGATTAAACAGCTCGGATTTATATTTTAGTGTAGGACTATAGGTTTAACCGGGGGCCTATGTAGTAAATAATAAATGTTCCTTTTGTTAACATTTTACTTTCATACATGTTGTTAATGAGGTTTAAAATGTTACCACTGATTCGGGTGAGTTCAACCCCTGCAGACAGTCGGTCAGAACTGTGTAGTGACATCTAACTTGAAGAATTCACTCCAGACTTCAGATTCTCAGTAAGGCATTTACTGATGATAAAAGTTGTGGTTCTAGAACAGAATACAAACACAATCTTACATGAGTAAATTATTAATTAACAATAAATAAACAATAATAATGAATAACAATCTTTACAAGTATAGAACAGAGCACAGTTAAGGCAGTTAAACCGGTCTGTGCAAATAAGGCCCACAAGAGAGCGCAATCACCAAAGTAAACGTGACTGAAGCATATGTTGTGATACTCAAGATCGCGAGTCATTAGTGATGAAATATCTCGATGGGACAGTAAGATAAGTCACACAAAATATCTCACGTTCATTGCATCGGTCATAATGAACATGAAAGCAAGCTTAACCTTGACAAACTAAATATATAATGGCATAAACAAATATACATATATGACGCAGTGGCGCTAGACGAGTTTCGCTCGCGGCATGTAAAACAATCAACAGATTACAATAAAGAATGGGGGTTGGTTGTACACATTACGTTAAAGTGGCCTTTTGAACACATGTACATTCATAAACTCCGTTCAGTGGTGTTTAAAGATGAATTTTTAAAAATTGTGTGTAATTTCAGTCCATGTGTAAATCTCATGAATGACTTTCTGTGTTATTGTTTAAAGCATTGAATAATAAAAATTATCCATAAATAATAATAATAATAATAATTACACACGATGGCGCTGGCACAAAAAAAAAGACTATCTTTGAGAAGGCGGATGTATCGGAGTGTCCTCGCATGCACTCAGACTCATTCATCTTCAGCAGCACTCGCATGTGAGCTCGTTCTCTCAGCAGCTATGAATCGTTTTACGACGATGGCATGTGTTGTCATAGGCCTATGTGCGGCAAATCGTTTGCCTTCTCAAAAGAAAGGTAAGAGATTTAAGCGATAACGTTAATTAGCCTATACTTAAAAAAAAGAAAGAAGGACTGATCCAGTGTGCAGAGGCTCCAGCGATGCCTATATGAATGTTATTGTTATTATGTTTATTTAAACGTCATCTTAAAAGTATTGCCTGTATCCTATAGATAGCATAGATGAGTTCGTAATTCGAAATCCTTGTTGTTTATTCTGAACGGATATCAGAAGATGTGTTGCATAGACTACTAAACCTTAGAGCGCCTGCAGTGATGAGGGCACATAAACGATTGCGTTTTAGTTAAATTTCAAACGTGATGGCTAATCCCAAACCCTGTCTACTCGCTGTTCATGATTTATTTTTGTCATGGAATTTTCAGAGTGTCCCACAGCGCAGGAGATGCTATGCGAGAACTTGGTCACCTCGAGTGGATTTACATACCAGGTGCCTCAGGACCAGATCCCACACTTGCGAGACCCCGATTGTGAACACGGGTGGTATCATCTGGTGGGAACGCCTTTTTGTTTTTATGCTCATTTAAAAGACAAATTACAATATTACAAATGTAAACTATAATGATTGTGTTTTGTTTTGTATTGTTTTGTTGTTGTTTGTTTATTTTTGTGCATAGAATGGAACATTTATCGCTGACTCAAAGGTGCCTGGGGAGAATTTGGGATTCTCGAAGGCTTTGACTCACCAGAACCTGACAGTCAGCTCCTGCATAAACCTTCAATGGCAGCTTCACTCTGAGACAATTAAGGTAAAAGCAACAAATACGCAACTGTCTCTGTGTGTTACACATTGAGAATACTTGCTGTATAAATATATGCGCTCTGTTCTAATGATATAATTTTTGTTCTGTTACAGCTTCATTGTGCAGTTAATTATACAGGTAAATACCATTAAAACCATAATCTAGAATGGAAAAGACACATCATGCAATGATAATAAACTGTAACTCAAGTTTGTTTGGTCTTTAGTTTGTTGAGCATAAATTAAGTGTGCATTTGTGTGTTTGTTTAAAGTGAAACATAAAGCACAACATGACTCCCTGCCAGTAAATTCCACATCTTCAGGAGACAAAGACGATGGTAAAGCCAATGTAAACATTGTCAATTAGTTATATATTTCACCATTGATTTAATTTGTTTTCAACATTGGTGTGCACCCACTTCTGTTGTCATGTTTGTTATAGGAAGGTCTCCTGAATGGCTTCTTGCTGTTATCATGGGGATTGTCGTGGTCGTTGGCTTTTGTTGACGAAGATAGTAAGCTGTTACAAAATTGGGTCTATACCCAAGAATACCGTTTTGATACTTGTACATCTTTTAAAATAAATATTGTGAATTATAATTTAATCTCCTGAGTCTTTTTGGTAGAACTGTTTTTGTCACTCTTCCTAGCTCAGAGTACATTTAGCAATAGGTCAGCCAGAAATAGGAAGAGCCTTAGGCTGATGATACACTGGGAAACTTTTTAAAGCACTTTTACCTGGCAGCTTTTTTTGTGCAATGTTGCTTGAGCACTTTTCGATTGAGAATGGGGAACATTTGTATCTGGACAATTTAGATCAGTCTTGGGCCCTGTGTGTCACCTGGTTGACCGTTTACGACAACATTGCTCAAAAATTGCCCAGAGTATCTTCAGCCTAAGTTAGTTCTGTGAAAAGCACTTTAGCATTTTGGGTATACCTTAAATGTCCAGAAGTGTCTGAATACATTTTAAGGTCAATTAGATTCACAACAATTAATTGTAATAGCGACCGTAAAAATATTTTTCACTTATAAAGCTCTAAAATCCCTACTGAATGTTGTTTAGTGCTCTTCCTGCAAATACGGAAAAATAAAGGATTTCAAATATGTGAGATTTTACGCGTTTTATTTCCTGTTTGCACCTTAAGAAAATGACAACTGCATCAAAGCTCCAAAGCGAAGGGCTAGTAAAGTATGTTAACAAAAAAATATGACAAAGATTTCTGGGACATCCTATCTTTATGGTGTCTAGTATTAATATATGCATTCACATACATATTTTTGTTGAGTGTGGTCATCATTATGGTCACAGCAGTGTGGTGGGATAACAGTGAACTTAACTGGACAACACCAATCCAATGGCAGTAGCTACTGAATGTTTTGTTGCTGTTTCTGTTTCTATCAATGTAGCATACAGTACATTTTTATTACATAATAATTACCCTAGAATGTGATCAAACAGTATAAAATAGCTAAACGGGTTAAGCTGGGTTCAGGCTATACAATTTTGGCACAATCTGCTTGAGTGTCACAGGCATTTGTAAATGTCAATGGGCATCGGGATTCAGAATTCAAACATTTTATCCTGTGTGGACAACAACTGATGTCATATCTGCAATGCTGCACAACATCAACACAGAAAGACTAGCATGTTTTTTATTGTCCACCAGTTCCATCATATCTGTGACACAAGGCAATCAGAGCACAGAAGCGCCTTCATCCATGCTTTCAAACAAGCCAAAACTGCTGGGTGAAATTTAATAGGCATATTAGACTCCAATGAGTCAATGTATAGAAAAATAATGTAGGGACTAGATTTTGTTTTAAAATAAAATATACTTTAAAAAGTGCTTTTAATGCTTCTGGAGTCGTTTTTTGAGAGGATTTTACTTCCATATCTGAAAACCGCTAAAACCGGAAGTGACATAACCAGAGGAAGAGTGGTCCATAGAAAACAATGGATCACAATGACATTTTGAATGTTGAGGAAGCTTTAAATGTCTATATAACACATATGAATGGACCATATCTATGAATTCACACTTTTTGTTCTCGTGGAGCTTGTGGTGACCTGCAGTATTCCTGTCTCCCAGACTCTACGAGGCCTGATGCACTTGTCAGGAAAAGAAAGCAAAAGTTTAGATCACATTCACTGCTGACTGTGCTTTTCACTAGGCCTCCATCACATCTGCATCTTCATTAGGAGTGGAAGCTGCAGTTCAGAGATGGTTCACAACTGGTCTTCACTGCTTCAGATCTTCACACTCCTTTAGTACAATGTCTCCCAAAGCCCAAACACACCACAAGACAACAAAAAAAAAGCCAATTAGAGGTGCAAATAATGTCATTAAGCTGTAACTAGACATGATGATTATAATGTTAGCAAACTGAGGTTAACCTACCAGCTATGCCTTCTCATGTGGTACAATTTTTACACGTTTTTTTGAAAAATAAAGTCTAATGTAATGAATTATGTTTATTGATTTGGTAGGTAGCAAATGTTAAAAAACAACACTTACGGCGCACATCTGGTGCAGCATCTCTGACAGACCCGACGGCGGCCGAAGACAGACTGATCGGGACCTGTTGAAGGTGCTGTCTGCTTCAGCTGCGAGCCTCACTCGGTTCTTTCTTCGGCATCCCATGTTGAACTTCATCATATCGATGGAATGATGGTAATCCTCATCATAAAGTGATCGCGAAAGTTACACACCACCGCGATTTCTCCAAGCAGTTAAGTCCCGCCTCTTCACCAGCGTAAACAAACCGAGGCCCGGGATATAACATTGTTTTTCTTGTTAGAAAACATGTGAACTCGATGTCCTGACAGGCTTTTGCATTGTTTCTTAGGTGCGTCATGACGGATCTCAAGACTGCCAGTCAGTGGCGCATGTAGAACCCTGGGGATCCTCTTGGGTCAGTTCAGCTTCCTTGTATACTGGAGGATGAAGAAGCTGCTGAGGCCTTGGAACAGTTATTCTGTGCGGAGTTCATTAAGTACGATATTGTATATTTGTTTGTACAATACAATATGTATTGTATGTACACAATACTTACCTACATTTTTAGAGAATGGATAACATGCATCTGAGAATCTTTTGTCGAACAGAAAATTAAAAAACATAATTGTCCATTTATTTTATGTATTCTCTATCCATCTGTCTATCTCTAATCTGTCCATCTCTATCTCTCAGGCATCCAGAATTTGACCTGTTAATTGATGATTTAATAACTCATTATGCGATGTTATGATAACTCTCGTTTCACAATAAAGGGATATTTACGGGTGTTTGCTAAGCAATCATTTAATCATTCATTATAAAGTACTTTTATATGTATGTATGAATTTATTTATCATTCTAGAAGAAATCTAATTAGCATATAATTAAGTGAAATATTTTAGAAAGAATGTTTAAGAAAAAAAAAATGTATTAACAATAATAAGTAACATTTTACCAATATGTATTTGTATTGTATTTAAAAAAAAATACAAATACATATGCATTTATATGTACTGTATATGCGTCTAATTGCGCATGCGGGGCTAAGAGTGCATGTCTGCCAGACAGAAGCTGCTGCTGCTGCTGCTTCGGGTGAAACAGTTGACAGGAACGTTAACATTGTAGAAACTAAAGAAAATGAGCCAGACAAGCCCGATAGTATCACACGAGATACAGAAAACGAAAACAGCAGTGGATTTTTGGCTTGTAAGAACACAACAGATTTCTATTAACAAAAAGTTAATATTGCGTGTATATTAGCTTACTTACACTTCTGACTATACTGCCTAATTTGATCTATTTCGTCAAGTAAAATAATTTTAAACAAGCAACAAAGCAGCTACACATATCGTTTATGAACGAATCTGCGTTTTTAAACGAATCTATAGATTCAGTCACCCATTCATAAAGCATAAAGACAGTCACTGCCTGAGTCCCAATGTGCATACTATCCATCCTAAATTTTGAATGTATGGGTGGGTATGCACACTTGGACGCAATTACTTACTTTGTTCTTTGTTCAAACGAATCAATTGAATGATTCAGTAATACAATCAATTTACTGCCACGTAATAGCAATTTTAGTTTGATTTTATAGTCTACTTTCAGTTCTTTATATATTTCTATATGCAAAATGTTATATGTAAAACGTTATTCTGAACATGAATTTATAAAATTATGAGCCTCATTACCTGTCTGTATATACAAGCCACTTTTGTTTTTTACTATGTGCCACCTCTGCAGGGCAAATTTTGTAATTATTGATTTTATTTGATAAGTAACTCACTCTTTCTTATTCCATTGTTTTGATTAAAAAAAATCCAAATGTAATTCCAATCTAGAGTAGGCTACACCACTGTTAACTGGATTTAAAATGTATCACTATTGTTTATTCAGTAACAGATAAGTGCATGTCTGCAGCCACTTGTTTTGATAAGGTTAAACAGGTGAATTATATGGTTTCCTGTGTGGCAGACTTCTCAGTTGCAGATGCCCCTTAGCAGAAGAATAGTGAGTGTTCGCTTTCAAATTCCAAATTCACATTATAATTGTCGATTTCTGTTTTAGCTATTTAATTTGTGTAGCTATGTATTTATTTAACCCGCGGGTTTCCCAATAAAAAAGAGCCTGTCCATATATAAAAAAGTGGGTGGTGGCCATGGTATTCGAACAGGAACATTTTTTTAAAGAAAAGCTAGCTATTAAAATGTGTTGTTTATTGCTTATGTAGGCTTATATAGAGAGGTAACTTTTAAAATCCGTGGTCAAGATAGTATTTCCGCATCGGCGGGTCTGCGTGGGCAGGATGAAAGGTTTTGGTTTATTTCTATCTGAGCGGATTTTCTGATTCATGTCACGATTTCACTCAGCGTAGCCTATAGAATGTTTCGTTTCACAATTGTCATTTTCTGTTTTTATTTTGGTTTATATATATATATATATATTCGATTTTTAAACAATTTTATTAAATTGTTCAGTAAGCAAAATGCTTGCACAAATCAATCGAATTCTTAAATTACGAAACGAAAACAACATAGTTATAGGTTATTGAATTTAATTTGAAATTGTATTTTTTTTTTTATCATTTTGTGAAAAAAAAGGTTAAGAACATTTCCAGTAGCCTATGCTATTTTTAGAAATTTTACTCACAAACACAAGCATCTTAAACAAAGATCATGCACATGTTCATCGTCATCCATTTTTAAAAGCTATGGGCTATTTATGGGATATGTATAAAGCTACACATAGCCCATAAATATTTGCATTTCAGATCACTGTCTATAACATCTTTGATCTACTAATATTCAGCTGATTACATGTGCTGAACGCATGATATTGGCTGATTAGGTATTTACTTCAATCGTGGATCATAACCAATTTAATTATGCGCACAACCAGGGCCGTCGCCAGTGGGTTGAAAGGTGGTGACGATTATAAGGGCCCACGGCTGTAAGGGGGCCCCGGCAATCTCAACTGACTGACTGAGGCCAGCCTAAAAAGACGCTCAGGACAGTTGAGAGCCCACTGCATTCAAACACTAGAGGTGGAAAAGCTCAACAGTACTCGCACTCCGTGTTCCGTGCGCACGCAGAGCTGCGTCCTTAATGCTAATCCAAGAAATTTAAAGAATGAAAATCACTCACTGCTCTTTTTCTCAGTTTTTTTTAGCAAGAATTAATCCACAGTGTTTTTTTTTTCTTTAATTGCCAATTCAACCTTTTGTTCAGACTGAACAAAATTAAGCATTGATTTGTAGTTGTTCAACTGCTACAGCAAATAAACCGTGATATGTGAGAAATGTTGAAGGTGTCTGAGTAAATGTTATTTTGACTTTGTATTTAATTTTTACAGTGAAGACTATGCAGTGCTATTTTAGATTGAATTATTCGTTTTCTGTACCTGGACACATAGAAAAACGCAAACATGTGTGAATAGGACATATTAGTAAATAGAACTAACAGACAAATTAAACAATCTCAAACAAGGTCTGCAACCTGTTCCGAGGCCCCACAAACCCCAGCAACGGCCATGCGCACAACTGAGCCTGCACGCAAAATTGCAGAAGCGCTTTTATTTACAAGTCTACCGGTGTTAATGAAATCTCGCTTCTATCCCAATCATCGAAGAACTCTGCTTCTGCTTTCCTCTTCCTTTCTTGTGACACTAGACTTCCAGTCTTTGACAGATCCAAAAGCCCCTCTCCGTCAACAGCCATGGGTCTAAGAAATGGAAAGGCAACAAAGAAGATTTAATAGGCTTACCTACCTGATTTTTGGAAACTTATTGTATCGGGCCCGCCTGGTCACTTTCAATTTATTTTTGATGAAAGGTTTTAAAAATTAGTTCGCATTGTATTGCGGAAAACACAATCTTTTTTGTGGGACCATATAACTATGCTGCACAAGCTGCGTCCTGGGGTGCGTTTCCCAAAAGCAACCATGGTCGTAAGATCCATCGTTACCAATAGAGTTCAATGGAACTAACTATGATAGTTAGCTAACAATGCTTTTGGGAAACGTAACCCTGCTGATTGGCTGCTCGTCAAGACTACGGAGTGGAGCAGGTTGGCTGTCCAAAAGACGCGCCTTTTTCTTCGCTTGTGTCAGTCTCCAATGGCCGGTTTTGTAATTCTTGCAAAGTCTGCGAGATCTAACGGTAAGAAGAGCAACTTCTTTTTCTTTGACTTTAAGAATTATTTTGTTTTCTTCACATATGGGGCATTCCAGCTGGAATCGTCAAATTTTGGAAAGTTCCCCACCTGACTTCAGATTTGTCTAAAATCTCTACTGTGGGTAAATCTGTAAAAAAGTTAGTTTTTACCCTGTTTGGCATCAGTCTGAGTGACCATGTTCAGACTGAAATATCTCCAGAACTATAGCTGTGCCAGGTCCATGAAAGTAGAACCGCATGAATCACAACTCACAGCATTAAATGGAATGGAAATATTGGAAATAATGGAAATACTGCTCTGAACATTGGTGTAAATTAGTTTTTTTTTTTTTTTTTTGGACCTTAATATCTCAACATCCATCAGACTCTATTGTCTGATATCAAAGGATGTGAAAGACATGGTACATATCAGACTATTTACCAAGTTTGATGCTTATACATTGAAAGTTGAGTTTTCTATGGACATCTGAAAACACTTAAAGTAATAGTTTCAAAGAAAAGTAGAGGGCGAGAATTCAGGTGTAAATTCAGTAACAATGCTGTGAGTTGTAATTCATGCAGTTCTGGACTAGGACTCTTAGCCCAGAAAATTTAATGGACCTGGCACAACTAGTTCTGGAGATATTTCTGTCTAAACATGGTCACTCAGACTGTGATGCCAAAATGGAGTAAAAAACAAACTTTTTTAAACAGATTTTTTTGTAAAAAAAAAAAAAAAAAGTATGCACAGTAAAGACGTGAAATTTTGCATACTGAATGATCTATCACATAGATTTTTTTTTTTTTTTTCAGACAAATCAGAGATCAGGTGGGGAGCATTTGATGATTCCAGCGGGAATGACCCAGATATAGGGATTAATGATTCTTCAATTATTTTAAGCAAACCTAAGCAGTTCTCATTTACAGCACAATGTTTCAGAAATTCAAGGGAAGAAAGAGGGAAAAGTATCTGAGTAGGGATGTTCCCGACTAAGCATTTACAGTAGATAGATGAATCAGAATAGTTGAATCTCGCATATGAATCGTCTGAGAGCATTATCGTACTATAACACAATTATAGAAGCAAACAGGATAAATAATTCTTTATGTTTTGGCTGGCTGCATGTGTTGTTTATTATAAATTTTAATTAAAGATTTACACTGATTAAAACCAAATAATACACACAATCCTCACAACAGGTGCAAGGAGTATTATGAGCCCCATGTGTATGTTTACTTTCACTGTAAAGAAATTTTAATGGAGCATAGCCTACTGCCATAAAACCCCTTGAGATCACCTTAATATTAACTACTGTAAAAATCACTCAAACGAAGAACTGTGATTAATCACTTCCAAAATAAAGGTGTTTGTTTAAATATATATATATATATATATATGTGTGTGTGTATTTTGTATATTTATTATGCATATGTTTACAAAAATGTACATGTACTTACATCGTGTGTTTCTTCTATAAAGTACAATATGTTACAAGAGCTAGATTTATTCAGGTCCAGTTCCAGAATTAAATACTTAAATTCTGATTGAGCTTGAGAAATTAGTGAGTGTGCTCTAGCTTCAGTTTACATACATCTTCACACATAAAGCTCTTAAACCTGCTGTCTTTGTAAAGTATTTGCATTTCTGTTAATCAAGTAGCTGTCGACCATTATTAAGCTGCTGTGAAAACAAGTGCAGCAATGTGAGAGAGTGAAAAAAGTCTAGGCAGTTTCACAATAACCATGAGTCAGTCTGCATGTATGTTTCTACAAGGAAACTGTTCGGTTTGTGACCAGTACAGAAGAAGAACTTTAAAGTTCACTTTGTTAATGATGTTTTTTTTGCGATGTGCATCCCACATGTATGCTTTAGATAAGATCTCAAAATGAAATATCGCATGCCTTTAGTGCTGAAACAAGTGTCTTCTAACAACCGGCATCTATCACAACAGTAATAGAAAGAAGTGTTATTGTCCTAGAGATTAAGAAGAATTCTGGGAATTCTTTGTGGTTTTAGCTCATCCCAAAGCCTTCAGCTGTAGGCTAACAAATTAACATCTGAATTGAGGACACACCAACTATGCAGCTAGTCATGTGCCAGGAAAATCACCTCAGCTTTTGTAAGAAACTTTAAACTATAATAAACCAGTTGTCTGATAGGTACTTTGGCAGAAAAATAATCACACCACCTTTTCTCACCACGCTTTTTTTCAAACAGGAAATGCTGTCATTCGTGATGACCCTGCTGCCTTACATAACTGATTTGAATACTACTTCACAACAAAAGGTCCCTACTTGTGTATGTGGGTAATTTTGTGTTTCTGAGAAGTGTCAGATGGTCTCACATAGCTATAAATCTCAAGACATCAGATTCATGTGCTTTATTGTTGCTGTTAAATATACCCTGAGGATGCAGTGCACCATTCTTTTTTTTTAGTTTTAGTCTTTAAATAAACACAAAGAAACATTCCTTTGTCAAACATGTATCTTCCCTCTTCGATGCACTTATGGTGGATTTGATTGCACAGATACTATTAAACAAAACTGAGCTAGAAAACGACGTCTCTGAGTTCAATCATAAAATGCCTTTAACTGAAAATAAAGTGTTTAATTCTCGTCATTATACATTACCATCACTCTGTTCTTCTATTTGATAATGTTCAGTGCTTTGCTACAATCTGTATTGTTAAAAGCGCTATATAAATAAACGTGACTTGACTTGACTAATTTAATATTGTTAAGTGCTTTGACACAATCTGTGCTGTTAAAAGCACTATATAAATAAAGGTGTTTTGATAGTGTTCTTTGGCAGGTTAGGCAGTTTTGCTGGTATAATGCATTCCATAGGGAAAAAAACCCAAGGATCCCTACTCTGTTTTTAAGAGGTCTAATGCACCATAAGCTCTCTTCAGCATCACATACAACAGTAAAAGAAGTTTAAATATTGAACAGACCATTTTGTTGATTGTAAGATCTTGTTTGTTGAGGTATTTTATATTGCAGGAAACAAAGATGTCCATAAAAGTACTCTATCTTTGTAATTTTGATATCTTCTCCCTCTCAGCTTCAGATGCCACGCCCATGGAACGCTGGCTAAACTTCCGCCATCAGTCTGACTTTCTCCTTCTCCTAGGTACTTTCCAAGTAGTTTTTAAACACATAGGACATGTGCGTTACATTCCATGTCTTTTAAAGCAAAACAATAGCAAGCATGCATGACACTTTGCTTTTTTGTAAAACAAAGCTGTCATTCAGTCCTTGGACAAATAAACAGAAGCATGTCTGAAAAAGCATTATAAAAACATTATACTGTAAGAAGAAACACAGTATTTATTAAATGTTGTTTAGGTAGGCTTACAGAGAAGCCTTATTGTTTCTTAAAGATATAGTACAGAGTTTAGGGGGAAGTTGATGGTTGGAGCAAAGAGATTTTTATATTTTACACATAGACAAATATGAAATTTTACCGACAGATTCTGTTCCAGGACCGTGTGCATTGTTGTGTTTTGGTATAAGGCATATGGATATTCTGCCTTGGTATAATCTGTGTTCAGACCAAATTAATTATAACTTTGAATAACATTTTTCATATTTATCATAATGCTGTATTCTAGTTATATTAGTTTTCACTTTATATTCTATTTAGTTTTTAGTGCTTATTTTAGATTATAGGTTAAATGTTTTAGCTTTTTACAACATGTTTCTAATCCCAGTGTTTTAATTTGCTAAGGAAGATTAATAAATTATGTTTAACATATTGAAATGTATTTATTAGTTACTGAATTTTGTCAATTAATCTTCCTGTTGTTTGCAGAGCCTGGGTGCATTTTCCTGAAGCGCCGCTAGCCACAATATGCTTACATCACAACTAAAAAGAGGGTAGCTAGTTACTAATAAAGTAGTGGGGAGAACTTTTTGATTTTGTGGTCAATTTCTTGTTTGGGGCTCCCCAACACATGAACAAAGGTATCAGCTGTATATTCGCTGTTCCAAGCAGCTCCCACACTGCTGAGAAAACGTCACTTTTATGTGTTGTGCATAGTCTTTAACTATTAGTAGACATGCCAAATTTCTGATCCATGAGTGTGTCCTGTACAATCACATGCCATATTTCTGAAATATGTCAAATTTCCTACAACCAGGAAAGGTCACACTTTGGACTGCATTTTCCAAAACACCCCATACCTAAAACTAATCACCCACACCGGTGTCCCTCATCAGCCACCCCTATTTAAGCTGCCCTCAGAGACTCAGTCTTCGCGAAGTCTCGATTACCGAGCTTTTACTTTATCATTTCCGTGTGCTGATCTCGATCTGTTTACCATTTTAGATGTGACTTTTTCTTAGTCATTGAGGGCTCACTGTAGGCATCCTAATACACTAATCATTTTTATGCTGTTGAAGGATTAAACTGTACCTCATTTTTTCACAACACATTTTAAATGTACAAATACACAAGAAAAAATTAAAGGTAATAAAAAACAACTGTGTTTAACAGCCTATTTGTAATATTTTTTAACACTTACACTTGTATGTGGAATAATATAATATTGACACATAGTAAAAGATGGTTATTGTAGATCATTTTGTCATATTTCTGCAATTCTTTTTTGGGGGGGAGGTTTACATATTAGACTCTGCTGTTGTACGGAATTTTAAAGTACAACTCAAAACACACCTGTTCTCAGTAGCTATTATATGTGTTACCTGTGTGATAGGTATATTTTGTGTCATTGTAAAACCATTGTCAGCTTGTGTATTATGCTGTATAAATAAAGTTGCCATTGCGATTGTCAAAGCTCACTCAATGTATTGAAGACATTTCTAGGTTATGTGTTGGACTCATTCAAACCAGTTTTTCTGGTGGGTTTATTTTGTAGGCATTAATTAGACTTGAGAGTAAGGAGCGTCAGCAACAGCTGTTTCTTCACAGTGATATAATCAGTTGGCTGGTTTCCCAGCCTGACTTTCACATTCAGTGACTCCTTTACAAAGTATGCAACCTAGGCATTGTTAAAACACTTTCAAAATATTGTTTATATGTTTATACTGTTTGTTTATCCTTCCTCTCCAGAAAGCTTACCATCATCTATCACCACACACATCAGCTTACCAACACTTTGACCAGGATTAGATCTTTTGACAAGATTGTTATGGATATTTTCCCCTTAAACCTTTAATATATCACTTAAGCAACTGCCTAAAGCCACAGTTGCAACTATACACAACAATATTCCAACACCTCACTTTATAAAGCCATTATGTTTTTATTGCTATGTTTAACTGTGGATAGCAAAGTATCAGCCGTACAGCCATAGTTTAAACAAACTTTCACAAGCAGCATCAAGAAAACCCCAGTTAGTAGTAATCATGTTTACTACTACCACAGCATATCTCAGAGATCTATAATCTTAGCAGTGATTACGCACTGCTTGAGCGTGACATCATTAAACACAGTCCTGTTTTCTTCAACACAGAAATACGCCTTTGGTTAACACATCTGGATCTTTAGCTTGTGTTTTCATAATGAAGATAATTATCAGATATAATTAGAATATAAAACATAATTATAGAAAACATAAATGATAAACCTTTTATGAAGATATAAAATATACAGATCAGAGTATTATAATAATCAGTGAGGAAACACACCCGTAGTTTGATGAAAGGCACTAAGCTTGTAAAATAATCTATAAATATGTTTCAACAACCTCCACAACTGTGCTATTTAGGAATGTATTGGCACAGTTCAGCAGACACACTATACACTTAGCCACTGGCCACATTTGACTGATGTTAATCTTGTTTTGTGCTCTACTTTCTGTGGTTTACAGTTTTGACTTGGCTATTTGGAACTTGGCCATTCGGATCGTTATTACAGAAGAAGCGTGAAATAAGAGGCAGCTGCAGTCTTTAGGCTCCTTTGAGAGGATATTATCAGTAGCTAATCCACAAATTAAACTGAGAAGACAGTAGTATTCCCCTGAAGAGACTAAAGCTATAGAGATTAAAGTGATTGGGGATGAATTTGTACGAATTACCTAAACCTAACCACGTCCCTAAACCTACCTGTCACAAATGTACTAAATTGTATGAGTGAGGTCATATGAATTAGTACGAATTTGGCACCTCGTACGAATACGTACGAATTGGTCGTGAGACTGTGTGCTGAACTTTCCATTGACTTTCTTCGCTTTTATACCGAGATACTGATATTTTTCTTTCCATCCTTACTCCCCAAAATTAAATTGCACAAATATGCTTTTTTGGATTTTATATTAATCCGTATAGTGGTGAGAATTGGCTGGTCCCTACAATATAGCTGCTTTCAGGTTTCACTGTCTTTGAGACATAGTCTTACAGTGTAGACTTGGCCCTTTACTTGTTTATTTCAATGGGAACATTTCATAGACTGTTAATGTTTTAAGGTATAGTTATTTGGAGATTGTGTTATCTTTGGGAGATACCAGGTTCTATCATCTGAATTTCTGAAACTATAGAAGTGATTGCAAAGGATCATGAACTAAATCCTATCTGTCTCAAAATTGTAAGTGATTTCTTACTGGAACAAAACTTTTAGAGTAAACTTTACAATATTAAATGGCAAACATCGTGAAGATTAGGATGAGGAACTAATGTACACTTATCTCACTGTTTTCTTCCTTTACAAACAGGTGTTACAAACAGGTGTAACAACAGCTGTGTTGCAAAAGTTGATGCCATATTTTGCTTTTCTATCCCTCAGATGACTGTGGAAGTCCTAATATGGGTGTCCTTACCTCCTGGGTTTGTATTGTAGTCATGAGTTCTTGAGTGGGCGTAGATAGGTTGGGTGGGACTGTTTCTATGGGCCATGATATGTAAGGTATAAGTCAGGGGAGAATAGTGGAGTGGATTACGTTATTTGTGCTTTCTTTGCACAAGAAAAAGTATTCTAGCATCACAAAACTGAGTTGATCCACTGATGTCACATCATATACTGTTTTACCAATGTTTTTACTACGTTTCTGGATCTGGGATCATTTCAGTTGTATTGCTGTTAATGCCTGACTTCTACAACAGCCTATTCTTCATCACACTCACACTCATTGCTTCTACCCTCACTGTTCCTCAGCCAACTAGTTTTAATACTACAACCAGATTTTATGATGCACTCATATCCTTTTCATTAATTATTTTTTAAATAAGTACTGTGAGAAACAATGTCTGCATTTTACATGTAAAGAAAAAGACGTTTTAAAAACATTAACTGAGTAATAATTTATAATACTTTAATTATAAAACTTTGATTATAATCATTTATTTGCTTCCTGTGTTATTTAAAGTATCCACCTCAGACTGCAAGCACCGCCATCTTTGCAGGCATGTCTTGATAATCTTGAAAATCTGCATTTTTACCCAACCGGATATGTGAGTATACCGTTATTTTTTGTTGTCTTTATGGACTGCTATTCTATCAATTGTCATTGATATTAAGTAGTATAACTGAATCGACATTGCTTTGCTTTATGTTTGTTTATTTATTTTTCAGAAAAGCACTGATCTTGTAAGTAAATGAGTTAATATATCACTGCTTCAAGTCTGGCCTCAAACATACATTTTTTTTTATAAAAACCTGGGGTAAAACTGGCACTGCAATATTTAATCTGATTTTCTGAAAGCCAATATTGAAATTTGAAATCACCAAAACAAACACGCCCCTATCCCAAAAGGGTCTTGCCCCTTTGATACAGTAGCTCCGCCCCACACATACATAATGTTACATGTTACATGTATACCAATGTTACACTCGCATGGGAAGCGAGCAGCAAAACAAATCTCAGACATTTATGATGCGCTTACATGAATTTCAAATGATTTGCAATGGTCCCTTGATCACATCTAGTGTAACTCACCAATCAAGAAAAACTAAAACAACCTTGGTCTGACCGCAGGCCTTCCACGCCTTGAGTTCTCTCCAGCGCTGGAAAGCTGACACGATATTTACAAGGGTCATACTTCTTGCATACATTTTACTATTTTGCTTCGCTCTTTTGCTTTTTAATCTTTCAGTCGCTCTGCTCGGCTGTTCACTGAACACTGTCTCCTCCACGTCACGAATAGACACGCCCATTCCTGCTGATTGGCTAAAAGTTTTATTTGCTTAACGGACCCAAATCTTTTTTCAAAGCATTTTTGAAAAATTGCATACCCTGCCTTTATTTTGATAGGTTCTCTATTTACTAAATACTGATTATGAGAAACTTAACAAATATATGGCAACTTATTATACTAACCCTAAACAGTCTACTCTGAGAGTTAGTAGACATGTAGTTGAAAAATAATGAGAATTAGTTGACATTTAGTTACAAAGTTACTTATAGCTAGCAGAATGTCCAAAGTGCACTGTCCAAATAACCTAAATAAAATTATGACGCTGATGACACTGAGAGGTTATGATATATTGGTTTATGTAACGCTATCACAACAAAGATGTCTCAAACAATGTCATCTTTGCACTAAAAATGACAAAACTGAGCGAATGCCACTTAATACCAATTGTCATAAACATGCATGAAACCTCCTTCATATTCATAACGTCATGATTATGAAGGTGTCACGTCAGTTTTATGCACACCCCTCCAAGAGAAGTGTTATACAGTATATCTTCTGAATTTATTCAGAAAAGGTGTAATCATTTATTGTGTGCACTGTAATTGAGGGAAACTACCAAGGCTGAATCAGGAAGAGTTAGTCATACATTTGACCTTTTCTCTGCAGCTTCATAGATCAATAGATGATATATTAGTGAATTCCTTCTATGTCAATCAAACCATATAAATACCAAGCAGCTCAAAATTCTCTGGAAATTCTTTGCTGTCCTAAAACATAAATCAAATGTGAAATAAAAAATGTTTTCAGTTTGCAGACAATATGTGTGACAAATTATCTTTAAATTATGCCATTAAAGGAAGAAAGAATAAAAAGATTTTGCATATTTGTTGAAGTTACTTGTTTTAAAACAAAAACGTAATTGTAAGCATTTTCAGATTTAATTTCACCAACAATATAATACCTTGATACCAGAAAGCAGAATATTATAAAATAACATTTTCCAAATGGGACATTGATAGGTTTAACAAATATACCCAGACATAATGTGAGCACAAATTTGTGCATTATACAGACATCCTGCAAGTCCTGCAAGAGGTTGCTGTTTAGTCGTAGCTGAATACACTAATGTTCGCAAATATTCAATAAAATCCATATTGTCTTACCATGGTGGTGTCCATGTTTAGGGAAGTGCAATCCACAGATGTTTTCCTCAGAAATTTACAGTAATCCACGGTTCCAAAAATCACAATATCAAGGTTTGTCTTCCCTTTTCGAGTGAATCTGCAGCTCTGTTCAGCTCTGTGCTGTGCCGTTATCTAACAGTTGCATAAACTGCTGTGACTGCAGTACATTTGAAACTTGAGAAGTAAACAGCTCTCAGCACTACAGGACTGAAAAATCAAGGCCAACTGTGAAAGACAGGCAAAGCTTGGCCAAGATTATAAACAACTAGTAATTGTTCACCAATTGCAATCAGAGGGTTGTAAAAGGTAAATAGGGAATTACTAGTCCTATGCCACATTATGTATTTGTTTAATGCATGGGATGTGCAAACCTTCTCCAGGAGGGTTACTCTCCTGCAGCTCCATTCTTAACTAACCACACTCAACCAGAAAAACAAAGTCTTTGGGTTTGCTGGAAAAATCCAGGCAAATGTTTTTGCTCAGACTGGACCGACACTCTGCCTTCTTTATGAATAAAAAAAAAACGAATAATATATATAATACTGAAGAAGGCTTTTTTCAGTATTAGATAACCATTAAAGAAGTGTTTTATGACAGTAGGTGTCACGGAGCTGAGAGACGACAAGGCGTGTGAATTCAAACGCAGAGTGTTTATTAAGCGATTGGGCAAATACAGACAGGCTGAGTCATCACCGGTAAACAACAATGTCAGAGGCAAAGCAAGAGAATGATCAGAGTCCTTGTGGGGGTCGAAACAACTACTAAACAGTCCAAGGGGAGAAGCAAAAGGCAATAATCCAAAACATGAGCAGGGGTCAGCAAAGATAAATCCAAACAGAGTAACAATCAACGAGAACACAGGTGGAAGGACTAGACAGTTTGACAATGCAATGGACCGTGAAGACACACAAAAACATCCGGGTTAAATACACGTAAAACTAGGTCAGTAGGCGGAGCCAACAATGAACCACCATGACCAAATTTTGGGCTGGCACATCCAGCTGGCCGTGACAGTAGGTCACTGCTTTGGTTGTATAATACTGTTTGTTGAGATATTTTATCTAGCGGGATACAAACATATCCACAAAATAATTTTGCCTTTGTATTTGTTTCCTTCTCCCTGAGGTACTTCCCATGTTCCTTTCAGAGGCACATAGGCACTTTCTCTCTCTCTCTCTCACTTGCACATATGATCAGTATGGAAAAACTTATCACTGGAGCGAAAAAAAGAGAACTACTTTTTGTTTACCACCTCACAGTTAGTGAAGACTAATATCAATAGTAAAAAAAAAAAAAAAAAAAAAAAACTGATACGATTTATATTTCAACAATTAGGCTAACAAGACAAGGATAAACAAGACAATTAGGCTATAGACAAGGAGCACAGGGTGTGCCCTTATGCACTGCAGTGAGTACTGTAACATGAAACCAAATAAGCAACATTGCACTGCGATTACTCACTTAACTCTGCAAGCTACAACACCAGTTTGTTCATGAGACTGAACAGTTATTTGTTCATATAAATGCACTTGATAACTTTATTTTTGGTATCTGTTAGTATACAGTGACAAGATCTAATGCACTAATTGCTATTTTTTTATATTCAATAATATGAGATATCAATGCAAATATATCAATTATTGGATCAGGAGAATTATTTAGCAGATATTATGATCACTCAGATCCACCGAACGAGCATTTTCTGAAGTCAATTAACCAGACATTTTAATAATATCATTGCTGCAGGCAAAAAACAGTTCCTTCCTCTTGGCCATTCTCAATAAAACAATATAATGACTGTTTTGTAGGCCAGACAACACAGAAACAAACATCAGACACATACATATCACGGCTTTATCTCAGCTAATAAGATGAATCAGTGGTATTAGGTAATTGTTGAATGAAGTACGAATTCCCTGACCGAAAGGGAATTCAGTCTTGTGGGCTTAATCAACACACATGCAGCAGTCATTGTCCACAAATGCACATGAATAGTAGCATTCGGACAAGGCTATATGTCATTGAAGGATGGGAAGCATCTGCACTAGACAATAACAGCCTTTCTCAGGGATTGTGTGAACCACTTGTGTAAGCTGAGGGATGTATAAAACACCCACACTCAGCCATTTTAAAGCTCTTGCATCACAGACTGCCGGCAGCTTCATGTGACCTTCAAAAGCAATGTCTGTTATAAATACTTGCACTACTGCTTATGACTCACTGCCTGAAGAAATGACCTCTGGCCTCTTTCATGAATATATGTGTAAATTCAGAGAGAGAAAAAGGCAAACGGACTTGTAAAATGTAAACTGTTTTGCAAATAGAATACTGGACATGTTATAGACCATTTACATGTGGCAGGGAGCAGGTTTCTTTCAACTAACATTTTGAAAACGACTTTATGATGCCAGACTTTACAAATGATCTACACAAAAAGTGGAAATGGGTTTCTCCTCACTTTCAGCAGTTGTTTTGGTTAAGTACTGACAGCCAGAGAATTATACTTTTTTACTTTTTCTGAGTCATTTTCTTAGTACTGAAGTTCACTTTCTCTTTGTATGCTGCCCCAGTCATGACTTCTGCCAAAGGTTACTCCTGTATGAGTGAAAATCACTGCTTTGCAAATGTTAACAACTTAATTTGCTCTCATTAGTCTAGACATACAGCTTATCACACATTTTGCTGTTTAATTAACTTTTTTGCACTTTATGTTGAAGGACTTTCACATTATTAACCAGGAAAAGGATTACATTGTTTTGCCTGAGTGGAGTGGGAAAACATTTCAACAAAGTAACTGTGAAAAAAATCACATCATTGTATGGCAGTGGCGGCTACTGGTCTGTCAAATAGGGGAAGCTCATTTTCGACCTACATCATAACATTGTCTATTTATTTATAAGTGAAACAAGGAATGTGGTGTATAATTGTGTGAAATGTATGATGAAAATCAAGCAATT
>JAUMHG010000060.1:8912287-8924006 GCA_032359395.1 Enteromius anoplus | reverse complement strand
GAAACGTGACGCTGAATGAAACAAACTGTGATTGGTTGTTTGACATGTCAGTCAAACGGCCTTATGGGCGGGCCTTGCCTAAGAAAGCGGCTATGAAGCCCAGACCTTTAGCCGTCAGTCTGAAGGTCTGACTACGCGAGACTAAGGGTTAACTAACTCAGAGTTTTCACTTAACCTCCTTTGAGAAACAGGCCCCTGTTCTAAAAAGAAGATTTGTTACAGCACGCAGGGTGGAATATGCATATGGACATCCTCTATCACCCTAATGTGGCAAGTACCATATAGGAAGGAAGTCAATGATGTATGAATGCAACACAGATAAACTAGAAACTCTATACCAGAAGTAAAAAAAAAGACTTCTATTGTATACAGCTTAGATATTTCACGAACTTTCTGTATTTGATCAGAAAATGTAAAATTTTTAATAGGACATAGAAATTGTAACGCCATGTGGGTTTCCCCATGTTGAACATTGTCTTCCTTGTGTTCAATGTTTGTTTTTCAGGTATTATGTGCTTTTGTTTACCTTTTATGTCCTTGTGTTCTCCCTCATCTATGACTCCACTCCGCTCTTTAGTGTTTCACTTCCAACCATCCATGTGTGTGCAGGTGTTTCCCCTTAGGCCTTGATTGTGTATTCAACCATCAATGCTGTGTTTTTGCTCGTTAAAGTACATTACTGTCTGCTAGTGTCTTCGTGTGCATAGGTTTGCGTATTCTCCTGCCCTTATGTGTGTGATTCCGGGAATAAATGTTCAAGTGTATTTGAATTTTCTGCCTCTGAGTCTCTTGGATATAGAGAGAAGCGAAACCGCACATCTTGCTCATCTTGACTCATAATAAGAGTTGAATGAGATATAGCAGAGGCTGAGCAGGGCTATGACACATAAATATTAGGTTATTAGGCATTGACTTACAAGGCCAAGATGATAATTCTTAAATAATTAAAATAAAAGAAGAAGAAAAAAAAGAATGACATGTGAAAATTAACCAATATCAGAACACTGAACATGCAAATGCGTTGTTATATAATTAACATTTTAACATAAAATCTTAGAAGCTGTTTTATGTTCATATTTGGCATGTAAGAGGTTTTGCTGATGGATCCCTGGATTGGGCAATCAGCAAAGAAAACAAGCACAAGCAGTCACAACACAGGCATCACACCAAAATAGACCAGTCAATCAGTTCTTATTATTTTAAGTCTGAGGGATCAATTTTTTTTGTGAACAGTGGTCATTTCTACACACCTCGTAACAAACATTTATTTGTCATTACTAGCTTAGTGAACTCCCTATTACAGTTTTTCTCGATTGCTAGAACACTATAACCAAGCTTTTAAACTAAATTTAAAAACCATAACGCTATTTTTCTGAAAGAACACCCATTTCCCTGTTTTATAAACACTATTCCCTGCTTTGACACATGACTCAAATTTGTTAAACTGTTACTGCAAAACTCTACCCACAAATCCCTACATTTTTCAGTGCTTACACCACAAGCTCATTTAGGAAACACTAGTATACAATAATGTTAACTTAGGTTAGCGCAGCTTGAGCTCAGTTAGCACACAATTACCCAGGTGGAAACACTAGAAATCAATTAATGCAGCTGATTATGAATATTCGATTATGATCTGAGTATGTACACAATGACATCTAGTCATTACTGTAATACATTGAGTGCTGTAAGTCATCACGGTAAACACAAATTGTTTGATCAAACTGTCATAACTGTCAACTGAATTTTCTACACATTTCTTGTCATATACAGTCTTTTTCAATCAACATCCCACATACAGTAATGTGTACATTTGTACTTTTGAAATGAATGTATGGCATACATAAAAAAGCACAGTCTTCTGCATTTGAGTACAGTAACTGCCAAACTGATGCCATAGTTCATAAATCAGGTAGTACTAGCAGTTATACTACCATATACTAGTAATACTGTTATATTAACAACATAACTAAGCATTTAGCCTATCTTGTTTGTAAACAATGACACAAGGACATCAGGCATTCAAGAGGATTTTACCTCCCCTGTTTGTCCAGAGCCAGTATAGCCTGGGACGTGGACCAGATTGTTTGTCCTGACCCAGAGCAAAGACGGGATGCTGAGGCAGAAGATTATTTATTTTAATTTCTTTTTAACAATTGTACTGTGTAGTACATGATTACTGTAAGTAAAAATGTGCCAGTGTATACATTGGTTGTGTCTTTTGTGTTCTTGTCAAAAGGTTTTTGAGGAGGAGAACCATGAGCAACATAACCGTTTTGGAAATATTGTTTTACAGTTTTTTACAATCGCTATGACAGTTTTTTCACTCCGGGGGACAGCCGCAGTTCGAGCCGAATGCCGAGACCTTACCCTCGCTAGGGTTCCAATCGCTAGGGTTCGAGCCTGCCGTTCTCCCCGCCCGCTCCCTGGACAGCACGCTTATATAAACCCACTTATAATATAATTGGGGAAGCGTGAACACTTGAAATGTTAGTGGTAAAAATCTAAATATGCTTGTCATGTTAGATGTATTATGTTCAAGTTTAATCATAAGAGATTTCTAAGAACTATTATTAAGAAAGAAACAAACCTCAAACACCATGCCTGAGTAATCACTGTGAATAACAATAAACCTCCCACCCCTCCTCTCCAAACCACATAATTTGTTAAACTCGAAAAGCTTAAAATGACTCACCGTGTTCCCCCCTAACCAGTAACCAGAGTTACTTGTTTTATGAAACAGGTCCCTGAAAACACACAGGGAACATAACAATTACTTATGACAAAGTTTTTCACATGCACTAAATATAAAAAAAATAAATTGCTTAAATTTGGAATTAGAATTAGGACACTGAACATGGATCATTGATTACTGATTACTGATCCCTGTTCAATGTTATGAGTTTTAAAATAAAAACAACAGGTACATAGTATACACAACACAAACAAAAAAAATCTGAGGTTATTTATTATTTTTTTTTATTTAGATTAGAGGTGCAGTTTATGCTAACAAAATGATCCCCATAATTTAAATTAAAAAGCCCTGTGGACTATAGGAACTGTGAAGCACTAGAGCAAATAAATTTGCCAGAATGCCAACGAGCCTAATAAGATGTTCCTTTTCTGTTCATGAAATTCCTCATCATTTCATAATATCATGATCAATTGATCATGTTTTGGTTTAAAAAAAGAAAAGTCTAAACAAGAATTCTGGACTCCACAGCTTGAAAGCATGTGTTTGGAATGCAAACTTTTAAAATTGTTACATTTCTGGATGACTACAAAACCCTGCAACATAAGATAAAAAGACATTAATAAACGTCTCCCACCCGCTAATTATTGCTGGGACTTGACTCTGACAGAAAACAAAATATAATAGCCTTTGATATAAATAGTATTATTAATATATTATATATATTAATATATTAGATATTGACTGTCATTTGGCCTATAGTCGGTCTGTTCTTGCTACAGTAAGAACAGCACACGGAAATGAGCCAGGTTGCGTCACCAGATACAGAGCGCTTTCACTTCCCGATCTTTCATCATTCAGCTTGAAGTAGGGAAGATGACAAGAAGCGCCGCTTTTCTCGGTAAGTTCTTTCGATTACCACTATTTTATTTATTTATTGTATGTTTTTTTTACATCTCTGTAGCCTCCCAACCTGCCATCGGCAGTTCTGCGTGAGCTACAAAGTATCGTTGTCGGTGGTTTGACATGATTTATGTTATCTATTGATATAGTGAAATGAATCGACGGCGTGTGTCCACATAGCTGTTATTTCACCTTCATGCTGTGAGATACAAAGCCACACTAACAATAATGTGAAGTATCATATCAGTTTAATTCATGTGGTCACCCAGAATAGTTTTTTACCCAAACCAGAATTTATTTGGGAATTCCCCTTCCCTTCAGAAAATATGTGCTAACCTGGTGAAATATTACCATTTTGTAGCTTTGCAGACTACAGCGGACTTATTTAGCCAACCCTAATACACTTAAGGGATTAAAGTTCGATTTTAACTTAAGACGAACACATAATGTATCTTAAATATAAAGTTAAATAGGCTACAACTCATTAGATTGTTGTGTGGGCAAGGCTAACTGAATTGTACAGAACTGTATATTTTCATGTGCCAAATGCATATTTTATTTAACTGTTTAAAAACAAATGTCAGAGAAAGGGATAGGACGCCTGTTCTCATTTAGGGTGGCTGCCAATACATTTTACCATCAGAAAGTGGGTAACAGTGTGAACTAACAAGTGATTTTAATGGGAAATATACTTAATAGCAAAAATTAAAAAGTGGCAAACATTACGCGAAGTAATGATTCAGTAGACTATATTAAAATGCATTTAGAATGACCACAAATTCAAGACATGGGGGAGGAAAGTTATTTATTTCTTAATATATTTATACACCTTAATAAATATTTATACCAATTCATATAATCAATTTCACATGAACGTGCCATTTCTCTGCAATGAATAAACCTGTTCCTGAATGTATAAATTACTCGCTTATTAACATTGATTTGCTGCCACCTCTAAGTGCTTGAGCCAAAATGTCTTATTTTTCTAATTCACTGATTAAATATAAGAATTTGACTCAAAAGATAATGGACATTAAAAAGGACAATAAAATCTTAAAATCAGTTTATACATAGGCTAACATTCCTGAAACATTCATTGCGACATGTTTAGGAAATTGTTACCTTGAAAAATTACTACTGCCCACTGACTTGGTTTTAAACCTATATTATTATCCAATGAATGAGCATTGTGACATCTCAAACAAACATGCAAGTCAGGAAAATCAAAATCCAAAGCGGCGGGAAATCACGGAGCGGATTCACAGAATCAGTGGATTTTAGCGGAGAAAGATTTAAGCTGTGCGCAAGCCATAGAGGTCTGTTTAAAAATGTCCCTATTGTGTTGCATGCATCATATTTGAATTTTTCAAGTATTAGAAAAAAAAACAAAAACAAAAAAAAAACAGAACAAGTCAATGTTTGTGGACATCCTTATCTCTGTGTTGCATCAGAGCAGGTTAAGAGGGTTCAGATTTTTGCAGGTACAAGTTCTTGAATGAGTGTAAAAGAGGGATTTTGTTTATTAACAATGAAGGAGACTAGATAAAAGGTTTGCCGTATGAGGAAAGTTATTAGAAACGCGCATCTCCTCACACTTTATCTGAAATATCATCTTCTGAAACTACATGTTTTCCAGTAGTTTAGATTGTTTTGTTTTTTTTAGTATTGGCCTTTCTAAATAACTTTGTGTCAGTTTGTAGCATTCATATGAAACGGTATTGTTGCTCATGACTAATTCCTGTGATATTACAAGCAGTGCCACACACAGGGCCGTGCACAGACCTTTTGAGGGGCATGGGCTGAAACTGAAAAAAGGGCAAGCCCTAAAACATGTTAGAATAATTTTTTTATTCAGGTTGGATTTATAAACTAATTTGTAATATTTGATTATGTTTATTAACCGGGTAAAGCAATGAGTGACTAATTATGTCCAACACAATTCTAGTCAAAATAGGAGAGTATAAACCATAGCATATCCAACATACATCCACATACCTTGAAAAAACTTGATACTGTGGAGGACCAGGAATGTTGGTCTCTTAAGGTCTCTTATTCAAACAACATTTACAATAAGCCAACAGTGAAATATTCAAATACAGTGAAAAGCACACTTCCAGTGAAAAAATTTGAATTGTGCCTCTCTTGTCTTAATACTTTATGCAAATATATACGATTACAGCGATCTGATTCAGGTAATGTTTTTTCTGGTTAATAGTAACTACAACATTACTGTAGTAAAACCATGTTTTAATGTGTGTATATACATGTGAAGATAACGAGCATATTAACAGCGTAACATTAACCATCCAGCAATATTATGTGATTAAATGTGGTGTATCAGCAATCATAAGAAGCCATTTCTCAGAAATATATTTTACCTAGCTAACTGTTATGTGTCCCCTTATAGGTGACGAGGATCACATTGTGTTTCTTGCGTAAAGAAAACAGTGAACATATTTAACAACAATAAATTTACTGTTGTTCAGCTGCTGTGCAGGGTTGCCAGGTCACAACAAAACCCGCCCAATTGCTACTCAAAACAAGACCAAAACTGGCCCAATCGTGTTTTGAGGGCTCACCCGCAGAACCTGATTTTACCGAGTTTGGTGTGTCCCTAGGTCAACGTCTTTGTTGACCCTGGAACAACATTGTGATTAGCCAATCAGATTTGAAGAACCAGTTTATAGTTTTTGTGAAGTTTAGGCTTACAATCAGTGTTTGGTGCTAGTACATCAGTGTCAGTCATCTATCATTTCCTCTGATTTTAGGCAGTACTCATAGGTAAGGTTAGGATTAGGTGTACAGATATGGTCAAAACTAAAATTTTGGAATAAAATGTTGTTCCAGGGTCAACAAAATATGTTGACCAAGGAACACACATAACTCCGCAAAATCAGGACGTGCGGGGTCGCCCATTAAAAGTCGGGAGGTTTTTTTTTTTTTATCTGGCAGGGTTACCCTTGTAAATTTGCATTCCAGGGCCTAGATATCACATTAGGTCTCTTCAACTCGCGGACATGAAAAACATCCCGCAGACTTGGCAACAATGAGTTCTGTGGCGCTTATGAGGTTTAACGTTACTGACAGTAGGAGCGGATCCAACCATTTTTTTTCGTCATAAGCCCATTAAAATGGTTATACAGTCTCTTCTTTAAGGTGTGTTCTATACTCATGTATACAGTAGGGACCCCCAAACTTGTTAAGGTAAAAAAAAAAAAAAAGACCACTTATGTGGGAAGCTGTTTCTCAATAATGAGGTTCCGCTCTATTTGTCCATGCAGGCCTTTGACTTCCACACATGGTATACAGTATATGTATATAGCATTATAATGGAAGAATAACTTGATATATAAATGACTAGATTAACATGAATTATAATTGATTAATTTATAGCTTGCCCAATACAAAGGCATTTTCTCAATTCATACGTTGTTTATTCATGCTTTTATGTATTTTACTTTTGCAGGGAAGTATAAGCGTCTATATATTTCGTTTTTTATATTATATTTTATTATTTGCAGCTGTTCAAATGAACCTAGTATACTAATTGTTTTTTGCATATCTGTTTCAGTGGCCGTGCTGTTATGCATCATACTGCAAAAAACAGCATCTGAGGTGCTGCGATGCAGAGGAGAGAGACAAAGTGATGGCCAGATCTACTTCAACATGACATATGACCTTAAAAAGGATGTTCATGACTGTGAGACCCAATGGATTATCAATGTAAATATTTTACATATTACAAAAATATACAGTGTCAAGAATAAGGATGTGAAACCTGCATTTATTACTCATAAAAAGTGGTCTGCTCTTCATCAAAGTCACAATTTCATACAAACAGTATGGGTTGCTAAGGGGCTCTATTTGTTGGGATTTTATAGTCCATTACATCATTCCAGCGAAAAAATCTCAAATTGAGACATGGCGTTATAAACAACGCATTGTGCATAGCTTCATTGAAAATCTAAATGAATGCTTATTCTTAACTCTACCATCCCACCATCCCTTATTCCCTTTCTCTCCCTTTTTTGATTAGGGAATTGTGACAGGAATCGCTTCTGCTGATGGAAATACAGAGTGCATGCTCCCACTTCTTAATGCAACAGCGAACATAGCCATCTTGAAGACCTGCCCTGAAAAACTGGAGTGCCATCTCATCTGTCCCTCTGCCAATGTAAGTGTAATACTGTTTATTGGTTTCAGGTTTTATGCCCATTAAATTAATTTAATAGTATAACTTAACTAAATAACTTAACTTAATTGTTCTGCACCCGTTTGCTTTCATTATGGACTTTTTATATGTTTTGCAGATCAACAAAAAAGAACCATGCTCTTGTAAGTAACTGAATTGCTACTATATCATGATTTGACTTACATAACCTTTGTAAAAAATAAATAAAGTGTTTATTCTTCAGTACACCCAATTTAGCAAATTAATATCAAGTGACTTACTATGAATGACTAAATATCTTTTTTTGCCCTAGTGTGTGGGATAAAGTGTAAAACATTGTTTTGCAGGTGACATCACTTCAACTATACTTCCTAAAGTTAATATGACTTCAACTACACGTCCTGAAGGTAAAGTCAACAGCTTATGCTGAACTTAACTTACCATTACAGTTTTCTCGCTTGCAGACAGTAAACAATACACCAAAAAATAGAAAAATAAAGTTCAAAACATAGTTCTCAGGGTGAACTAAACTTTTAATATCAAAACTTAATTGTAGCTCACAAATGGTTAAGAAATTGCTACTCTGCTTTGCTCTTTGCAATTTAATGATTGTTGCCACTTGTGTTTACCAGTGTGAATGTGTTTCTCACACTTTTTCTGTTTTTATGTATGTATGTGTTTGTTTTCCAGTGGGTTTGACTGACTGGAGCATTGCTGTGTGCATTGTGTGTGTGTTTGGGATTCTGTTGATCTCGATTGTCATCATGCGTTATAAGAAAAAAAAATGGTAAGGCCCAATAAAAATTTGGAACATTTAGTCAATTCTTTTATTACTGGCATAGTACTGGCATGAAAAAGCTAAAAAAAAAAAAGGTGGTTTGTCTAATATTTGTGTAACCATGGATAATTTTGTGCTTGTAGGTCAGGATCTGGTCTTTTTCGCCCGTGTGCTGCTGAAGAGGTTGTTTGATTCATGTATGTACTGTAGAATTTGTATTCTGTACCATGATGTGGTATGATGTTTAACAATTACAATCTATATTTTTGGCTTTTCTGAAAAATATCACATTATGGTTTCCTGGATAGGGATAAGATTAAGCCAGCGCTAGTCCTTTGTTAAATTAGGATGTTTAAGTAGTTTTTACAAGCATGCCTTACAAAAAAGCATAAGATATGTCAGTGCAAGCCTTTTCTGTTTAGACAGCTTTAACATTTATTTTAGTCTAGGGCTAGTCTTAAACCCTGTTCAGGAAACTGCTCCTTTTTGTGCAGTCAATAACAGTACCGCCAGTAGCATTTCCCTTCTCTTTTCATTTATCCACAGAAATTGTTTCATCGTTGAAGCTGGGTGTTCTTCACTCTTCAGACATTCTTTAGGAAAGGCCTTCTTTTCTTTTATATTGCTTTATTTACCATTTCTTAAACTTTGGAGAGTGTAATGGGCTAACGGTTTTAGTAAAGAAATTAATTAGTAGTATTTAAGTGAATAATACTTTACCTCCATAAATCACAGAAATTATAGCATATATATATATATATAGTTCTGAAGGTGGACTTTCCTCAATGTCTGATTTATCTCTCTGTTATATAGCTTTAGCTCTGTGTTTGTGAAGGACACATTTAGCTTGTCTGGGCTTTATGGCTTTCATGGTTTTGTGTTTGTCTCTTTAAGTCTAACCATGACTCTAACTTAACTGATAAAATAATGATATTATTTAGTCTTACAGAACGTTATATTTAAATATGAAATACTACATAAATGTTACACTTTGTGTGTTCTTTTGAGGAGCACAAATAAAATCAAGTGTAATTACTTTATCATAAATACTTCTGTCTGTTAAACAGACAGCACAGTGAGTCTATATGCTTATATATCCATAAAAAATAATAATTAAAATTATATTGTAATATATAAAATTATATATATATATATAGTATACAATTATTATTATTATTATTATTATTATTACTATTATTAACATTATTTGTATTGTTAATATATCTATCACTGGTCCAGTCAGTCTGTGGGAAAGAACTTGGATTGCATGACACTACAGTGAGCATAAAATTTGTGAACATAAACGTAAAAGTGTGTCCAGGGCAAGTATTTCCTGTAAATTGCTGCTGTGGAAGCAAAATG
The DNA here is from genome assembly GCA_032359395.1 of Enteromius anoplus. NCBI lineage: Eukaryota > Metazoa > Chordata > Actinopteri > Cypriniformes > Cyprinidae > Enteromius > Enteromius anoplus. The sequence goes on along the minus strand of JAUMHG010000060.1, from coordinate 8,914,100 downwards.
AAATGAAATGCTGTGCCAGTGAGTACACACATCTAATATATTACTAGTCAAATCCACTCCACCTGCCACTCTCCAATGTCAACATGATATACATTAATCTATTTTACAAAGTGAGTATGTGCCTTGCTATCTGCTGATAAAGTTGTTTCCTCCCTGTACTGTAGCATTTGATTTATATTCATAGTGTGTATTTTACTTTGTGGTAAAGGAAGTGGCACTGCATGTCATGAATGTTGTTCAATTATATTTGCTTAGCTGTTGTATTACATGAAATCACTATACTCTTTGTACAGACTTCTTTCTTTTAATTCCTTTCTTTGAATAAAACAGATCTTTCAAATGTGTCCCCGGTTTATTTTTCTACCTTTTTTTAAACAGCAGATAAGGAGAACACTTTGTATTACTGTATATTGCTTGTAGTACTAAAATTAAGAACTGTTTTAAACATTTACAGTTATATTAATAATTTTACATTATGATTTAAATATTCAGTACATTTACCCAGAGCCCTTAGTGTGAGTGCATCTTTTTTAAGATCTCAATTACCGTAATATTCTATAACAAACTTTCAGCTTACAGTTCAACAAGAATACATAAAGACTTTTGTATTCATAATGTCTGTGATTATTGCATTACCAGCTGCTATAAACTCAACTTAATTTTGGCTAATATTATAAAGGTTGCAAAAGACAAAAATATGTTGACGTGGGTCTCTTCCAATTGTCAGTGCTAAAGCTTATAAATTAATCATACCTTTTCTGTTCTAATGTGAAAGCCAGTTGAATCGATTTATTGATGCAGTGTCAGGTTGCAAGCATTATACACATTATGCTTTTGTAATATTCCATATCTTATACCCCTGAAGTCTAGTTAACTTACTTTTCTATGCCTCAAATCGTTTTACAAAGTAGGCCAATAAATCTTTTTTATTATATGGATGTTTTACAGATTAGAGAATGTATTCTTATATTTAATAAAAGCAGAGTCCGACATAAATTAAGTTTAAGGTTGAATAAATATATAACAATTACAGTGCATCTAAGAAATAATGAGCTTAAATGAATGATATGTATGCTGATCTGTTAAGAACACAGACAAACAGTGGCAGGATGCTGAATGCAATCACAATGTTTGTCAAGTCAAATAAAATGCAGTCTTACCAAGCTGGTGTGTATTTTCAGCACAGGTCATGCAGTTTTCTTCATCCAAACAGCAAAGACATCCACCGTTCGAAAAATAAATAGATGATTTTATTCAAATTTTGTGTTCAGGTCTGCAGCTCTGTGTGATACGTCCGAGAGGTATAACCATCAACCACACTGGAAAAACTCAAGCCTAAGTATACTGCTGACTGGGCTCCAAGTCCAGCCCTCCATTAGAACACCAGCTGCATTCCTGGAGATGAATCATAAATGAATTATCTTAATCCATCTTGTGCCGTGGTTCTGGGGCAGCATCCGTCTTATAGTGGCTCTGGTGTGCCATCCATCTTGTGCAGTGGCTCTGGTGTGCCATTCATCTTGTACAGTGGCTCTGGGGTGGCAGTCATCTTATGCAGTGGCTCTGGTGTGGCATCCATCTTGTGCAGTGGCTCTGGGGCGGCAGTCATCTTATGCAGTGGCTCTGGTGTGGCATCCATCTTATAGTGGCTCTGGTGTGCCATCCATCTTGTGCAGTGGCTCTGGGGTGGCAGTCATCTTGTGCAGTGGCTCTGGGGCGGCAGTCATCTTATGCAATGGCTCTGGTGTGGCATCCATCTTATAGTGGCTCTGGTGTGCCATCCATCTTGTGCAGTGGCTCTGGGGTGGCAGTC
>JAUMHG010000060.1:8876346-8894561 GCA_032359395.1 Enteromius anoplus | reverse complement strand
TGTTTTCGCAACGGGCGCCGACTAATGACGTCGTGCGCGTGCACGCGAGGGGGGTCAGATTCTGGCAGGGAGTCTGTTTTCGGCACAACACCGGTACTTATGTCTCGGTATCTAATAAAGGTTCTGGGGATCTGAAAGCCCACATGGAGACTGAGAAACATAAAAAAAACAATGCAAATGTTGAAAGGGGTTTTTCACTAATACAAAGCCTGTGGACCAAGGAGAGGAACCAGCTCTCCGTAGAGTCAACGGGATTCTAGCTCAGTACAACTTCAAAGAGATGTCTTGCAAAGACTTTCATGCTTATTTGTTAAACTATCGAAAACTGCTGAGATAGATGATGGATGGACTGATAAGGAGGATGAAGAAGAGAAGCAGGGTGAATTATTTATTTGAAGAGTCTAAGAGAGCTATTAAGAAGGAGTTGTCTCTTGGGAGTGATTCGTTCATTTGCGCAATATCCTACAGTTTCTTTATTGGAATTGTTGATTCACCATGCCTTTCTAAAGTTTACTTCTGTATTTTAATGTACTTAAGAAATAAATATATATATCTATTCATTCAGTTTTGTATCAATAACAAAATTAAGGAAGTGTCTAACCAAATAGAATTTATCCTAAGCATGTTTTGGACAGATTAAAGCTTAGATTTATTTCACATACCTCTGATGTCAAGAAAAGCAAACTATTCTCTAAAAAATAATGATTTTGTCGTTATCATTGTCACGCTCAGGGAGACTCGGAAGGCGAGAGGTAAGTAACTCAACAGGATATTTTTATTAAACAATTCAAAAGTCAATCAGCCATGCGAGTTGTCGATGCAAAAGCGAATGTCAACACTAAACACAGTCGCAATGTCCAGCGATCTCCATATCACCTCTTCTGGGACAATCTATCTAAAGCTTGTAAACAACTTAAACTGGCTCTTACAACAAGGCTTGATAGGGCGCTGTTCTGTGCTTGGTGCAGAGGTGAGAGTGTTCGATGAGGCAATGAACGGTGTAACCTCGAGCTCAGCCGTAGAACTGCAGGCATGCGAGGCTTTTAACTCCCCGCAGTATCCCCAGATGCGGCTCGTTAATAATCAGGGGATTGAAAGCGTGCATATGGAACTGACTGGGGGTGTTTCTCAATGTCAAGGATACGTCCTTTGCAGGACTGGTCCTTCCAAGTCACTAGGCGAGGAACGGGCTAGCAAGTGCACGTAACTGCGTCATTACGTCAGTGAAAAGGTCCGCTTTCGGCGCTGAAAAATGAACATTACTGGTTTGGTTGCTGTACAGCATTTTTCAGATATGGAAATGGAGATGGTGAGGCAGTATCAGCGTCAGGCTAATATTTATTTTAATATTTAAAACTATTTAGAATTTAACAACTATTTGTTAAAGACTTGTCCTATCTCACAAACAAGTTGTGCAAATCAGTTGAGCTGATATGTTTAATAGTTTAATAAACATTAAATAAAACATTTAGAATTTTTGAGCAAGATAGCAAAACTGCGCGCATAGGATTGTGGGTGATTTTAGAGCGTGAAGAGTGCAAAGGCTACACTTATGTATCCTTTCCTGTGTATGGGATTATTTTCGAACGAAGGACTCAGTCCTTGGTTAAAATTCCGAGGGTTCTTGACATTGGAACAGTCCTTCGACGGATGTCGATGACGTAGCATCCTGGAAATTCTGGCTTCCGAGGATCCTTCCTTGACATTGAGAAACGCCTTGGAACTAGTTTCCAGCGATGGCGTGACATCACAGAAAAAAACATTTTGACGTGAAGACTAAACAACAGTTAAAAGAGAATCATCAATGGGAGTCATTCAAGTTCATGTTCCTTTTCAGGAACTCAAGCTGCGTCAAAAGGCTATGGGAACGCCTCCAGCGTGACTGCTTTCTGAAACGTATGTTGCATCAGCCAATCGTAGATTGAGACGTCAACGGCGAAGTTTAAGAATGCCAAAATACAAACAAAAAAGACACTTGGGTGAAAGCAGCTCACGGAGCTACAATGTGTGTGCGCCTCCCTGTAAGCGCAGTCTTGCACCGGGAGACACACACACGCTCTGTGTAGTCTGCATTGTAGTGGCTCACGCAGAAGCAGATCTCCAGCCAGATAGAAAGGAGAGCTGCAGGCATTGTGAGAGCATGCCGCTGCGTTTGCTTCGCGCCCGGAGGGCTCTTTTTAATGAGGAGGAAGCCTTCATTAGTGTTCCCCGCGGTGCCGGTCCCGCTCTCGCCGAGGCAGAGCGGAGGCGGCGCTCGTGGGGATCACAAGCCGATCTACGCGAGGAGTCAGAGACGGATGAAAGCCTATCTCGCTCCTCCGCGTCCGGATCGGTCGCTAGTAACACGAGATGGGGAAGAGCGTTCAGCTACTTCCCCTCGTCAGGGCGATGCGGTTTCCTCTCCACCCCAGTACGAGGAGCTCTTGGAGGTGATCACTCGCGCTGTAGCCAAGTTGAATATTGAATGGCCAGCCGAAGTGAAGTGAAAGCCCGCTCGGCAGCCACCTTCAAGAAGGAGCCTTCCCTTTTTTCCTGATCTTCACACCGAGGTGTGTAGATCATGGAAGAAGCCGTTCTCCTCACGCCTTTTTATACCAGCCTCTGGTTGCTGTGGCAATATTGCTGGCGTGAGTGAGCACGGCTATAGGTCGATGCTACGGGTTGAGCAGATGCTTGCGGGCTATCTGTCTCCCGATTTGGCATCGACCTTGAAGGCCTGCCCTCCAAGCCGCTCAGAGCTACATCTGCGCTGGTGGGTAGGGGGTACTTGGCAGCGGGTCAGGCTGGTGCGTGCCTGCAGACAATGGGTTTGTTGCAGGCATTCCAGGCTGTTCTGCTGCTTGAGTTGGATGAAGGCGAGCGTGTGAGCTCTGACGACATTCAAGAGCTCAGAAAGACCGCTGAGCTCGCACTACGCGCCACCAAGACAGAGTCTGCCTGATGGACGCCCAGCTTACGCCTCAGGGCCTGTTCGGTGACAATCCAGTCAATACAGTCGACAGGCACCAAGAGGCGTGAAAGCAAGCAAGTGGCGGCGTTACAGCGGTTTTTCCCTCGTCGTTCTCCAACTCAGAGCGGGCGGGCCCAAACGAGTACCAGCTACTCGTACAGAGACACACGGAGTCAGAGCGTTGCCATGAGAGCCCCGCCTCAACATCAAGTCGGATGGAGGCGCTCTGTCACGAGGCCCACAAAACAAAAAGACCTCCTTAAAGAGTTCTCCTTAAAGAAAAAAGGAAGCAGGCCCTGCAAAAGAAGAAGAAGCCCTGAGGGGAATGTCTCCGAGGGTTGGGTGTTTGCTTGGACCCGGCACCCTCAGGAGATTGCCCCTGGGTCTTCTGCGAAAACCTCAGTCCATCTCCCCGCACACTGACGGGGATGAGGTGTTCGCCACCAGGCTCTCTGGAGGAACGGGCTGCAGCTCCACTCGAGAGTGGGTTGCGTTGTGGGTTGCATCTGCCTGCTCCTCCACTAACATCAGAGGCCAGCCTCGAGAGGCTGGTTCCCTTAGTAGACCATTTAGCAGCGTGGAAACTACTGCCGAATGTGTCTCATTGGGTCCTGTGTACTGTAGAATGTTTACTATTCAGCAGGTTGTGTCACAAATCAGGGCAGAGGACTGGTTTGTCACAATAGATCTAAAAGATGCGTATTTTCACGTATCGATCCATCCTTCTCACAGGAAGTTCCTGAGGTTCGCTTTCGGGGGCGAAGCGTACAAATATCGGGTTCTCCCCTTCAGTCTTGCACTCTCACCCCGTACGTTCGCCTGGTCACACGTTTCCTCCGCGGTGCATTGAGGTTGAGGCCTCCAGTACGCTACCGGGTGCCGACCTGGGACCTGGCTGTAGTGTTACAGGCCCTCTGCGGGCCGCCCTTTGAGCCCATAGAGATCTCAGATCGTTTATTAACGGTGAAAAACACACTTCTACTTGCATTGTGTTCTCTGAGGAGAGTAGGTGACCTTCAGGCCCTCTCTGTGGCCCCTACACATCTTGAATTTGCGCCTGGCATGGCCAAGGCCTTCCTGTACCCGCGAGCAGGTTACAGTCCTAAGGTACCTGCGGTTACACCACAGCCAGTAGTACTGCAGGAATTCAATCCTCCTCCCTTCAGGGAGCCCGGTCAGCAGAAGCTAAACTGTATGTGTCCAGTGTGAGCACTGGACACGTACGTCCACAGAACTGCCCTGTGGAGGAAGTCTGAGCAATTGCTTGTATACTTCGGACCACCCAAGAAGTGGTGTCCTGCAATGAAACAGACTGTTAGCAGATGGAATGTGGATGCTATTAATACCTTTTACGAGTCCTCTGGTCTCCCGCCGAGGCTAGGAGTCAGAGCGAACTCAACACGTGGTGTGGCGGCCTCAAAGGCCCTGCTATCAGGGGTCTCCATGGTCGACATTTATTACCCTGCAGGATGGTCCACCCCTCAAACTTTTGTCCGTTTTTACGGTTTGGACTTGCGAGCCACCCCGGGCTCTTCCGTTTTCACCTAGCTGTGCACGAACACACACTTGGCAGGGAACTTGAAAGTCTGGAGGTGTGGGCATCTCGTTTCTATAGCGTTTCGACGCAGCTCGAGTTCCTGAAAAGGAACGTCTCTAGGTTACGAATATAACCGTAGTTCCATTCCATGTGCTTTTATACTTCCTGGCCGGTGACGTCACCCGCCGTTGACGTCTAAATCTACAATTGGCTGATGCAACATATGTTTCAGAAAGCGGTCACGCTGGAGAGCGTTTCGACGCAGCGTCTCGTTCCTTCAAGGAACTAGGGTTATTCATAACCTAAAGACGTTTTTAGTAAATGGTGGTAGCCTACATTTTCCTTTTTTCTTTTTCTCCTTGTATTTACTTCGGAATATTTTTTTGGAAGCATTTGGAATTAGCCTATTAACAAAAATGGAGTGTTTGATAATTATAACAACAATAATAATGATGATATGTAATAATATTGTTAATAATGATGATGATAACAGTCAATTTCGTTCAGCATATGAATACGACCATGTGAACTCTGATTGGTTGATTGAAAGGTACTAATGATGTAATGATCTGTTTGAATTAAGATATCTCCAAATAAATTCTCACTAGTTCTTCAGGAAGTTAAAGATATCTCAGAAAGAACAAGAAGTAGTTGTTATTCTGTACTTGATATCATCACTAGTGATTGTTTCAAAAGTGCCAAGTATCTATTTAAATATTACTGGTAAGAATTCATTAGACCATTCATTCATTAGCAAAGGGAATGCGATGGTAATTTTTACGAAAGTAATTTCCGTTTGTGATCTTCAATTAGGAGCTGCAATGCGTTTTAAAACAAAGTTGGGTTAATTTCGACTTCACATACAAACCTAAGTACAATAGGCTGATTAAATTTGTCTTTATTTTAATATGATACAAAACATTCTGTCAGTACCGAAATCTTTTTTAGAATGTATGGTGTAAGGATGTTTAATTTGAAAATGTTTAATAGTAAATAATACAGTGAGATAATATGATAAAATATTAATAATGAGAAGAAATATTTCTTTGCTACAATTTGGAGCGCTGCTGCACGCACGCGCAGCGTTGTCAAGGTAACGTTTGGTCAGTCGCTTTCTTAATTCCTTCACCAAGGGAGTGCCAAAACGAGACAGAAATGCCCTACACCCTTAAAAGAACAAACTTTCAAGCACTCGAAGGGAGTAGGGCATAGAGATGCTCACTTCTGTTTGAAATTCGCCCTATATGCTTTAATATTTGTCCACAGTCTAAAAATGAATAAGGAAGTGTATGTTGCTTAGCAACAGAATGCGTGACGCACGTCAACATAAGGTGCTTAGGGATACTGGCACAGAGACGCACAGATGGCGGAGAGAAACACTCTGGAAAAACTCGATTTGGGGGCTTTAAGCCTCGAGCAGCAGGAGAAGCTGCATCAGTTCAAGGTATTTTATAACCTTCTGCTGAAAGTTATTAACGAGTCTGAAAACCTGATTGGCGCTGGATGAAGTTCTGCTAGGTTTATAAAACTCGTCAATACAAAAAACAGTAACTGTATAGATGTCATATATTAAATAAATTGTATGCGAATTGTGATTGACATTTTCTAAAGCAATAGCCAAAATGAGTGTGATTTCACATACTCCAGGTCAAAACGCGGATAGCTAATGAAAAATATTTAAGGTCTCATCCAGAGGTGGAGGTGTTACTGAGTGCTTTCTTAAGGTCAGTCTTAATGTTTTATATGGCATAAGTTAGACATATCAATATCACCCAGCTTTTTTTTCTAATCCTCTCTCTTTCTCTCTCTGTTTCTTTTTTACAGGGATGTGTTTCTGAAAAGGCCTACATGTATTCGTGAATTTGCAGCAGGTAAGTTAGTAACTTATATCGGAAATTTTCAAACATTCATGCAAGTCGCTTTAAACCTTTTAATACAATGCTTCACATTTAGCACGTAATATAGTCTACTTCTTAGATTGAATATAATTGTTCTTCAAAATATTGTTAAGCGTATATTACAATGTCTTCTGTTTTTTAAGCGTAAAAAACATAAGCATCTTATTTGATTTTACAATAACAATAATAATATGTAGGCTACTTTAAATAAATGATGCTCTTAAATTAAAGCCATCATCTCTGTGTGTGTGTGTGTGTGTTGTTTTGTTTTGTTTGTTTGTTTGTTTTGTTTTATCTCCAGATCATTTCAGTGACCCAGGACTGCCAAAGAAAATTCAGGAGCAATTGCATATCCATAATAAGTGAAAATATGAAAAATGATTTATAGTGTTTTATAATAAAAGAGAGAAGAATTATGCAATGTGTGTCTCTCTTGATCCTTAGTTACATATGAAATCATCTTTGTGTTATACTATTATCGGCAACAATTAGTGTGTGTATCAGGGGAGAGGACAGTCCAGGCTTGTTTGCTAAATGAGTCCACAGAGATCAAAGGCAAATTAAACTGGATTGAACAGGTCTTTCTGTTTAAGTATGTCCAAACATGCTAGGGCTTGGTCTAATTACTCAAATATTATTTCTATTATATTTTATACCATAAACGGTTTCGTAGAGCCTTTCAAGCTATTGCGTTATTATTTCCATTCAGTTTGTCATGAATGAATCCTTAATTTATATGTAGCTTAAAGTCTAACTTAGTGCTGTTTTTGACATTTAGCCATTTGTTTACTTTTTTTAGTACCCAAGGGTGAACTATTGTAATTACATATTTCTTTTTTGGACTTAATAAGCCACCAGGGACCAAATAAGTTACTGCTTATACGGACACAAGTAATTGAGTTCAACGTGTTCCAAGGTCAACGTCTTTTTTGATCCTGGAACAACATTTTGAGTACAATAAGTGGTGCTTGCACATCAGTATCATTCATCTATCATTGTATCTGATTTCATGTATTACTCATTAGGTTAGGTTTAGGTGTAGAGATATGGTCAAGACAACATTTTTGAAAAAAAAAAATGTTCAGGGTCAACAAAATATTTTGTCCTAGGACCAATTCAAAAAAATCAAAACATGCATCAACTCATTAACCCCTATACCAACATAATTCAACATTTAAAAAGCAATATGATATGTTCATTCTAGCGTATTATATCAAATATTAATATTAACTGCTTTGTGACTTTCATTTTTAAAAATGCAAGGTGAAGGAAAATCTTGTTCCCACAAACCCACATGTAATTTCATAGCTGACACACCTGCACAGACAGACTCCCATGTGCTGGGTGGGGTTTCGAGGAGAACCAAGTCCCAGTAAACACCCGTTGAACAGACTGTCAGCTGCAGTACACATGTTTCATCTCAAGATCATCGCATCACAGTGAGTATAGCTCCATGACATCTTACTGTACCTTCTTATAGTATACTGCTTTAGTTTATTTCTGTTTGATTAAGCATTTAAAGAAATGACTGAGTGTTTGGTAAACCCTTAAATGTAAATTTGTACATTTTTAAAGTAATTATCATCAATCATTATCATCATTATTTATCATCAAATCATTGTACACTATCTAAAGAATCATTTATTAAAATTGATTTAATTAGATGATTTCTACATTGTGAAAACTTGTGACAGCAGTATTTATTAAGAATCCATTTTGACTTGGAACTAAGCCTTTAAAATGAATAAACAGGACAGGATCTGGGTTTTGCAGTCGAAATACTAATAAATGCATGTATTTAGCTTATGTGGTGACATGACATCAGAATTGAGGATCTATTCTTGCTTGTTGTAACACCCTAAAACGATGTCACCGGAGGTAACCTACGCTATGGTTTATTCACTCTGAGGTAGAGTGAATAAAAACGTTTGCATCAAATCTGTCATAAATGTTTGCTCGGTTCATGTACTGATGATAATCTTTGAAGCGTCATTATACCGCAGTGCCAAAACAAATAAGCTATTCAAATCGAATGAAACTCAATCATTAGTTACATTGTACAGATTTGCTTTGTCATACAGCTATTCTAGAGCAGAAATAAAGGCTGTTTTTGTCTAGCTGTATTCCAGAGAGAGTGATCTCACACAGGCAGTATCCTAGCACTCATCCCAAACCCTCATAGGTAGATGGAGAGAACGATAGGCAGATAGTCAGCTGGCATGCCTACAAAAACCATAGTAACATTGGAACATAAGATACAAGTTTGTGCAACACAAATAGGACAGGGACACCGCAAAACAGGGCGAAACTGTATGGTTATATCTCCAGTTAAAGTTTAAACTCTTATCCCCATATAAAACATGATGATTTGAGCATACAGTTTCATTTTGATTAAAGGATGCAAAGTTTTTGTACTATATGCAAACATTGAGGCAATTGAATGGTACTGTTTTGCTTGTCATCAGATATGTTTGTATTGTCCTCATATGACTTACCTTACCGATAATGCCATTGCAGATAATAAAGCTGCCACTCGAGATAAAGTTTTTTGCAGAAGAGCATAATGTAATATGGTTATTTTAATGTCTGTGTCTGGTCATTTCAATGTGATAAATTCACTGAATATTCTCAATCCCCATATTAATTTTCCACAGAGCATCATCTGGAGAAAGAGAACAGGGAACAGCACAATGGGGTTATATAGAGAGGTTTTGATCCTCTCGTTTCTGGTCCAGTGGGCTACATGTAACTGGATTAATAGTAGGCTATTACGCTTTTCACAATTTTGCATTTTACAGAGAAGAGACACAGTTATGAGTACAATGAGCCAAAATGTCACTGATTATATGTTATAAAAGTACAAATGTTCTGTGTTGTTATTATTTACAGCAATGTCCCAGGATATGAAGGAGATGCCCTTTAACCAGTCAATAATAGGATTTCCCAAACTACCTGCAGACTTCAGGGAAATGGCCAAGAAACTGGTAACAACATTTATATCTCAAAATAACAGTGATGAACTTGGATAAATCGTTTTTTATTTCTTTCGGGTACTGAAACACTATTTCTAAATCGTAATTCTTCTGAAACAACAGTGTATTTTTTATTGTTATGTTACGTGGAGCTAAGCTCTTGTCCTGCTAAGGCTAACTTATAGATCATGTATCTTAAACAGACAATATTTTTCAAACACTATTTTACGACCAATTTACTTATACAAATTCATACATCATGTGAACAACTGAATGTATTTTACAAAACATTCACATCAATGCGTTTGAAATACTTTTTGGTCTGACCTTCATACAAAAAAGAAAGTAAAAGATAAAATAAATAAAATCAATTTCTGGGTGAAGAAGAAAGTGAAGATACACCCACGTCTGATATTTAAGATGAAACTATCGTTTGATAATTTACTATCAACTATTATATGAATTTTTTCCTTACTAGTTGATTTCAGCATTGTTCAGCGGTTATTATAAATTTGCATGCATACATGTAAATCTTATTCAGAACAAACTGTATTTTTTCCTTTACATTGTTTTGTAAAATGTACAATTCACTTGTTTCCTGACAGATGAGCACATGCTTCAAGAAAGGTAATATTTGTACAGCCACATTTTTATTACCTGTTAGCTTGAACACATTTGTGCCTTACATAATCATGGTTTCAAAATGACTTATGCGTTGCACCTGTGTTTAATATAATAAATGAAGGTGAGCTACATGGCATAAACCATAAGCAAATACAAGTGTCCAAGGAAAGAGTATAAGATATATTTGCATATAGCATCCATTCCAGCGCTGCCACAACCTGAACACAATTTATTACTAATCCAGCATCATGAATGCAGTTTATACCTATTATGAAGTCAGATAACAATTACTGGATAGTTCCCACAGAACAGCAGATGTTTGTTCCTTTTGTTTCCAGTCATAAAGAGTGTTTTTGTTTCTCAGTCATGCATTATGTTTTTTGTTAAATTATGTGGTTGTATTGTTTTAGGTCACCAGGTGCCTGTTATGAACAATTCCCTCAACAGGTAGGCTGCCATTAAGCTAATGTTATAGAGCAACTATATGCCAGGTGTATATTTGAATACTAATGATCACATTTCATTGCATGGAAAACTACAGCAGTTTCTTTGTTTATCGTTTAGCTCATATGGACAGATGATGGAGAACCCCATCTCAGTTTTTCCAGAGCTTCTCTCCTCGCTCCCTCAGTCTGGCCCCCCTCTCTCTAAACCACAGTCCAATGACACAGCAGAAGCGCCAGACTCAGTCTGGGTAACTCTCAATATCCCAAACACACACATATGATTACCCAGATTTAGTTAAGTGCTTGGGAAATTTATTGGCGTACATACAGAGAGAGACACCCATATGCATTTAAATATTTTGTCTTTATTTTATGTTTATCCTGATGGGGCATCCACATTAAATTTAGAACATTGCTGAGAAGATGCGGAACTGCACCAACTTGGGCCATATGATTGATCTCATGAGGAATAGTACGGTTAGTGCTTGACTACCAAAAGAAAATTATTGCTGTCAATAGAATAATTATGATTAATCACATATAAAATAAATGTTTATGTTTATATATTTAAGAAAAATATGTAATGTGTAATGTAAAAATTACACATATTTCTATATAATATCTAATTTAAGAATATGAATTATATAAATGTAACTAAAAATATATTTATATATTGTATGTGTGTGTATTTATATAGGCTACATATACACAGTATGCACACATACTGTTTATTATGTTAACAAAAACTTTTATTTTGGATGCGATTAATGGCGATTTATCATTTGACAGCACTAAATACAGTTTAATATAATATGATATTGGTAGCACTTATCTGTGTGATTTTCAGTGCTTCATATTCATAGAATTGTGCAAACTGTTCAGTCAAAATGGCACACACCTTTTTTCCATTTGTCCCTCTTAATTTTGATTGATTTATTTATTTTTATATTTGTACACACGAAGGAAGGTCCTCGTTGTTTTATGCGGGCATTCATGGCTCCTCTTTCCTGGATGATGATCATGCAGAATGGAACAGACCTCAATAAAGAAGATCTAACAAAGCTTTTATGGACGGCTAAACCCTTCTTAGAAACAATGCCTCCATCTAGCTTTGTGTTGCCAGCCTTTTCACAAAACTCTCACCTGGCTGAAATGTGAGCATATTGCATTTTATTAAACTCATGTGACTAAACAGTATTTTTATCTAACTCAATTGTGATTTACAATTTGTGATGTCAAATATTATTTCCTTGTTTGTGTCCGTTGTCTCTTCTCCGTCACGATGCTAAAGGATGAAGGTGTTTGGTGAGGTGTTCAGCGTTCTGTCTGAGGAAAGGAAAAATGCGATTATAGGGTGGATTAAAGAGAGAGTTGCGCTTAATGAATTAAAATGCCACCTGAAAGCACCTGCTTCCAGCGCCAAGCCCTCTGGCTCAATGGAAAAACCTCTCGTCCGTAAGTCTTGAGAGATCTGCAAGCTATTAGAATCAGAACTGATCATTTTAAATGTGATAATATAATAATCTATGCATCACATCTCTTGACTAATCTAGAAAATGGCCCATCAGTCAGAGCTGAGATGACTGTGATGAATGTAGGAGCTCAGGCGACTCAACATTCAATGATGAATGGTAAATGGGAAAGAAATCAGTGAAAGAACTGAAAACTGTAATTGAAAGTGTTGAAACATTGGAAAAGAAAATCTATATTTTAAGTTATACACTTTTTTTAGGTTCAACAGTGGTCCATATATGTCCTTCCAAAATTCCCTGGTTGAATGCTTTGGTGTTGACAATGATGGGGCCTTTTCTATCTCGACTGTCTTTAGAGGAAGCAAAGGCCATCCCTAAAGAAGAGGTCAGAGTCTGTGATATTATGTGCAAAATAATGCCATAGTTCATTATGTGTGTTTTTCCACCGTCGTTGTGTCTCAGAGCATTCCCTACTAACATAATGAAAATTCAATACCACCTATAACTCTGCAAATAACTAGAGGAATCTTTCTCTTTCTCAGCTGTGTGGGTTTTTCAGGACTTCAGATTTCTCTCAATCATTTCAAAATGCTAATGGCATACAGCCTCCCCTTGGCCGAACACTTTTTCAACGCTTGAAACAAGAGTGTTCGAGCAGTGACAATTTCACTCAAAACCTGGACAGGTCAGGATTTCCATCATTAGTGTGTGTTTAGTGCATGCGTTTGGTAAAAGATATTTAGGTTATCAGCAGTAATACCAGTGTTCCTCTGGAAGCATGTTACCTCTCGGTTTAAATAAAATAAATAAAAGTATATAAATTCACACTGTGATTAAGTCACAATTTTGAGATATAAAGTTCCATTGTGATGCAGAAATTCACATTGTGTAATGTAAAGTCACAGTTATGGGGGGGGGGGGGGGGGGCTGAACATTTTTAAGATGTAAAGTCACATTTTTAAATGTACATTGCAATTATAAAAAAAATTTAACATTTCTAGAAATAAATTCACATTGTAAAATTTAAGCTGCAGTTATGACAACACAAAAGTCTAAAATTTGAGGAAAAAAAGTTATGTGGTGAAATATAAGTCACCGTTACAAGAGAAAGAATTTTGTAACAATCCTGTTACATCAACTTCCTTTTTGACAGGCTGGGCTCTCTGGCTTGTTTCTTTGATGGTGCACAGTCTCTGAGTCTGAATCTCAGTAGAAAACTGCTGTCTCAGATTGATGCCTGTAACAACCCCGAAGTAGACAAGGTCAGAATTGCCACTTTGTTAAATCTCTGTTGCTTCCAAATCTCTGTAGCATAGCTGTAATGTAACTTGTTTTTCGACTCAACCCTCCCTCAGGTTAAAAGACAGCTGGTACAGAACATTCTGAATGATAGCAGTTCTTCCTCTCCTGAGATTCTGCTGTCTCTGGGATCCGCCATGTCTGCCCTTCCTCTATCCCGGCTGTCCCGCTTCACCTCTGAGGACCTGAACAATACCCTCAACAGCTTGAGTCAGGCCAGTTGGAGCCCAACTCAAGCTAAGACTCTGGCTAAGAAACTGTTGGAATCTGCTAAGGTTAGATTTTATGCTGAGGTTATAGAGCTGAGTTTTGTTGCTTAGATAGTTATTTTTCTCACAAGAATGTTGTTTTTGTAGAATATAAGTGGTGAGAAGTTGTTGTCTCTGGGGACGATGGTAAGAGGGGTGGCCAGTTCCCTCCTCAAGAATGTGAAGGCAGAAGGGCTGCTGGGAAATCAAGCCCTGAACACTATGAGTGAGAAGATGTCTTCCCTACAAAAAACAGCACTACTGGAAGCGGTATGAATAAGATGAGTTCATTCAGAAAGAGATAAATCTTACCCCAAATAAGACATATAAAAAAGTGACCAAACTATTACCTATCATCTTCTGCTCTCTGTCTTGGTTTTCTTAAATCCACAGTTCCGTCGTGATGTAAATGCATCTGTACTGGTGAAGGGGTTGCCAGATTCTCTCCTCTCTTCTCTGTCTCTGTCTACACTGGAAAAGGCAGACTTCAGCTCCGTGGATCAGCTGCAGGGACACGGCTGGAATCGTGCTCAAGTATACACACTACATACTAATATAAAAATTTAAATGCACTACCACTCAATCCGTTTATTTTTCTCGAATTCCTTATTTCTATTTGTAGTCAGCTTTCCTTCTGAAGAAGATTTTGGGTAATAAGATCAACCTTGGTGAATTACGGTGAGTATATGATTGGAACATTGACTGGCTTTGAATTTTAACAGCTAGTGTTCAGTTGTCCAGACTGCAAATCTGGGCAAAAATCTGTGCACAATCTGAGAAGTAATCCTGATCAAGCTCACTGTGTTGTCAACAGGAAGTTGGGTCAGGCTGTACAGGGTGTCACTTGTGAAATGATTGAAAAAATCAATCGAACAGATGCTTTGGAAATGGCACAGACACTTACCAATTCCTGTCCATGGCTCTCCAGGGTTCAGGTAAACATCACATATTCATTATGCTTTCACACACCCCCTTGTGTGAACCTTTCTATGATTAAATATACAAAATATATATTAAAAAATCGTTTTATTCTTAGATTCGCTGTACAGCTCAAAAACTCTTTGCAAGTTTGGAGGAACAGAGACCAGGATTTTTCAATAACATTAAACTCACTGAGCTCCAGGCCATCCCAGCTGTGCTGCTCATCCATCTGCTGTAAGAACACAACAGTGCTGTATATGCATAAAACTAAAATGCATTTCAATTCAATTTAGCTTCAAACCATTTGCTAAGACAGACAGGTTTTTATTTATTACTTGTCTTCGCTCACACTATACATTCTGTCATGACACATTCAGAGTGGAGAAGATTCAAAACCTGTCCGATGCTGTGTGTCCTGCTTTTATGGAGAAGATGAATCAAGTCAATCTGTCCTTTATACCGAACAGCTCTCCAGCACGCAGTGCCCTTATCAAAAGAGCCATCGGCTGCCTGGTAATATGTGACTTTCTTCTACAGTCCGAAATAACCCACACACAACTAAAGTTGCTGCTGTTAGCAAGTCATTCCAGTTCTGTAATGCGACGCACTTCTGGGTAAAAGTGAATATTTAACAAAGAAAAAAAAATGCATGTTGAGACTTATCCATCATGCCCCCCAGTCCCCCAGTCTCATATATTTGCTTTTAGAAAAGCACAGGTTCATAGAATGTTTACTTACAAAAACAATAGAAAGGAAGCACAGTAGAATGCTTAACATTATCCATTAGACAACACAGACCATGTGACATTACCAGAACAAGATAATGATTCTTCTGTACTATAACTACATGCATTTTTTAAATTTATTTTCTGTATTTGTGCAGAAGAAGAATGCGTCTGATCTGTCTGCGGCAGAGGTTTTGACTCTAGGCCCTCTGCTGTGTGAGTTAGACCCTGTCTGGATTTCCTCTCTGAATTCCGCGGCTCTGAACTCCACCCTGCAGGCTCTCGCTTCCTGTCAGTGTATCCAGCAACAGCACAGAGAGCATCTGTTCAGACTGCTTACGACCACCTTTGGGTAACAGCATGTGCAAAATCACACATAACCCACAATGGCTTCACACAGCCCACCTCTGCAGACCTCAGATCCCACATCACACAGCCTGCAGTTTTGCAACTTGACAAATTCCTCACATTAAACATCCTCCTTCTGACGCAGTCTGTGCTGCAGTTAGAGCTTTTGAATTGCTGTTAATGATACATGTGTCTTTTCTTTGAACAAGGGACCCTACTTTATGGTCAGAGGAAGATATGAGGTTTCTTGGGCCACTTTTGTTACTTAATGACACTGCCATTGAAAAGCTGCCGCCCAAAGTAAGAATCTCAGCAATGCTGTCAAACAGTAGATTATAAAAAAGTAGGATTAAATGATTAAATGTGCATAATCGAAAATGCATTCAGTGTAAAATGAATTTAACTGATGTTAGGATTAACTGAACAAAGGATTATTTACATTCGTACAATTTTATTAATATGTAATTGCTATATTATATATTTCATATAATAATAATTATAATATAAAGATTATAAACCTATGATAAATATTATGGGTAATTTATATATATATATTTTTTTAAATGATTGAATTATTGTTTACTTCATTTTATTTTAAATGGCCATCATTTTCTTATTAATATATTTTTACTTTACCCATCCATCCCTCCATTCTGCTCATCTGTCTTGCAGAGCTGGATAAAGTCATATCTGTCAGAGCTGATGGACAGTTTGCCCAGTCAGCCTGATGTTCCTCCTCCAAAGGAGTTCCGCTGTTGGTTCGATCTCTCTGCACTTCGTCGCAAAATTTTTGACCTCAAAACGAGCAGCACACTACAAAACCGCAGGAAGCGTGAAGGTATGTGTGCCAGAGAGTGTGTATGAAACAACCAGAATATTCAATAGTGGAAATGTAGCAATATGCCATTTGTCTGTCTCTTTCTTTTAACTGTGGCAGTTATCAGCACAGAGCCCACGCTCACATATATTGAGGATCTCAAACAGGGGAATGTATACTGGACTTCTGCTCAGTTCAGTAAAATGACTGTGCAGGCTTTCAAAGATGGTGTGCCAACATTAGGAGAGATAACCAATTACAGCACAGAACAACTGGCCGCACTCAGATTAAAAACTCTGGAGGTACACAAACACACACAAACCCAGAAAGTTAAAATATTAAATTATTCAAAATGAAATAAATATGAAATATTAAAAATTCATATATAACAACAGAATATAGGAAAAACTTTTAAACTTCACTTTTTGACTTAAATGCTCAAAGACAATGTATTTGTATATGGCAGGCTTGGGGGAATGTGTCAATGTGGAATGAGTCTCAGATTGCGGAGCTGGGCTGCATCAGCCAGGGCTTCAGCACTGAAGAGCTGAGCAAACTCACCATTGCCTCACTGGACACTCTTGATACTTTGACCACCTGCAAGTTTACCCAGACGCAGGTAATACACACACACACATTCAAAAAAATTATATATATATCACCTCCTTTTTTGACTGTTTAAACATTGGTAATAATAATAGGTGTTTCTTGAGAAGCAAATCAGTATGAGAATGAAATTTCGTTTTGACATTACAGGAATATCTAACATTTTCAATTTGAAATTGTTTTTACATTTTACAGCATTACTGTTTTTTTTACTGTATTTCTGATCCAGTTAGCATTAAAGAGAGCGTTCAAAGCAATTAAAGATTTTACCCACCACTAACATTTCAAATTAATTACTTTTTTATCAAATTTTTTTTTTTTGGCATATAATAAGTATACAAATTTGTATTTAAAATATATAAAAACAAATACTGATAATGCTGAATTCTGCAGAGGACAGCAGTCTGGCAGGCCTTTGAAAGAGTGGCTGCAATCAACGTGTCTAGACTAGGACAGCTGGACATGGTGGGTCTGGGACAGTTTATCTGTGGTCTACAACCTGGACAGATCAATCAGCTCAATTCCCTCGGCTTCAGGTTAGACAAATCACTTCCACATTCATGGTTATATTCTCAAATTTAAGTATGTTTGTTTACCCTTCAGTACAAGAACACTGCTTATACAGACCTGGTCATTGTGATTCCCTGTGATGTGTTTCTCAGGGAGTCAGTAGAGACAGTGGGTCGTGCTTCTTGTCCTCTGAACATTACAGAGAGTCTGAAGGAAAGGGCAGTGGCTAATTTTGGAAATTCACAAACATGGACTGAAGCTCAAGTCAGCATTTTGGGCAACATCATTGGTGAGCTAAAGGACACTAAGAGATAAAGTCTTACATTTTTACACATGACTAGTTCAAGCTGACTTTGTCATTGAATGTATTTCTAGCTGGTTTAAGTGGTGCAGAGTTGGGAAGTCTAAATGTATCCGTCCTGCCATTCATTCAGCCATCTGCCATCCCTCTCATATCCCCGGAACGCTTCCTTGTAAGTTTACTCTCTTGTTTGCAATCTTTCACCTTTTATTTTTTGCTGAATTTCTTATGTTTGAGTAATTCTTAAAGGGATTCTCCATCCGAAAAAGAAAATTGTTAACACCCTTATGCCGTCATAGATTACTTTTTTTTAAAAAAAGAAAAAAAAAAGAACAACAGTATTTTATACAATCCCAGATGATGAATCAATGTGTTCTGAACTGAAACAATAGTGAAGAAAAAAAAACAAAAACAGAAAAAACAGAGTACAGAGGACAATGCTAAAAGTTGGCCGGATAAAAGGTTTATAGTTTAAAGGTGCAATAGAATGGAAAACTGAATTTACCTTGGCATGGTTGAATAATAACAGTTCAGTACATGG
>JAUMHG010000060.1:8853266-8874751 GCA_032359395.1 Enteromius anoplus | reverse complement strand
CATTCTAGGGTCAAATTCTAGGGTTGTAAATGGACCTGTAAAACCGTTTCTGGGCATTTTTCCCCCTTACCTAAGATACATACCTTCTGTGTACATATCAGAGAACAATTTAAAATATTCTCTCAATGCATTCTATGGCACCTTTAAACTTAACCAAATGGGAAAGGTCCTAGCACCAAACACTCATCCAAATGTCCAGTAAACCAATAGTATATGGTGGGTAGATCCAAAAATGCAAGTATATGGACCAAAAAAGATCTGCACTAATTCAGCATTTATTGTACAGAGGTATCTAATTAATACAGAAAAGTGCAAAAGTGCAAAACCTTTTCGGGTATCAACCCTTCGTTATAGTCTAAGGTTAAAAGTATTGGTATTTTTTTCACACACACACATTGTTTGATTTCAAAAGACACTATACACAAGAGAAAATAATAGTTGAATTTAAAAAAAAAGTCCCTAAATACTGTGTTCCTCAAATTAAAAAACAATGATGTATGTCTTTTGGGAGATATAAATAAGTAAATAAGAAAAATGTCCATTCTGTTCAAAAGTTTTCACCCCTCTGCGCTTAATACATGGATTTTCCTTCAGTGATCGTTTGAACCCTCTGTAATTCACAGTAATAACAGAATATTAAGAATCAACTTTTGAACAGGGTCATTTTTATAAATTATTTTCTGTTGTGGATTATCTTTAAACATCTTTTATATGAAATATCTTACTCAGGTCAGTACTAAATAAACAATGAAAAAAATAACTCTTGACAATTGTGATCAGTTACTGTCAGCCAGCAAGCTGAAGGCTTTGGGTCCTGACAATGCTGCGGCAGTAACAGAGGCTCAGCGTTCAGGGCTGAATGCCGATCAAAAGGCTGCACTGGATGAGGCCGTGGGACTGAAAACTGCACGTACTGAAGTCACCGCTGTAAACTCCACCGTGATCTCCAGTCCAAGCTCCGGTGGATCAGCCACACTTCCACTAAAAGGAGGTAAGTGACGGGAAAAGTGATCCCACAAATCATTATTAATAATCCCAACGTGACCCTGATTTTTTTTTGTTGCATTATCGTATACAACACATATACAAATGTTTTGTCTTTGTACTCCAGGTGCAGCTGTAGAGAGCATGGCAGGATGTGTCCTCCTCATGCAGGCCGTCGCACTGCTCCTGTTTGGATACATTCTCTAAAGAGCAGAAGGGTCAAAGGCCACAGGATGCCATGTGTCCGATGGCAAATGCTGATGTATGATCAGCCAGCAAACCAGTAGATTTAAGAAATGTTGTAATAGCTTTGTTTCAAAATTTTATTTAACACTAAGTCACTGATTGCACATTTAAACTCAGCAAATAGACCATAACCAAAGATAGCACAAGACGGTGAGATGGTGGTTTGATCAAATTTGGGTCTAGCCCATTTTTAACTTATTACATTTATTTTAGAGAGAAACTATATTTGATAATACGGCTATTAAGTATTTTCAAAAGCAAATCTACTATTATTTTATGAGAGACAGTAAACACTGTGTATACTTTGTTAAGTGAGATATAGAGATATAGTTTTATTCTGAGTTATTTAATCACAGTTAAATGTTCGTATTCGTTAGAAGTTGTGTTCTGTTTCAAGTCATTTATACTCAAACATAAGGGTTGATAAAAATCTGTCTGTACAGAGAGTGAGTGTGAGATTTGAATAGTCAAAGCTGAGAATTTCACACCCTTATGTTGTGTCGAAGGTAACCTTAACCGTTTAGCTTCTGATGACGTGAAGTTCATGCCAACTTTTCATTAGATGCACAAGCCCTCGAATTTGTCTTTGTCTGCTGTTGTCAAATAAACGGGTTATGTGAATTATTCAAAGAAGCTATTATACCTCAATTATTATCAATGAGTGTAAGTCAGTAATATTTAGTTTTCAAAGAAATTAACACTTTTACTAATTTATGCAAGGACTAATTAATTTCGATCAAAAGTGACAGTAATTGGTCTAAAAGTTTTCCATTTTAAATAAATGCTGTGCTTTAAAAACTATTTATCAAAGAATCCTGGGAAATAAACGTGTCATAGTTTTCACTTAAATATTAAGCAGCATAACCATTTACAACATTGATAATAATAATAATAATAATAATAATAATAAGAAGAAGAAGAAGTAGAAAATATTTAAGTGCTGATCATTTACTGAATCATTTACTGCTGACATTTTTAAGAGTTATTTTAAATAGTACACCAGAAAAAAAGAATAAAAAGAGATAGATAGATAGATAAGTTTATGAAATGAGTACAGTAGACTATAACAAGGCAGAGTAGTAACTTATGCATTACAGTTTTTTATTTTTATTTATCTCAACAAAATCCATATGAAACAGCCAGAAAAATTCAGGTTACTGTAAAACAAATCTATATTAATCATCTTTGAAAAGAAAACCAGTAGACAAGATATGTAAGGCACCAATAAAACATAATTCCAGCGCAAGCATACAAATAACTCAACTCTTTCAAATCATCTGCAGCCTTTAACAGTAATTTTAAATGAAGAAGGCACTTTTTTGTTCTCATTCTAAAGATAAGCATCTATTCAGCGAGTTTCCTGATTTTAATGCCTCTGTGGAAACACAAATAGAAGAAATACAAACATTAAACAGGAAAATAATTCAAGCACAAAGGAGTCACCTGATCCCGGAGCATTTGGCTGTGCTAAACAGTTAGTTATTACAGTATTTAATCTAGAAGCAGCTGCATTTTGCATTCTGAAAAAACGGACTGTTGTAGAATGGAATCAGTAGGCACAGGATTTTAGCAGGGCTGGTAAACGCGTGTATGACACTCTCCGAATATGAACCTCTCAGATCAATTAGGATCACTTATTAGGTTGTCACTTATCACTGATGTACAGTACAGTATCATTTGTCTGCTGTACTGTGTTTTTAACAAAACTTGTCTAGCAGAGTTACTACATGTTACTATAAACATGATGCAGTGTATTTCTCTAGTTTTTAGGTGAGAATGTGGAGTGTTAGAAGCCTGTGGCAAACCCAAATTTATCATTTGCAAACTTTCAATTACATATTTGTAATGAATTTTACAAAAACACCCCAAAAATACAAAAAATTATATTTTGCATTAAGGAACTAAAGTCAATTTTCTCAGCAAAACCATCTTTATCTTAATCTTACAATTGTAATTTTGAGATTTTCTGTAATTAGACATTACTGTAATACAGTAATTTGTTGTGTATTGTTGGTTTGTTATTTGTGATGCTGTAGTTTTTATTTAAATCAGCATAAATGGCTATAAATTATATAAATAAAAGATGTTTAAATTACTATTTTTTTTTTACATTACAGTAATGAAAATGACAATAGATTAATTGCAATTAATAGCATCCAAATATATAAAGATTTTTGTTTACATAATGTGTGTACGGTGTATATTTATTATGTATATATAAATACACACACATACATGTATATATTTAAGAAAATAAGTTAGGTTTATGCATTTAAAATACGGATATATAAAAAATGTCAATTATATGAACAAAACAAAAAGTTTATATATTATATATATATATATATATATATATTATATATATATACACACATTAACACACACACACAGAAATCTATTTAAAATATATCATTTGTGTGTGTATATAATTTTATATGCATAATAAATATACACAGTGTACACATTATGTAAACAAACTTATCTTGAACACAATTAATAGCGATGAATTATTTGACTGTGCTAATATTTAGTCTTTAAATAATCAGAATTGGTGTTTAATTGAAATGTAAATGCTACAATATAAAAAAGGAAACCATAATTTCTTATTTTTTGTTGTTTATTTTGGGGTGACGTGTTCCTGACAGGTTTCACGAGTTTCACTCTTCCCTGTTTCTCTATGCTGGTTTGTCTGTTTTGTACGCGGTGATGAAGGCCATGCCGTGAGTTCTGAAGTGTGTATTAAGATCAGCAGATTTGCTAAAGTAACGTCCACACACCTTACAGGTGTGCTTACCTTCCCCGTCCTCCGCCTGTGTCCCCCCTACACTCAAGGGTGACCCTGGGGACCCTGCTGCAATAACGGAGTCAGAGGTCACCGAATTTGAACCAGTGACAGGAGACCCCTCGGTGTGCTCGGAGGGGGTATCACGCACACGATGGCTGATGAACAGATGTCTGCTGAGAGAGGAAGAGGAAGCGAAACACGCTCCACACTGCTGACACTGAAAGCTGCTGCCCCCGTCACGGTGACAAACGATATGCTGTAGAAACTCTTCTCTGAGCTCTGTGATAAAACCACATGGCATGCAGCGGAATCCTGCGGCTTCCTGCTCCTCAGCTGCAGCTCCTCTGCCAGGCCTGATCAGGCTGCTCTCGGCCAATTGGCTTTCTGCTTCAACTGAGACCCTGCCCGAAGTGCCAGGACCACCATCATGCTCAGACGAGCTGTCAGCTGCATCTGTGATATGAGGAACTGCCTAAAAAAAGTGAAAGACTTAGTGTGCTAAAAATACAGGAAGTTCTTCACTTTCAATGAGCTTTAGTGTGGGTAAATGGTGTCCAGTTACTGGATGTTTGAGAAAATTTAATTTGTTTCATAATTGGTTCATTTGAAGGGAACAGAATCAACACATAACAGACTCGAGCTTCTGAAGGGCTGCTTCTCACTGAACTTTTATACATTTTTCTCAATATTTTGACTTTTTGCACGCTCGAATTGCAATTTTTTATTTTATTATCCTATCCTAACAAACTATAATCAATAGAAAACATATTTATTCAGCTTTCATATGATGTATAAATCCCTTGTTGGTGGTCCAGGGTCACATATAAAATCAGCAGTGTTGGGAGTAACGCGTTACAAAAGTAATGCATTACAGTTATGAATGACTTTTTGCTGTAACGCAGTAGTGTAAAGGTACGTTCACACCAAATGCGACTTGCTTGAATAAATTGCGGTATTCGCTCGTATTTGAACGCTTGAACATTTTAAGTTGACTCACTCCATTCGCGCATAAAAATTTACTTAAAAACAGACGAATTCGCGTCATGAGAGGGGCTTCTGCCAGGCGGATCCATTCTTGTGCATTGGTGGAGGAAAAACCTCATCTCATAGGCAAACTTTGGTTTAATGAATCTATTATTTATTTCCTTTTTGTTCTGTTTCTATGAAAATATGAAGATGTATCATACAGAGATGATGATTTTGTCCTCCATAGTTTCGTAATTCTGCCTCCGCTTGTTATGCAGTAACCACGTCACTACTAGAGCAAGCTTCTGATTGGTTAACGTGGCACGAATTTTCGCCAAAGTTCCGATTTTCCAACTTGAGCGTTTTGCGCTGCAGGATGTCTAATTGCATCTTTGCATTGACTTAACATGTAAATCACTCACGCTTAACGCTTCATTCATATCTGGTGTGAACGCAGCATTAGGCTTTACTTATCAAGTTTCAGTAATATTTTACTCGGCACACTTTTAGCCAAAATTTTTATTGTTCAAAAAACAGCAAGAAATTAACGTATAAAAAAATGCCGCAAGTCAGCTCTATTTTCTGTTGGTGGTCAGTTATTATCCATGTGTGGTGTACAGCTTTGTAAATGAATACTAAAGGACAGCTTCTAAAATATACAGTTTGTGTAGAGCTATTTATTTAACTCATCTCGCTCTTGCTGGGTTAACCTTGTATGTGTGACGCGGTCAAGTGAAGCAGTATTTAAGACAGGTTTTACAGGAGTGTCGTGAGGCTACTGGCCCAACAGTGGAAAGGTGGTATGATTCCGTCCTCTGTGTTCCAGATCTGAGACTATTAGCTCCGCCTAGCTTGCTGTGAGTCCAGGCTCGCACTGGCACGTCGTCTAATAAAATAAAAAAACTAATAAAATAGTTCAGTTTTGTGTGTAATGACAAAATAATTATATTCCGTTTAGTTTTTTTTTTATTAAGTTAATTTAGAAAACTTCTTGGAGCATTTTTGTTCATTAAATGTAAGTTTTCGTTTTTTTAAGTAACGACAAAGTGGCCAGCGGCAGACAGTGCTGATCATAAACTATGTTTGATCAATTTAACCTTTTCAAATCATCACAACTTGCCTAAAATGCAATAAAACATTTCAAGCATATAACAATGTTTAAACGTTAGACCACCTCCAGTGGAAACTAAATGGCAGACGCCGTTGTTTTATTCAGAGTATTACATCATTCAGAACAGTACAGGGTCTACATTTATTTGGGAGCTATATCTTGAACAGGAGCACCTCACAAAAACTAACCGAAACTCAGCGAAAAATAGACACAAGTACAAAAAGCTTTAAATGACTACTTAACTTAACTACAAACTCTTTCATAATTCTACATTTTTCAAAATTTCTTTTTATAATTTTAATGCCTAAAGATGACTTAAGGTGCATCAGAGGAGATGGTGAGTCAGAAACTTTATCTTTGTGACTCAGAAAACACCAAATAATTTAAATATCTTCCTACAATTTCCTCGGACATATTTCTGGTAATTAGGCTACTTTTGCTGATGCTTTAGTCTATTGTGTGTATTTGAATGCAGAACTCTTCAGCTGCACTGACAGCATGCTCTCTTGAGTTATTTTGGTGAAAGTAACTCAGAAGTAATACAGGAGTCATGCAACGTAGGGCTGCACAATATTGGGAAAAAATTACATTGCAATATATTTTTTCCTGCGATATATTTTGCGATATGTACAAATTTATTTATGTTCATCAGCATCATCCTTTTTGTATCCAGAATAAGGGCTGCACGATAATCATTGTGCGATATGTATTGCTCATCTTGTCAGTAAAGCCAGTTCTGTAATCAGCTGTAAAATCAAATGCGTGATCTTACACTGAGCCGCATTCACTAGGCAGAGCCGAATTCGGGTACATTATCAGTGTGATTTTTACACTCCGTGCAAAGTACCTCTTTTTGGGCAACATCCTCCTTTTTGTAGCCGAAATAGTCCCAAATACATGATTTCAACTTTCTTTTTGGTATGAAATAATTTTTTTTGCAGCGGATCCTCTTCGTCGCGCATTTTCAGCAGTGAATGTTTGCTGTGAGCGGTGAGCAGCGGCACAGCGAACCTATCACTGTGCAGACACGCGGGACGTGCATGTCACCTCAGCAACAAGCCATACAACAAACACGTGTTTACTGTGTGCTACCGTTCTCTTAATACACCACGGGCTTCTACCCTTCACATCGTATGTTCCGACGATGTGACTATCGCTCACGTGCACATCGCAATGTCGATGTCAAAACAGAATATCGTTCAGCCCTAATGTAAAGCATTAGTTTTGAATTGTAAAAAAAAGCTAAACGCTACTTAAGCAACAAAAATCTGTCAGGTGATCGTGGCTGTGGACATGTTTTGTTCATCTAAGAGCTCTTACCTTGGCTGCTCTTCTGTCTCCTCCATGCTGAGCCTGAATATGTTTCTCAAGAATCAGCTTACTGCTGAAACTCCTCTTCCCACCTGTACAGAGTCTTCATAACAAGAAATAAATGAGATAAGAGGAAATAAAAGAATGAGTGCTATTTTAAAAACACTGCTGAATACTTTTTACTTACTGGCAATAAAATGCTCTTTTGATGCCTTTGTGCTTGACACGAATGTGGCGTCTCAAACTCGAGGATGAAGAGAAGGACCCTTCACAAAGAGTGCATGGAAACTTCTTCAGTTCCTTCAACGACCAAAAGAAAAGAAACAAAATAAATCATGATGAGACATTAGCTATTTTTGCATCCAAAGATTCAAATTAAACTAATTTGCAAAACTGGAATATCACATAAAACATTTGTGAACAAAGCATCCAAGTTTCCATCAAACCAATCAACGAGAAAAACCTATACATATAGATGCTGTGAACAAGATTGGTCCTCTGCTAGTCAAGTTACCCCATGTCATAGCTCAAAACTTTTTTGATGCGAATGTGGTCAAATACAGACAAATAGTGTATAAAACACTGACATAAAACCTATTCTTTTTTTCTGAGGTAGGAACAATTAGCCTTATTTTGTGAGCTCTGCATGATGAAGTCCTGACCTTGCCATGCTGTTCGGACATGTGTGTGATGTAGTTCTCTTTGTTTGTGTAGTGCGTCTGACACTGTGAGCAGCTCCAACTCTGGTTAGCAGCGTTCCCATCCTCTCTCGCCATTCTTCCTCTGTCCTCGTCTTCATCCCGTCCCCACTCCTCCCCATCAGAGCTCTCCATTTTTACCAATCTGCTCTGTGCTGCTGTATCGTAAAAGTTCCTGTGAGAGTCCTAAAGACAAATTGCACCGAGGTCATATACTCATAATGTCAGAGATAAACAGAGATTATTTTTTGTTGAACTTAATAGAAATCACACCTTAACATGCTCAAGAAGGGAACCTCTCTGTGTGAACAGCTTGTTACATTCGGGACATTTAAACACGTGCATCTTCTGCTTGGCTAGGTGAGTGTCAATATGAACACTGAGCAATGCTTTTTGAGTGAAAACAGTCCGACACATCACACATTTATAGATTTCCCTGTCATAAAAGAAAAACAATGGTTATTAGCACCTCAAAATATGTGAACATTCAAATGATAAATTTTTTTTTTGTTTACTGTTGTTTGATTAAAATTCAAGTTTAACTGCAATTTCCTGTAGCTCCTGTTTCAAGGTAGTTTCCGCAACTTACTTGGACTGCCTTGCTGTTTCAGAGAGCTCAGGATGCTGGGAGGTGCAGTGGGCTTCAGCACTAGAGGAAGATTTAAAAGCCATGGGGCAGGAAGGGCATTTATGGAAGACTTCACAGTGAGCTGTCTGCATGTGAGTCTTTACAGCGCTCAAACTATTCACTCCTCCAAATACCAAATGACAACAAGCACATCTGCAATGAAAATGAGAGAGAACGAGCATTATAAAGTGCACTTTTAAAACCAACAGATGAAACAAGGGTTTTATTAGTAGTCTGTTTGGCTAGGTGATCACCTGTATCCAAGGCGCCGTGAGTAGTGGAGGCAGGTTTGATTTAGATGAGTGTTAAGGTCGTGAAACTGACAGGTGACACCACATTCAGGGCACACCAGCGGAGGGAGCTGCTGATGTAACCGCCGGTGAGCCGCAGCACTACATGAGTTCCACATCGGCATCAGAGGAGAACACTGCATGCAACACTAGAGAAAAATCAAAATGTATTATCATTAGTGAATATTAAAGGAATTTCCTCACCCTCGGGCTATCCAAGATCTGAGTTTATTTCCTTATTAAAAAAATTGAAAACGTAGCGTTACTTCACTTGCTTATCACTTGGATCCTCAAATGGATCTTCAGAGTTCAAACAGCTGATACAAACAATGCAATAATCCACAAGCAATGCACACGACTCCAATCTGTCAATTAACTTCTTGTGAGGTGAAAACCTGGCCGTTTTTACTAAACAAATCCATTATTAAGACTTTAAACCATTGTCCTCTCACATCAAAATCCACCAAAATATTTGTTAGAATGGATCTGGACTGATTTCACTTGTAAATGGTGCTTAATCTGTTTATATTTCTCTCTTGATTCGCACAAGACCACTTTTTCAGTGGAGAAAGCAATTTTATAGATGGAAGACGTAATGAAAGCAATGGTTTGAAGCTTAATTATTGGTTTATTTAGTACAAACACACAGCTTTTCACTTCACAAGATTAGCGTGATGTTTTTAATCAGCTGTTTGGACTCTCGTTCTGATCTATATGGATCTATATGTTGAACAAAGCAAATTCTACATTTCTCTAAATCTCTTTCAATGAAGAAACAAACTCATCTACGCTTTGGATGGCCTGAGGGTGAATAGAATAGATAGCAAACCCATGTCTAAACAAAAAAAACTAAACAAAAAAAGAAGCTCACCATTGTCCTGACACCCACACATGTTCTCACTTACCGTTTCAACGCCACCAGGCTCCACCTCTTGAAAGTGTGCTACTATTTCTGCCTTCCCTTTGAATGTACTCCAACACTCAGGACAGCTGAGAAGATTCAGCACACAAACATACCAGGCAGTATCTTAATCAGTCTCTATTCATTTTTTCCTTTCTGATCTAAACATGATCTGACAGTGTGCTGTTACCTGTTATCAAAAGGTTGTGACAGATGGACACCACTTTCTTTAACGGCAGACACAGCGGAGGCAGCTGGAGAAAGCAAACCTGTAAAAGAGACTGCACCGTAAGCACAAATAACATATCAGCTAAATCATTCTGAAATGCACATGGGTTAATGAAATGTACTAATCTAGTTAATCGTTGTCAATTATCTACAACACTGTAAACCTTCTGTGATTTTACAGTTCAGCTCCCTAAAGAGTACTATTACATTGCACTGAGCACAGATACTGTTCTTTGAAAAAGCATGCAGAAAGAACAAGCCCCAGCTGAATTATTCTGCATCAATGCTCGAGTCCTTTGTTTTGCTGTGCACAGATTCCCTGCGGACTGATACAGTGACAGCTCCCGATCTCTGTGTGCACACCTGCTACTGTTTCCTACAACTATAAGTTTCATGTTTGTTTGTTTTTTTAAATTGTATCAAAAATACTTATAAATCCAAGGCATTTGAGTCCTTTATTCACATGGCTTTATAATAAAAAAAGAAAGAAAAAAAAACACATTTGTACACCTACGCATTGCGACTATCTTGCCTTCATCAGGGTGTCAATTTACGAACACACATTTAGAGTTCATTTAAACAATCAACTCATCACGTGACAGTCACCGGAAAAGGTATCAAAACAACAACAATTATATCTAATAAATTCAAAATTTTAATAAAATATTATCAAAAAAAAAAAAAAAAAAAAAAAGAAAGAAAGAAAGAAAATAAATTATATTTCACTTAAAAGTAATTTCAAAAGATATGTCTTAAATCAATCACAAACTAAGTAATCAATTACAGAAAAGGAGAAAAATCCAATTCTCCATTTAAACCTGGAAATTGTGATCCTTTAAAAGCATAAATCCACAATGGCTCTCTGTGTTGTAACCTTTTTATCCTCTCCCCTCCTCTTACTGAGCTCAGAATATGCTCTATACTTACCATTTTCAATGTACTGTGGTTCCTAATCTCTACCAATTATTGAAAATAGTGCACAAATGTTTTTAGTTACAAAGCCATGTTAATAAATGCTTTTTAATTTTTGATGCAAAAGAATCTTGTATCCAAAGAGACTTTCTACACCCCAGCAGCAAGTTTTTTTTTTGTTTTGTTTTTGCCTATTTTTGAAATGTTATTTGTTCAGGCACAAAGAAAATAGAAAACGCTAATTAAGAATTAAAATTCATCCATTTATGGCGTTTTTGATATGTTTGTTTTTATATCTTTGCAAGGAACTCCTTTATCGTATGCTCACCAATATTACATTTATTTGATCAAAAATAGTATTATATTGTGAAATATTATTACAAGATAAAAAAAAAATGTGTGTGTGTGTGATCAAAATGTACAAAATATATAACAGGAGAGCACACCATTAATTATTTTTTAAAACCGTGTTTTTGGCTTTTCCTAAATCACTATGATACACCTATAATAAGAGTTTATATTCAGACTGGTTCAGACAGTTACTGCTGCAGAGTAGTACCTGTGTGATCCAAATAAACAGAGAAGTACAAAGTACATTGTTTTTTCACAACACACACACACAGTTCTGTTTATTGAAGGGGTCATCGGATGCCCAATTTCCCAAGTCAATATGATTCTTTAGGGTCGTAATAAAAAGTAACTTTTTTTTTGTTTCAATTTCTCAGTGGTG
The DNA here is from genome assembly GCA_032359395.1 of Enteromius anoplus. Taxonomy (NCBI): domain Eukaryota; kingdom Metazoa; phylum Chordata; class Actinopteri; order Cypriniformes; family Cyprinidae; genus Enteromius; species Enteromius anoplus. The sequence goes on along the minus strand of JAUMHG010000060.1, from coordinate 8,862,961 downwards.
GTGTAAAAAACACCTTCTTTTCCCGGTTAAAATCAGCAGTTTTTATCAAGCCAATCTAGTTCTTGTAGCTTTATATGCTAATGAGCGGCTTTAATTAAACAGGACACTTTCGAATGTACTGAAAAACAATAACAACAATTCAAAGCTGTATTATCCTTATTGTTTTGATACTTGAAAACCCTTTTGTTGTCTTTGACCCAACTGCAATTTCAAAAGTTAGGATTTCTGACAGGTTTTTAGAAAGCATTAAATGAATACAAGAATGCTTAAATAAACAAATTGATCCTAATTTAACATTTAAAATACACTTTGTAAAACTTTTTTGGTTTCTCTCAAATTTTCCACAGACCACCAATCATCCCTGTGCGGACCATATTTTGAAAACGCCCGATCCAAATCATTAACAATGTAAATCTAAAATATTTACTCCCTCTCTCACAAGTATTGTTCGGTTAGTTCAGAAAGTATTTTTCTCTTACCGCCTCGGTAAAAAACACTAATGATGATAGAGACACAAACCTATAGGCGCGGTATCCTGCTGGCCAATCATCTGCTCCACACTGACAGGACTCATGATGAGGTGTGAGCACTGCATAACCAGCCCCTTTTCCTTGTGCTCTCGTGCATGGAGCAGCAGGCTGCACTTATTAAAGAAAGCCAGGCGTTTGGAGCAGTGGTTACAGGTCACCTCGATCCTCATAGAGCGACGATCGTAGTGCCTCGCCAGGCTACGCTCCAGAGCGAACGCATCCCCACATTCAAGGCAACGGTATCCCGTTGAGGGCACTCGAAGACCCCATTCTGGGGGAGGCGGGATGGAGAGATCTGGTTGATAACTTGGCAGTGGATTCTTACTGTTTAGGATTTTGTTGAAGGCCTCAACAAGGCTAGACTGGCTGCGTGAGATCACAGCTCCTGGGCTGTTCACAATGGAGGCTGGTTTGGCAGTCCCAGGATTCCCATTCATTGTTTTCTGCCCCAAACCGCGAACCCCAGGCATGGGTGAAGAAGTGATGGAGGGAAGGGTTGATGTTCTGGTGATCTTGACTGCAGTGGTGGAAAGACTGGCCATTTGATTCTGTGCCTTGCTGGCTGCAAATAACATAGCTGTGCTGGCATCCTGAAGGGTGGACACAGGCAACATCGTCACCTTTGAACCCTGACCTCGCCCTTGAGGAGCATTACCAGACCTCTGAACCCTATGGGCCCATGCTTGAACTTTAGAGCCACCAGGACCCTTAGAGGTACCTCCTTTGGGAGCCACTTTAGATACAGTACGTGTGATGTTTCCAGCAGAAGTTTTGACAGTCTTGATTCTGACTTTGAGAGGCTTGGAGGAGGTTTTGCTGGAGCTTGTGATATCTCCAGAGAGGGAATCTACCAAACTAGTCTTGGTGGATTTCCCTTGTGTCTCCTCACCTTCACCATCCCCTATATTTTCTTGAAGACCACTATTCTCCTGTACACTTAAGCTCATGTCAGTAACTTGATCATGAGGGGCTTCTTCTTTTCTGACCTTCTGTTCTGGCTCATTGGCTTCTTGTTGATTTGATGGCGGAGGTTGAGGGAATTCTGGCTCAGGGCTTTCAGGAGAATCTCTCTCCTCGATTATGTGCTCCACGTCTTTTTCTTCAACTGGCAGATCCTTTGTGGAGGTCAAAGATGTTGGGTTGTCACTGCTTTGTAGAAGTGTTGGATTCTGGACTGATGGCTCTTCGATTTGAGTGTTACTAACTGGTAAGGAAGGGGATGAGGGAGAGGGTGGCTGAAACACACTTAAAGGAGACCGCTGCATGCGTGGTACCTTGGGAGCGGAGCACCGCTGGGAATCCGGGCTTTCTTGTATGACAAGAGCAGGGCTACCGAGGTCTGGTTCAGATTCTTCATCTTCAGATAAGCATCGACGAACTCCTGTCCTCAAAGTGCCATTTAATGGTGGCGCTTCCTCACAATCAGCTCTTGGAGGAAAATCTGAACTAATTAAATGTGAAGACAAGAGGGGAGGATCAGTCAAGGGCAAAGACCGAGGTGGGGAGAAAGTGCTAGAAGTGTGTTTAGAAGAAGTGCCATCCTGGTGGTCATCAGTAGAAACACTAGGAGCAGAGAGAGACCAACGTTGCCCGTTGGGCTGCATCCGGGTTAGAGCTGGAGGTTGAGAGAGTTCTGTAGCTTCATCAGAAACAGTTTTAAGTCCATTATAGATGAACGGATCTGGCGGCACCAGGCCATCTCCGCCAGAACCTTTCTGGGGAGACTCATCAGCAACAGAAATGTCCCCTTCATTAACATTCCCCTCAGTTTTATCATCAGAATGTACACTGTTTTTTACAATAACACTGACCATGGACGGGTCATTATGAGGAGCTAAAGGAACAGGCTCAGGGCTTTCTAAAGGTCTTAGGCATGGACTTCCACTTCTCTCCTTTCCAACAACACCGCTGCGCTCATTATGATTACCATCAGTGTCAGACTGAATTGCTTCTTTGGCGTCAATGTCTGGAATGTCGAACGCTGCCAACAGGTCATCAAAATCTGGTGTCTTCATGTCCCCCATTCCCATGTGAGTGACAAATACCTGCATTACAAAAAGCAAAGATGTGATCAATAGTTCATAACGTAGCAAATAAAATAACTAGAAAATGTGTTCAGAAGTTATTCAACATTTGGAAAACACAAGATAAGGCACATCATTTGCTCAAGATGTAGTAAAAAAATTTTAAGCTCTTATGTTTAGTTATTTTACTAATGTTTCAAAGAAAAGAACCTATTCATAACCATGTGAAATTAATGTCAAATTACTAAACCTACACAAAACAGCCTGAATAAAATGCTCATTTTAGAAAGAAAAAAAATCAAATCGCAATGTGTACACACACGGACGGCTTATATACACATATATGTATAAAGTTAGGAGCTACATTAAATGGCAAGAAATAGACGTCATATGTTAGACAGGAAGTACGCTACCAGTTACATTAATTTCTATCAATAACATCTTCTGCATATGACATTTTACATTTATGCAGCAGCTTTGCTCAGCTGCAATTTAATCTGTGAACGTATGGAATATCGAGTAGTGCAAGCGCATATAGTTTGATCTGCAACTTTACAGTAGTCCTTTCATATGCTAGCTAACCCAAAAACATTTAACGTTATAACAATATTCCAGGTGTCTTTTACGCGACATTTCGGCTAACGCTACCTATTTTCACAGAGAATGTAGTTCTTAAATAACTGTCAGTCTGCAGGTCGCAATTATCAATCGTATCTAACATATATAATAGTCTTGCTAAAGTGTCTAGCCCAACAGCTAATGTTACACTAGATTAGCTTAATGCGCCGTCTGCAACGTCTGACGTCGATAATACAACGAACAAGAAGTTTATACGATGATGATGGCAATTATAAGTCCGCGTATATATGTACATTGACAGTAAAGTGATAAATGTGTGTATTGTAGCTCTATGTGCCCAAGCATAAAACTTTTTTTTACCTGACCAAATATTCCCGTCTACTCCTGGACTGACCCAGGACGGCGCACAGCATTTGCGTCACCTCTGAAGAAAAACAAGTCGTACACATGCAAATGTCGAGAAGGAGAAGAGAAAAGCGACTTGCTGATTTCTGTGTTTTATTTGTTTGTGTTTAGTTGCTTCGCAAACGGCCACTGTTATGAAACTATGACGCAGCTATTTATCAAAGGACGTTAAGTTAACGTGACCTGTTGCATATGACAGCGGCGAACAGGAGTTTTTGTCCATCATAACCACACACGGGTAAGTTGTTGCATTTGACAACACTTTCACTCCGGCTACAACTTTATAAAGCAAATTTGTGACTGAGAGGGTGTTTTTGAGAGGAAGCAACACCACGTTGTTCAGCTTCGGTAACGTTAGGGTTCTGCTTCTGCTGCAGTGCTACGTCGATGTCAAAGAATCCTTCCATCGAGTCGGATCTTCCACCGAGTCGGATCTTTTGAATCAATTGCTTGACCCGCTTCACAATGTCCTATTCCAAAGGTTAAATCAGCTCGGATCAATAAGTAAAAAAAAAAAAAAAAAAAAAAAAAAAATAAATAAATATAAATATTTTAAAGTCTTTTTAACAGCGTTCATTTTATCTTGTTATAATAACATTAGATAGTCTAGCAGTAATTTTCAGAAGGTTGTAATGCTTGCATACCAGTTATAAAGTTTTAAAACCCCTACATTAAAACTGACACTATAATAAATTGTAAAGATTGGCTATGTAATTTTATGCCGTGACATGAAGCAACCTGAAAATGCAAAAGAACCGAGTCCACCGCAACGAACCGATAATTGGCAAGTCAGCCATTGCATTACTATTTGTGTGATAATGTACTTAAATGTTTTACTAACTTCTTCTTTAATGTGACCTTTATATAACAACATTATTAATAATAAAAAGTCAACAATGACAGTCTTGTTTAAGTAATAATATTTGAACAGTCTGTTTTGCCACTGACGCATAATGACTGGATCGCGTTCTAAACTGCCACCGGAAAGTGTTCGATCTGTCATTACTATTCCCTACCGGCAGAGAGCACCACTGAGTCAAAGGCAGACCTAAAATCACCCGATCTGAAGCAAATCAGTCACACAGGATTAATTTTTTTGTTATGTGTATGTAAATTTTTACTTCAGATGTTACTGGCAATGTTTATGGTCTTTTTGGGCAGGATAAGCGCTATATTTAAACACATCTACGTTGTGCCAACGTCGCTGCTACGTTCCATTTTTACTGTGGCAACGTTGTCTACGTCCTGGCGACGTTGTAGCAATGTTGCATTGTAAGCCGCTAAAGGGTTGCTGCAACGTTGTCACGCGACTTTCAGCAACTTCGAGACGACGTTCCGACCACTTTTTATAGTTGCATTTTTAATATGCAAGATTACATATACATTTGATATTGTGAGTGCACACAAATAAAACTATTTGCAGTTACAAATGATGTGTACTATTTCCTTTATGAGGATAAATTAGGGCGTTTAATGTTCCACTTTAAGCACAAAAAAATGCAAGTGATTCCACGAGTGCCTCTGTGTCAAAGCGCGCTTCAGCTTCCACATTTTGCATTAACGATTAAATATTTATCACACATTTCGATGAATTTTTTTAATATGAAATTTTGAAATGCATGACATTTTTATGTCTTGAAGTAAAACGTTTTTTTTTGTTTTTTTTTTACGTGTATCAATATATTGGACGTATACACATTTAAAGTGACCTCACTGCGGTCAATGTCCTAATGTTAATACAATGAAAATCATTCATTGCTCTTGAGGAACTTTAGTAGCTTTAACAATGATTCATGTATATTTGATTTATACAGTGGACAATATGATATACTATTACATTGGATTATTCACTTTCTGTACCTGATTACTTACAAACATAAAGTAGTGTTTAATAAGTATCTTTGCTCTATTTGTTTATTGTGATATTGTTTGTAATTTGTTCCACTTGTATTTGCCTCATATTATTATAAAAAAAAATGTTTAATTTTAAGAGTACAAGAAAACAAGGATAAAACAACAACAACAATAAAACAGCTATTTTATTCTTGTGCAGAGCATGCATAAATTCGTTTATTCATTTATGAATACTGAGCTGTCAGTTCATGTTGCGGTATGGTCAGTATTTCAGTAAATCGTTTACACAGATACTTTAGTTGTAATAGTTTCTATGGAGCTAAACTTCTATGAATTCACTTTGTGCTGGGCAATGCAGTCTTGCCCTACGGGGGCGTGCTCAGGTTTTGCTTTCATTCAATTGCTCACTTCAACTGTCACTCACTCGTCACGCAAAAGCCGATTGGTCAGCTCGTGGAATCGTCATCAGCCAAACACGTTCATTGATGTTCGTTGCGTGCTGTTCGAGGACCTGAGAATTTGTGTTTACATAAAATTATACTGAAATGCCCCATGGGATAGGAAAAAGCTATTAACGTTCCATTGTTGGTTTTCTGTTTATTAATGCACGGCGAAAATAGGATATCTGCAAAAGAGCTGGAGGGATAAATACGCCAGGAGAGGTAAGCTAACCCAGTTAGCATCAACACAATTTAATAAAGCTCACTCGTTTCTGTTTTTTTACAAATCTGTTTTTTTTAATATGTTCCTATATTTACTTTTTAAGACTGCTAAACTGCGGCGTGTATATTTAATTGTTTTTCGACCAGAAAGGGGGACAATGGTCGTTTTTTCTTCACATGCGTGTGTTGCGCGCCGTTTAGGGGTCTTGCAGGAATTGTGGTTGTTGAAGTGTTGTTACACATAGCGACCATTTTCATTATGAATATAAACATGAATGGAAAATACAGCTTTACTCCTCGTTAGCTAGATGTCAGTTAAAGTGCCAATTATAGCCATGATCGGACAGGTTGTTTACTTTTCCCAAACTAAGTCGTTTAAATGTTTACAGAAATGCTACTTTGCCCTTGGGATGTGATTTGCAACAGTGTATCTGATGTTGCTAGTGTTTTGTATTGCACTTACAATCACAGGGAAAATATGACACCGGCTCCAAACTTGCACTGCAAAGGTGGCTCAGCCAGAGGAGCTTCTGAAGTGGCATTCAAGTATATTGTTTAATGCTGCTCAGAAGTAGCATGTATGCATTTCCACAAACTGCTGTATACTTTGTGTCAACTTACATAATACAGTTTTGCTTTTTTGTGGCATTGCGAACTCACTCTAGAAGGATTGTGAACTATAGAATGGCTGTATTTTTTCTTTATAGGTATCTTCATTTAAGTCTTGTTATAAAAAAAAAAAAAAAAAAAAAAAAAAATGTTTAATGTGCATTTAAAAAAAACAAAAATCAGTGCTACTTAAATAGAGAGAACTCATAATGCACTAGGTGTTGAAGAAAAATGTAGAAGTACAAAAAAAACTTGTCTGGAGTTGTCAGAAATATGTCAGATGATGCGATTTTATATCTTCCAGATGGACTTTTGCTAATATCTTAGTGCAGGAAGCAAAAGTTATACAAAATTTGTTACACATTATTTCTACCAACAAAAATGATAAACTTACCCTTTAATCCTTAAAGATCCTGTGGCAAGGAAGTGTTTTTTGGAATAGCCAAGTTAAAATTCGGACTGTTACAGGACTTACTATACGGTACTGATTCGCATTGGATAGGAAGTACAGCTGTCTACAAGTTGACCTACTAAATAAAGATCTTTTCAAACATTGTTTTGTGATTCCTGCTGTGACATGTTAACACCGTCTTCCCTTTCTTTTAAAGCTATGGAGGTGGATGCCAGTTTGGCCTCAGGCAGGGAGATGGAGTTGGATCCAGAGTTGGAGGAGGAGTTAGGGGTGTCTTTGGATGAGCTGCGGCAGTGGATCGAGGAGCAGGTGGACAGCAGCGAAGCCGTGCAGCAGAGGAAAGCTCAGCTGGAGCAGCTGCAGGAATGGGTTGAGCAGAGGGAGAAGGAGGTCGCTGATATGGATTCTCTCTGCTCTAATGCCTCAGAGTAAGTTTACAGTGTGAGAGATGATGCATGGAGATCAACACAACACAGCTTGTTTAACCCCGATTCCAGTGTTGTATATGCTTAAGCATGTCAAGTTAAGTCACTTTTATTTATATAGCGCTTTTAACAATACAGATTGTAGCAAAGCACTGAACATTATCAAATAGGAAAATAGAGTGATGGTGAGATGTATTATGACGAGATTAAACTTTATTTATCAAATGCAGAGACGGCCTCTGTAAAAAATCAGGTGTACCCAACTAAGCAAGCCAGAGGCGACAGCGGCAAGGAACCAAAACCCCATCCATGAGAGAATGGGGAAAAAACCCTTTTCATATCACATGGGAATGGAAATAATTAGAAAGTTGAAAGTACAGTATCAAGTAGGATAAGGGAAGGTGCAGGGAGGGCTTTATTGTCCCAAAAAGGTCCATACATTTAATCATTTGAATTAAAATTATAATTTACACTCAATATGTTATTATTTTCATACTGTGTTATATTGTATTCCAATACTGAGGTGAGGATAATTACCACTATTTGCAATACGTAGTATAAATAGTAGAAAGTCCTGCTATTTTAAGTGTAAATAGAATATATAATTAAGTAGCATATTGATAAAAATGACTGCTATTTTTACTGTTTAAATAGAACCCATTGTCATCTGCACTTACTGTAAATAGCAAATTAATGCTAAAAAATATGCTATTTTCAGGTTTTGGCAATATTGATAATCCAAAAGCCACCATTTTATTAGCTAAAAATGTAACATCGCATAAATCTGGTTTTAAAGGTCTGTGGTCCAGTGTGAAACTCTGGTGAAGGAGGTGTACAGTAATATGGGTTTAGTGTATCGTGAGAGCAGCTCGGAGGATGAGGCAGGAGGCGGTGCAAACCCTTCTGAGGTCATTGAAATTGATGATGATGACGACGACGATGTCATTGCTGTGGGATGTGGTAAGTTAAATGCAGTGTTTTATTTATTTAGTCACATTTTTTATGTGAAACATGTACAGTAACAGTGTGACTTCCTCCACAGTGGTTCCTCCCAAGAAGGTTGTAACTCCTGCCAAGGACTCGGCGGTAAGAGAAGCGTGTCCTTTGAATCACTTGACAAACTCTCTAAAGGTGTAGTGAAGTTTAACCTTGTTTGGCAGTTTTTTTTGTGTGGATGTGTCTAAGTCCAGGAATGTTCCATGACTGGAAAAGATTTCCCCACACAGATTTTACATCAAGTTCAAATTTGTAGTGTTGACTAACAAAGCTACTTGGTTTGAAATTGGCTTCTGTGTGAGCTTGCTTCATTGACAAAAGACAATGTCACTTAAAATTGACCTTTTTGCTACATTTTCACTAATGTGATCACACCTTAATGCTATACTGTTTGTTTTTTGTGTGTGTGTGTGTTGTGTCTGCATTGTATTTTAAAGTTTAAGGAGGCTTCAGCTGCTCTTCAAAGAACGTCTCAGCAGGTGCAGAACCTGGCCCAGTCTGCCAACAGAACGACCCAGTCAAGTATCACACCAGCTAAAGCAGTAGCCCCTCCCACACCAACCCATGGTGCTCTGGCTGTTCCAGCAGTGTTTATGTCCTCAGGCCCCAGGAACGCACCCACTCAGCCAAACCCTAATTTAAAACAGGATAATATCAAGATCAACATGACACTTTTGGGTAAAAAACGAACCAAGACATGGCATCGTGGAACACTTGTTGCCATCAAGCAAGTGGGTAAGTGCATGCAGCTTATTGTTTGTATAATCTACTGTACATTTCACCCTGCTATGTCTGTATGTGATGGGTAAAAATTAATCTAAAAGCTTGATTCATTCTTTTGGTGTCACAGGGAACAATTTTAAGTACAAAGTAAAGTTTGAGAATAAAGGGAAGAGTCTTCTCTCTGGGAACCACGTGGCATTTGATTACCACCCAACACTGGAGAGACTGTTTGTTGGTGCCCGTGTTGTCGCCAGATACAAGGATGGCAATCAGGTCTGGCTCTATGCAGGCGTAGTCGCTGAGATGCCCAACAGCAAAAACCGTATGAGGTGAGATGAAAACATTTAAAATGTATGTTTCTATAAACTTATTGTGCATATTAATGTGAAGGCCAAAGTACTATACCAGGGGTGGCGAACTCCGGTCCTGGAGAGCCGCAGCCCTGCAGAGTTCAGCTCCAACCCTAATTAAAACTC
>JAUMHG010000060.1:8829495-8851995 GCA_032359395.1 Enteromius anoplus | reverse complement strand
CCTTGATTAGCTTGTTCAGGTGTGTTTGATTAGGGTTAAAGCAAAACTCTGCAGGGCTGCGGCTCTCCAGGACTGACATTCGCCACCCCTGTACTATACTATCAGATTGGTTCATTTGAATATCACTGTTGTATTTATTTGTAAAATTATACGGTTCAGTCTTGAAGTCTTATTTATAGTGTGGTTATGTTTGTTTTTCTAACACCAGTCAGGAGCAGTGCTCCTAATTTTATTGTATGCAGAGAAATGCAATGACAATAAAGGCATTTAATTTAAGGAACAGAAGTTCTTGAAACAGTATAGAAGGATAGAATGCATTCATTACTGATTGAATGTTTTTGCAGGTTTCTGATTTTCTTTGATGATGGTTATGCCTCATATGTGGGCCTGCCCGAGCTCTACCCAATCTGCAGACCATGTAAGATCTTTTTTTTTTTAAACCTTTGTTTTGTTTTTTCTCCAGCTATTTCTGTTTTGCTCTCTTTTAATGTAATTTTAAACACTGCTGATATTTTTAAGTCATTTAAATTTTTCATTGAATCAACTTTTAGATATAAGTAGAATAGAATAAATAATCACTAAATAAAATCAATAATGTATTTTAGTTTATTAAATACTTATAATAAAAAAATTAATAATAGTAATTACACTTAATATTTTGATACAATGGAACTTTTTGTCTCTCTCTCAATCTGTGTTCAGTAAAAAAGACCTGGGAGGATATTGAGGATGCATCATGCAAAGATTTCATTGAGGAGTACATCACATCGTATCCCAACAGACCCATGGTGCTGCTGAAGCCAGGACAAATCATAAAAACGGAGTGGGAAGGAACGTGGTGGAAAAGCCGTGTGGAAGAAGTGGATGGCAGCCTTGTCAAAATGCTTTTTCTGGTCAGCTCAGCAGCACGTATAGCTAGAAGTGTCATAGTTAAAGATTTTTAGATTCATTTGTTGCTTGATTTCTATGTCTATTTACTGTTGCAGGATGATAAGCGAAGTGAGTGGATTTATCGGGGTTCTACAAGACTAGAACCCATGTTTAATCTGAAAATGAACACTGCTAACAGTCAAGAGAAGAAAATGGCTGGTCAGCAAAGACTGCGGCCTAATATGGGTAAGAGATTGCTTTGTGTTTGTCCATAGGTGTTCGTCTTTTAAAAACATTAAAAAATATAATTTTTTATGTTCTTATGTACTACTTAATGCATACATTTTTGGCAATAAATGGTATCTGATGACACAACATCTTCATCGATAACGATAAAAAAACAGTTTAATATAGTGAAACGGCGTAAACATTACATTTAATGCTATGAGTGACAAGAAGATGCCACAAAAGAACACATGCTGAAATCAGCGCTGTGTTTATTTCTTATGTGCTTATGCTTAAATTTGATTTGTGTTCATTTAGATGTTATGCAGATCTTATTTCATTGCGTTGAATAAACATTGCTCTAGCGCCCTCATGTGGTCTTAGGAGACAAGGCAAAAGTTTTCAAATTTTAATAAGTATATAAAACAAAGGAAAAGGGACATTTGTTTTAAACAATTCTGTTGCTCTTTGTTTAAAAAAAGAAAAGAAGTTTATTAAAAATCTATAATTATCAATATCAAATTATATGAAACATGCACGTACATTTTCCTATTATAACTGGTCTTTTAAGGATTAACTGCTCTGTCCAATTCTGATCTTAACTAAAACTGTGTATGTGCTTTTAGGAGCATTGAGGACAAAGGGCCCTGTAGTGCAGTACACTAGTGACAACAGTGCTTCTGCATCCAGTCGGCCGATAGCCCCACAGATCCCACCACAGATCCCACCTCGTCCAGTGGCTCCGGGACCCCCACAGCCTGCCCGCACTGAGTGAGTGCTTCAAGAGCTATTGTTCTTCCAAAATATATCATTACTTGATCCTGGTCAATGATAAAGCCATGTTTATTCCATTCTCTTCCATTTCAGAAGTCCTAGTTTAAAGAGTCAAATGGCCAAAAAGAGCACTGGTCAGGTTGCCCTGCAACCCCGTCAGATCGTGACCACTGACCTCCAGTCCAAAGCACTGATCGGCACTGTTCATCAAGCTAATACCTCCAGGTTAGTATGACACCCAATGATTTGGTACTCATCCCTACTGTAATCTGTATATCTGCTAAACACTGAATGTGCCACTTTGTCTTTACTTGGCCTCTCTTTCAGCATTTATGCTTTATATTAGTAAATACATGTGTCCACATTCAGTTATCGAGCACTGCCTGCCCAACCATCAGTAAACAAAAATGAAAGTTTTTGTACTGTGATGAAATGTAATATATTTGGGAAACACAATGTTTTAACGCCTTGTTCTCTTGCTCTGCAGGCTCTTTCTTCTGCAGTCTGGACCTGTGCATGCATTGATGCCAATCACACCAGCCCCGCACACTTTGCAGGCAACTGTGTCAACCTACACAAGTGAGCGTATTCCTCAGGAGCCATCGTACCAGGCTCCGAATGAAAGACTCTTCTACCTTACACACAGCTGCAATGTGGATTGTCTAAAGGGGATAAGGCCCACCCGCCCCAACCTGCATCGAGGACGCAACCCACTTCTTACTCCATTGCTCTACGAGTTTCGGCGCATGACAGGCCGCAGACGCCTTAACCGCAAGGTTTGTGTGTCTTTAGGTTGTAGTCACATTTACTTCTCTTTCAGTCAAATCCAGTCAAAATGTAGCTAGCGCAAATGAAGTTTTAAGTGAGGGTAAACGATTTCCTCTTGGAGATTTGGCCAGGCTTGGTTGAGCCTGTTTTCCTCTCAAATTCACCCAAATTAAACTAGAAACTAATATTCAATCAAAGTATTTTTCAATGGCTTATTAGTTAATAATGCACATACTAAATTATATTAACCCTCTTTCCTTTCGCACAGATGTCATTCCATGTCATCTACAAGTCCCCTTGTGGTTTAAGTCTGAGAAATATGTCAGAAATCCAGCGCTACCTCTTCCAGACACACTGTGATTTCATTTTCTTGGAGATGTTCTGTCTGGACCCTTATGTGCTGGTGGACCGCCGATTCCAACCCCAGAGGCCGTTCTACTTCATCCGGGACATCACAAGCGGTCGTGAAGACATTCCCTTGTCTTGTGTGAATGAGATCGACAACACTCCTCCACCCAGTGTGGCCTACAGCAAAGAGAGGATCCCAGCAGATGGAGTGTTTATTAACACCAGCACAGACTTCCTGGTGGGCTGTGACTGCACTGACGGCTGCAGAGACAAGTTAGTATCATTGATTGACTTTCAGCAATCAAAGTAAAGCATGTCAGAATAGAGAAAAAACGTGTAATTTTAGAATATTCATTTTGATTAGCATTTTAAGTTTTTTTTTTTCTTTTCTCTGTCAAAGTCATGTGGTACAGCTAACATGCAGAAAAAAATATGAAACTGGAAATTGTATAGAAAGAACCCCTGCAGCCCATTGGTTGTAAAGGTCAACAGGTCTCAACAGTAGATCATTTTTATCAGGCGTTTTTATGTTCAGATTATGTCAAATTGTAAAGGAGAATGTTATTACTTTGTTACATCACAAATTGTTTTTTAGCCTATATCAAATTAGCATTAGTATGAAGACTACATTTTTAAAAGCTATTTTGTTCTGTACATTTTGTTTGTTTGTAGATCCAAGTGTTCGTGTCATCAGCTGACTCTGCAGGCTACAGGGTGTGCACCAGGTGGGCAGATCAACCCCAATGCTGGATACCATCACAAGAGACTGGAGGAGTGTCTCCCTACAGGGTCTGTAAAGTATTACAACCCTCCATAGTGCCATTATCATGTTGATTTAAAGTCAAATCTTTCAATTTAATGTACCTCTATCACCTGTTAATCTGTCTCTCTTTATTTCTCTCTTTGCATTCTCAGGATCTATGAATGTAATAAGCGCTGCCGCTGTAATCCGCAGATGTGCACTAACCGCTTGGTTCAGCACGGTTTGCAGGTCCGCCTGCAACTCTTTAAGACCCAAAATAAGGGCTGGGGCATTCGTTGCCTTGATGACATCGCCAAGGGCTCATTTGTTTGTATCTATGCAGGTAACCCACTCAGAGCGTGGACTTAAGTTTATTCAAAAGAAGTTTATTCAAAGGTAACGATCGATTATTTCTCTCTCAGGTAAAATCTTGACAGATGACTTTGCCGATAAAGAAGGTTTGGAAATGGGTGATGAATACTTTGCCAATCTGGACCACATTGAGAGCGTGGAGAACTTTAAGGAAGGTTACGAAAGTGAGGCCCACTGCTCCGACAGCGAGGGCAGCGGTGTGGACATGAGCAGGGTTAAACTTCCTGCTTCCTCCCAACACGGTAAATCCACCACCAAGATGGAGGAGCGTAACAGCAGCACTACCGGCAAAAGTGAGAGACCTATGCACACATCTGACCTTTTCCGCTTGCTATAAAATTGAGTGGCTTTGGGGATATCAAAGTAAAACTAATGGGGAAAAAAAGAAATAACACCAGATTATGTAAAGTCTGTACAACCAAGACGTCAAAATCATGAATCCTCCTAATATTCCAGAGACACTTTTGCAATAATCACTTTTACCTAACTGCTCTCTAGGTGATTTAGTGTGAGGTCAGTTCTTCTCAAGTTCACACAGGTCTCCTAGCAGGTGTAGTTCATCATGAACATGATCCATTAGTTTCATTTTTTTAGTTTTCATTTTTGGTGAAATATTTAGGAAAAATATGATTTAAAAATCCTGCATATTTTTCCTTTAAATTAATAGCATGTGGTTTGATGTTTATTATGTTTTATTATTCCTTTTACATTTCTGACCATATCCATTTTATTTTTTGTGTACTGTGATAGACGTAACATTTTTAGTTTTTCAGTTTCTTTCTTTTTTTTATTATTTTGAGAAAAGTACATTATCCTTCAACCTATATCCAGCATTATCCAAGTTATAATTTTTTTTATTTATATAATACTTTTTTTCCCCACTTACTAGGCCAAGATGATTCATCTGAAGACAGTGATGATGATAAAGATGAAGAGTCTAACGAGGATGAGAGTGACAGCTCAGATGACACGTTTGTGAAAGACACATATTTCTCCACCAGCTCCGTGTGGAGGAGCTACACCACCCGCAGACAGGCCAAAGGAATGAAGGAAGGTGAGAGGATTAAACACTAAGACAGACCACTAGAGGACAGGCTTGAGTAGAAGTCTTATAAATTGTCAGAGAATCTGTCAAGGACAAGGTCTGAGTAGGATTTTCATGAATGTCACCATAACTATTTTTATTAAAGGGTAATGAAACCCCCTAATTCAGCACTGGTTAGTTGTCACCACAGTTTTAAAAGAGGCCAAAAAAGTGGGCATAGTGTGCTGTGGAGGAGGAAGAGAGAAGACGGAACAGAGACAAACGTTTCATTTTGCTCCCATTGCTTCAAAAAGACAAAGAAATGTACAGCCATTTGTACTCTGCATTGAAAACATTTAAAAGACACTGACGTGTCATTTGTGTAGTATCGTCCTTTGCCACATCACAAATTGTGACGTCTACGCAATGTAGATTTTAAACCCGGAAAATGAAAAAAAGCTTAAGATAAACTAGTTTTATAATAAGTTTTGAAATAGATGCTAACATGTTGTGCAACACAAACACCTCTGCTAAAATCTTTAAAAAAGTACTCTGGGGTTTCATGACCCCTTAATAGTAATGTCTCATACAGTGTATAATTTTAGTTTATTTTATTTTGTGGCAAATGTTTTGAACAGTTATTAATATTCATTTTATTATTATATTAATTCATAAACAATATTTTGTTGGTATTTAAAATTCCAGATGTAAAACCAAATGTTCTGTACATTAATAATGACTTGATTTTAGTAATATTCACCTTTCCCATCATTCTCTGTGTTGGCTGTAGAGAGTCAGGACAGTAAGGATGGAATGAGTGTGTCCACGGCTGAGGAGAGGAAGCCACCTCCGATGCCAGAGGAGACTGGGAAGAGTAAAGTGGCATCTTGGCTCACCAGCCAGTCTTCCACTTCTGCAAATCAGAGCATCAAGGTGGAGGGAGGGATGAAGACGGAGAAGAAGGTCAGTCTAGTACAGTGTTTCTTAGCCCTGTTGCTCGGGACCCACTGGACATTTTTCATGTCTCTTTTATCTTACACTCATTTGAGTTCATGGACTTCTTTCCTAATAAGCTGATAAGCTAAATGAGGTATGTACATCAGGGGCATGCAAAATGTGCAAAACTGTGGGTTCCCAGGAACAAGTTTAAAAACCACTAGGCTAGTTTTCACACACCCCATTTCCTTTTAAGATTTCATATGAAATGTCTCTCTTTCTGGTCTCTTTGTTCCTCTTTATTTCTGTCACTCTCTGATAATCACTCTGCTGTCTCTCTATCATTTACATCTCATCTTTCTGTCTGTCTTTTGTTTAGGATGTAATGACCCTTTCTGACAGTGATGATGTGCAAACTATAAGCTCAGGATCAGATGACAACAAGGAGAGGGAGAAAAAGACTCAAGGTACGGTCGAGGAAAATGGGAAGTTGCTTGTTTTCCTGTTACATCATTGGATTTTCATGTCAGTGTAACACTTGCTTTATTTCAGTCAGATGACTGCATCTTGTACTAGAAGCAATGACCAGAAGTCCCCTTTTACTCTTTATGCTCCTTATGCATTCTTTATGAATGAGATGCTCATCCTGGAGCTGTTGTCATAGTAAAAGGAAAACCAAATAAACACAGTTTGAAGGGTGAAAGGTCTTGCATTCATCAAGTCCCTGTAAAAAACAATTAAACAGAACAGTGTGTTATCTCTCACTCACTCTCTCAGCTGTGGTGAAGAGGCAGGTGGCAGTGAAATCCACGCGCGGCATTGCTTTGAAGTCCCACAGCCTAATGGTGAAAACAGGGGGAGGGGGTGGAGGAGGAGGTGGGTCAGGCCCATCTCATGGACAGGGAGGTGGTGGGGGCGACAGTGGCCCTAAAAACACTCGCCTGTTCTTTGATGGAGAGGAATCCTGTTATATCATTGATGCCAAACTGGAGGGCAACCTCGGACGCTACCTCAATGTTAGTAAATCAGACCCAGATACGATTGACTTACATTGGACATTTACAGAAGTCTAATGTCTCAGTGTATGATTATGATTATATCCTTTCTTCTTCCACTGTCCCACAGCATAGCTGCAGCCCCAATCTGTTCGTCCAGAATGTGTTCGTGGATACTCATGATCTCCGCTTCCCCTGGGTGGCCTTCTTTGCTAGCAAGTGAGCGTAACATTTAACTTACTGTTTTATTTTTGTTTTATTTCTTTTTATTTTGCAGTTAAATGTAATAATACTTGTTATTGGCTGGTATTAATATTTTATTTTATTCAAATTTTTGTTTTTCACATTTAATATTGGTGTCTGTGTGATACTGTTATCTTCTGTTCACTTAAAGTTAATCTTTAAAAACAGGAATAATTCAATAACATTTAAAAGAAATCTTTAGCAAATTTTTAAAATGTCTTTTTAATATATATTTTTTTAATCCATCTTATATGGATATGTTTTATTTATTTATTTTTATGCATTTTCGTTTTTGCGCTTTATTTATTTTTAAATAGTACAGAATTTTAATACAACCATTTATCTTTCGTTAGCCATAACATAAAACTGTTTATCGTGTTCATGTGTGTTTACATCTCTGATAGTTTTTATGTGCAGAATTTTTCATGTCCCACTCAATAAAGTAATCAGGTCTTTACATTAGTTATTTATCTTTTTAATAACATATTTCAAAGTTTCTACCATATAGGATTTGTTTACAGTATATATTTTTTATATATATGTTTGAGCTATTAGTCAGAATATTTAAAGTTTGTGCTTAATATAAATGTAGCTGCTGTCTTTGTATTAACCTGTGTGATTCTACAGGCGCATCCGAGCAGGGACGGAGCTGACGTGGGATTATAATTATGAAGTTGGCAGTGTGGAAGGCAAGGAGCTCCTGTGCTGCTGTGGATCAACAGAATGCAGAGGACGACTGCTGTAACACACACACTAAAGATACCTCCAATTCTAGATGTACCAGTAAACTTATGTGTAGCTCTTAGAAGTTGGACGTATCTAGTCTGTGCTACTGATAAGTACTGAGCTGACGCTGAACAAAAAAGAATTTGTTCAGGAACTTACTGAAGTTGTAAAAAAGTGTATGTATGCTTGATTTCAATTTCCCTGCTTCACAGAATTCCGCCTTAAACCCCCACTCCATCTATCATAATGGTTTATGCAACCTTTCTGTAGTCACCTGGTCCTTTTTTTTAATACGTCAATCACAATGCCCCGTTTTACTTTTATATATGTAGTTCAGATTAATAAGGATATTGTTTTCCTTCTTTTTTCATTTTACTTATGGTTTTTGATTGTCATTGTATGCTACTGTGTAAATGTGTTTTTGTTGGTCAACGAGTTTATGAAAACAGACAAAATTGTACTTTTGTCGCAATTTCAATTAAAGTTCTACAAAGACCAAAAATGTCATCCTGTATTGTGACACTTGGTTCACACGGCCAAATATAACACTGATTGTGAATTCACAGAAGATTTGCAAGGCCAGTAGCAGAGTGTGATGAGTCACAACGTGATCTTTTGGACACTTCTTTTAAGTGGTTTTTAAATAACTAACTACAGCACATTGAAAATGTACATCATTGGAAACTGGAAAGCCATATTTTAAAAAAAGGAAATCTGTTTCTAAGATCAGTGGAATTGCAAGAAGTGAAACGTGTCCCATTTGACAAAAGCCAAGAATCTAGAGATGTAAATTAGGGTTGGAATGGAAAACGTGTTGGCTGAAACTTCCTGAGCACAAACCAAAAGTAAGAAGTGAGATTGATCTGAATTTAAATGAATATTTGTAAGTGAAACAACACTTCTCAATTCTACACTGTCGCTGCATTGCTAAACAGCATTGTTGAAACATTCAGTTGGTCAGATAAGAGGAAGTTGACAATCCCAGGAGGGGCTGAAACTGTTTAAAGAGTTGTGATAATGAAGACGAGCTGTCTAAAATGGCTGATGAAATGCCTGATAAGCCTCATGCATCTGCTAGGACTGATGATCCTCTGTTCATTTTTCACAGGTAAAGAATCTGTATTTTTCTACAACACATGCTATTACAAATGTGTAGTTGAATTAATCTGGGTGGGAAAGAGATTGAGCATCAGCTCAGTTTAATGTTGCAGCTTTTCATGGTGAGATTTCCGAGTTGTTGCTTACATTATATCAGTGTTTCCCAACTATGTTCCACGATTCCTTTCATATTAGGAGAATGTTATTGAATTGAACAACTCTTCTTTCTTATAAGTGTTTATTCACGATAGCATGCTGTTTGCCTTAAGAAAGGACATTTTAGTCTTAAATATTTAGCTTTTTGTGCCAGTTTGTTTGTGTCTTCTGCATATTAACTACTGAACTGTTCTTGCGTTTCAGGTAATAGTGAAATGAGTGAAACTCATGTGTTCCACAGTTCTGGTGAAAATGTCAGTCTGCCCTGTAATAATGCTCTTTCTGGCTGCACATCAACTACATGGATCTATAGCAGACAATCAGAGACAGTTGAACTGATTAATGGAGGGGAAAAGAAGAAAGACATCGAGAGACATAAAAGACTGAGTCTGGACTCTAACTGCTCTCTAAACATCAAGAAAGTCACAAAAGAAGATTGTGGATCTTACAGCTGCCAACAGTTTGTGAATGGACAAAAATATGGAAGCGATGCACGTCTTTATCTGCATGTTCTTCAAGGTACTTTTGTTTATGTGGTCAACAAATTCTTTTAAACTTAAATGTGCAATGAAAATTAGTGAAGTCTGTTGTGTCTTTTTCAGTCTCTTTATCCTCCTCTCAGTCAGAGATCAGTCCAGGCAGCTCTGTGACACTCTTCTGTCAGTTGTATTATGATGGAGTTTCTTGTGATACTTTGGTCCGTGCTGATGGAGTTCAGCTGATCTGGGTAAATAAGGCTGGTGTGAATCTACAGACAGACTCCAGATATCAGATATTATTCTCCTCAGAACACTGTATCAGCTCTCTGACTACAACACTCCTGAATGAAGATCACAACAGAGAGTGGAGATGTCAGGTTACTCAGAGAAATGAACTGAAGACCTCAGTCACAAATACTGTCAAGTATTCAGGTGAGGATACAATCTTTTCAAACATCATTTTAAAATAACCTGTAATCTGATGATGAAAACTTAAAATATATGTAATTATATTTTCATCTATACTATCTTTCATCCTGCACAGATACCTCAACTATGGACCCAGCAGAATTTCATAAACAAGGTACATGATGGTTATGATAATTAAACCACATGGCAATTGCAATGGCACAGTCTATGATACAGTTTTAACATTTTCTTAATGGCTGTGTCATATACTGTAGGCCTAGTATTTAGGGATATCAAATATTATAATGCAGTAAGTTTTATTGTATGATAAGAAACATTGTTTTATTATTTATTTTTTTACAGTATTGTAATAGTAACATTATAGCAAAAATATTGCTTTCTAAATTTAACGTTTTGTTACTTAAATAATTAGCCTTCTCATTTCTTGACTTTAGAATTATTGAATTATTTTGTTCTTGTTAAATCATTTTCAATGATCACTTTTTTACTTTTAATTCAGGCCTGAAAAGAAAAGAAAATAAAGCATATTGCGAAATATAATATCTTAATGATACCAATTCTATGTGGCTGATTCCAGACCTAAACTCTCTGTAAAGCAATAGCTAACTGTCTTAGAAATATTAAAAAAAGATGCTGCATTTTATCATTGTATTTGTCTGTGTATAGATAGTTTTGAGTTTGAATGCATTTGCAAAGTACATTTAAAACAATAGCAAAATGCAATTTCAAAAATATCAAGAGCAATAAACAACAGGGGGAAAAAAATATCTAAAGCCAGGGGTAGGATTACAATTAACTGGGTAACCCAAAACAGGCAACACAGAAAAAAAAAGGCATCCTGCACATGACCCTGTCTGGCTGTCCCCTCTCCTTTAGTGACCATGATCGTGATCTCTGCTGTGGCTGCTGCATCAGCTGCTGCCCTTGTTGTTGTTCTCTGGGTGATCTGTAAAATTAGAGCTGGTAAATGTGTATATTTTCTCCTTTGTATAATATTAAATACACATCTTGCTTTACCATTAGCAATCAGCTGTAATTTTCAGATTGTATAAATCATAGAAACATATGGGTTACATCAAACTATGAAGTAATGTTGACTTATTCTTGCCAACAATATCAGTGAGAAGTAAGAGTTAAAGTAGAAATAAAGAATCTTTTCCATCATCAGGCCAACCAAATGTATTTGAATGTAATAAGCATTGGAGACATTCTGTGTTTTGCGTGTCTGTTGTATCATTATATAAACACATTACATTTTATAGGTAATAAAAGAGGGACTGATAGCTCTGTGGTGAGTTTAGTAATGGCAGTTAATTGAATATGATTACTGTATTTTAAGTTCAGTAAAGTGTATAATTCATGCAATTACTAATAACAGCTTTTTATCAGAAGGTCAATGATAGGAATGAACATAAAGGGACCTATGAAACCATCAATATGTCCATTCCTACTGTGCCGGACACCAGTGTGAGTTAACAGGATATTGTGATATATATATATAAACTCTAATGCAATTTACTGTACTGTCAGATCTGGTTTTACTGGATTAAAATTAACTTGCCATGTTTGAACTGATGTTCAGGAACAGAGAGATGAAGTGACCTATTCTGAGGTTACCGCTTCTAGTAAAAACCAAATACAAGTGGACTATGTGAGTACAGTAGATACAGCATCATCACATTCACTCGATGTTCCTTCACTGCCCAATAACAGCCCTGAAAACACACCCACCTTCTCTGATCTACAGGCTGCTGCTGTGTAACTCTGAATTTGCAAATAAATAAAGCTTTAACAACAAGAAGTAATAATAGCTGCAGGTTGACTGACATAATCTGTGATGTTCTTTCAGAATGATTCTAATAACACGGTGACTTACGCTGCCATCAGAGAAGCAGAATATGAACCTCAGGATGGACTTTACACCTCTGTCAACACCACCACCCCTCACAAATAAGCATTACAGCAAACAGTTCATTATTCAAATCACTGCATGACTCCATATTATAAGCAGATACATGACAAATTTTCGCTTCTGCGAAGGTTTATGTATTTATGAGATTAATTAAGGAACAGAACTTTTATATTAAATATTTGGTCAGTTCACAGTAATGTAGACTTGAAGGTTTATCAGTTGGATTTCTGTTTCAAATAATTTGATCTTCAGTGGAGAAACCCAAAGGTTTTTGTGTCTTCAATTCCAATAAAATCAGAAGTAACTGACTACTTATTGATGAAACATTTTAAAAACAGAATTCACTTTTAAATGAATACTTGTATTAATACAGCATTTTGTATTGAGGACAAATATTTAAAACATCTGCAATCATCAAAATTAAACTAATACAGAATTTTCAAATGTATCCTGGTGTGTCTCGTGTTCAGTTCCAAAGACTGTGTTAACATTTCCTTTTTCTTTTTTTTAATTACCTATCATTGCTTGTTTCTCATTTGTTCTCATACCGTTCATCCATGAATGGATTTCTGTATTAAACTTGCTTGCATGTTTTCAGAGAGTTTTCAGAACTCTTTCAAATCATGTGATTGTTCTGTGCGAGAACCAGCGTGAGACTCTGCCGTGCTTTGCTCACTCTGGTTCAACCGACATACATACAAAGTGATGATCTGTGAACTTTAAACTGAATCATTCCACCCGCAGTTCCTCTTCTTCCTTTTAGTGAGTTGCTTCATGCCATTGTTTTCAACACTTTTCTTTACATTTACAGTTTTTTTTCTTCATGTATTTATAGCTTAATGCGGTGCTCAGATATTCCGTTCAGCTCACACACCTTCCAGACTGTGAGAAAAAACTCATTTTCAGTATGCACAAAAGAATTACAAGGTGACACATGTCTTCCTCCATATCTTTTTGTCCGTTGATGAATAGGAAACTTACCACAGTGATGTATTTTTGGATTCAAGCAGAAAACAGTTAAACAAATGATGTGAGTTGATAATGGTTTATTCTTTATTTTCCGGTCACACTCTTAAAGTAAATTACCAAGAATGTTTAACTTTGACTTATTTGTTACAAAAGCATTTCCTCAAAAAGAAATGCACAAGAGGATTTCAGAGCAATAATGTTCATTTTATTTTATAGAACAAAGAAGTAACTCTTATCTATTCTAAAGATACTCTTTCTAGAATTTACCAAATGAAAACAAACTGGCTGATGATGAGAACAGAATTATAGGCAAAGTAAAAATGTTTGCAGCTTGCAGCAAGAGTTTCATACTTGCTAAATGAATCAGTTGAAAGAGACTAAATGTCAAATCAATTAACTAAGTCACAAGTGGTGTTTGTTAATAATAGTTATTGTATAAGATGAACTAACAATGAATAAATAATTTAATATATGTGTTGATCATTGTTTGTTAATACATTAACTAATGTTAACAATTAACACCTTATTGTAAAGTTTTGTTTTTTTGTACATAATATATGCATGCATACTGTGTATATTTAATATGTATACAAATACACTAACCTGCATGTATATTAAGAAAATATTTGGTGTTTATATATTAAATGTTCATATAAAATATAAGAATATATATGTAAATATTTTCTAATAATATACTGTATATGTGTTATATACATAATAAATATACACAGTACACATACATCTATTATGTAAACAAAAACATTTATATTGGATGCAATTACTTGACAGCACATTTGGAAATCCATTTGATGATGGATGATGACCTATCTTTTTTTTTTTTTTAACCCAGGCTCATTGAAAATACATAACTACATTTCTGCAATCCCGTAATATGTCCCTTACTGCACCTTTCTCTGCCGTTTCAAAGTGACATGTCCAGAGAGTGGCGCTAAAACGCACCTTAAATAAGTAACTGTGGCATGTAATAGGGTGGTACAGGTACGTATGCAGTGTTTTTATAATGCTGCATAACAATTAAATACATTTTATACATTGTGTATGTGAGTATGGAGTGTAAACCGTAGTGTTTCTATACAATTACATTTACATCACTGCAGGTCGCGTATAGTGTGAACTGGTCTTAATTCTTATTTTGTTCGAAAAGGAATGAAAGTTGTGGTTAACATTGTTCATTTGAAAGCAGATAGCTACTCTGAAATAAGCATTCCAAACTTACCAAAGTCCAACCGATAAATCTGATCAAAACTTGGGTTATGATTATAATTGTAAAGGATTTACATTGTCGATAATTGTTCACATTTCTCAGGTAATTATATTATGAGGTCTTAGTATAACTATTTGTTCTATTTGTGATGATTCTTGTTCACAGAGGCTTAAAGTTGACTGCAGTTTTCCTGAGGTCCAGCTTTTACTGTGATGGTAGCATAAGTCACTTTATCAACATTAACCTGAATAAAAATCACAGATACTGTTAAACAGCTCACAGTATTCAAAACATGATGTTACATCTTTAATTATTATTATTATTATTTTTTTAATTTGGAAGAATTTAGAAAAAAGAACAAAGAAGTGTTACTCACTTTCTCCTTTTTGGCTTGGATTTTGCAGTATGTGGCAACCTCAGTATAAGTCACATCATCTTTCTGCTCCTAAATAACAATACAAAAATGTAAACATAAAACTGCAGCACAGTGTACCATTATATCATGACTGAATGGTAAAAACAAGGTTTCTGAAAATATTGGGATTGAAAAATGATTAATACTGAGCTGTTGTGTACAGAGAATATCATGAAACTCCTTGAAAAAAAAACAAGACACTATTTCTAGTGATTCATAACAGAGAATAGACCTTAGGAGTAGTTTAATATTTAATGTTTAGATAGGAATGAAAGCCAGGCTGTCTGTAAAAAATAAATAAATAATAATAAAAAAAAATAAGACAAAAACTTCAGTTATCAGTATATCCCCCAGCCTTCTTTATTTTCTAATGAACACATATTTTGAATTAGTAACTGCATCTCCATTTAGCTGATGCTTAAATCTAATGTAAATAAAAACAGTCCATAGCAGGGACTTAGGTATTATGATACTTACCACAGAGTCCTTAACCCCTCTTCTTTTATCTAAAAAAAAATAATGGTGCCTCATGAAATAAGAATATTAATGATAAAAACAAATGAGTAAACAAAAACAAATTGCCAATTGATTCACTAGAACGTATAAATGATAGAATTATAAAATCATGTTTGCCTTAGTTAAAAAAAAAATCATCATTCTTACCCTTCTGCTATTTTGAATATATATGAATGAATTTTATTCTTTTGTACAACACAAAAGAAGAACAGGTATGATTATCACTGACTTCCTCTGAATGGACAGCAACAGTACACTTTAGGCATACAGAACTTTGTAACATCAACATCTGAGCTAGTTTTCTAAGAGAGGTTTCCTGACGTTTTGACACTTATAGTTATTGGAATGTCTAAAGTGGGCTATAGAAATGTAAGCAAACATTTATAAAAAAAAAATCTCTTTTTACATTCCTGGAACAAATTGGAACAAAATTGGTTAGTAAATGATGTCAAGTTTAAGTTTTTTTGTGTGGCCAATCTATGTAATTCATTGTTACCCTTTCAGTCGAATCACTTCGACGTTACATATGGGAACTCGCCAGAGAGACCTATTTACCTTTGAGCTTTTACTAAAGGCCAATGAATATTGGCGTGCACTGATTGCGCTCAGGCTGTCAGCGGATCCTGCGGGCTGGTCGCCTTTTTTAAGGCGGGCTGTGGCAGCCATCGCCATATCCAGTGAGCAAAGACCCCTGAGTGCACGGAGTTGCCGCGTTGGGTCTCCCTGGGCGACCGGGAAGAAAGAACAAAATTTTCTACGGATGGTGAAGCATTCTGTAGAGGGATGTCAATCCGGCCGTGCGTTTCTGGGTGGGGGAGTTTCCTCACCTCATTGGACCGTCCCGAGCGCTGTCTGTCGTGTCTGTTATGAACACGCGCAGGCAGCGTTTGTGGATGGTTCATGCGTTCATTGCGAGCGTATGACCCTGGCTACGTTGAGGTCCCGTCTCTCACTCGTGGGACGGCTCCCCTCGCGCTCTTCCCGTGGCAAGTCGTTGGACCGTAGCAAGTTCACGGCTTCCACGGCGAGATGTCCAGGTGACCGTTGAGTGTGCTTCGGCCAGTGAAACAGCTGCACGAACCCCTTACGCACCGCATAGTCCCATGGTGTTTTCGGAGGAGACCGCTCCCCCTGCTGACGCTCCCATCTTCCAGGCCAGCCTATTCGGCGACGCTGTCAAGGACTTAGCCCAGGAGTTCTCCACAGTTCAGGAGCAGACAGAGAGGATCCTGCTCCGACCCCCACCGATGCCCAACCAGCGGGCTGTCGTCGAGCTGGCTGCGGGCCAGGGGCCCGGAGGGGCAGGAGGCGTTCCTGGCAAAGGCAGCCTGGAGATGATGAGGACTGCTCTTTGGGTGACGTCGATGACATCTCCGTCCCCACTCCTGGAGGAGGGCCAGAAGTTTCTGTGTATGCAGGGAGAGCAAGTCTTAAGAGAAATATCATCACCTCCGGGCCCAGTGTCCGAAGGTCACCATCTAACAAAAACTCTTTTGTCTTTACAGATGCTGACCCAGGGTGCTGCGTCGCCAGCGCCGGAGTCAGGTAAGCGCTGTACAACACAGCCAGACATCCAGTCCCTGTCCCCGTCCCGCTATTGGCTGCTCCACTACTGGCACGGCGGTCAATGCTCCGCTGATACCCCTGCTGACTCCGAGCCTGGATAGTGCTCCTCAGCCCCTCGCAGTGGTTGATTCTGACGGTACGCCTCGGCTATGCGATTCAGTTCACCTGGTGCCCGCCTCATTATCATGGCCTAGCCGGCAGACCCAGCCTCCCTTTCCCGGACTGTGCTTCCTCTGGGTCTCCTTCGCCCAGAGGTGTGGCTTCCTATATATCCACAGCAAAAAGCTCTGTGTTTTCCCCCTTCAATTATATCCATATACTATCGATATATTGTATTTTATTTGTCCCGCATGCTTACTGCAACTTCATGCGCTCCGGACTCAGCCGCTTGCTTCAGCACCACTGAAAGCAACTCTATCGCCCCTCATATGGGCAGTGGAGAGGTTGAGAAGGTTACGTGCAGATTCTCCTGTTAACGAACTGGAAAAAAGAAAAAGTCTCGCCAGTTGGCAGGGGATCGCCGTGTAACGCGACCTTAGAGTCGTGGCTCTTTCCATTGGTGTTCCCATATGTACCGTCGAAGTGATTCGACTGAAAGTGTAACATCTAGGTTACTATCTTAACCCACGTTCCCTGAAGGAGGGAACGGAGATGTTACACTTTCCCTTGCCACGTCTCTGAGGTCTCGCTGACGCCGGCAACGGCTCTTCAGTGAAAACCTGCAGGTGCACTGTGCACGTGCCCTCTTATACTCACACAGTGATGAGCGGCACCTGATCGCAATCAGTGCACGGCAATATTCATTGGCCTTTAGTAAAAGCTCAAAGGCAAATAAGTCTCTCTGGCGAGTTCCCATATGTAACGTCTCCATTCCCTCCTTCAGGGAACGTGGGTTACGATAGTAACCAAGATGTTTTCTCTCAATGACAGGACTTAAATTTTAAATCAGCAAAATGACAAACTATAGTTCAAGCCAAGCATTTCAGACTCTTTCCAAATTAAAATCATATGATAAAACAGAAACTGACTTGTTTGTCTGTAAAAACTTTGAATGTTTTGAACTGTTAGGTCAGTTGTCATACAATCTTAACTCACCAGCTCTTTTTTTACAGATAAACCAAAGAATAACAGCAGGAAGGAGAACAGCTAATGCACCAGCAGCAGCAATCCCAATCCCTGAGGGATAGACTATAGAGAGACACATTCAGATTTGGATGAAAACAACAGCAGAACGTTTGGTGTACATTGCTGTCATTTCAAGTACTGACAAGGAAAATAAGAAAATGGACTTTTAATAGCATAATTATGTTTAGAAAGAAATCAAATCTGATTTTTTGTCAATCAGAGTTTATTACTTCTGGAAACACTTCCACTTCATATGTTGTTTTGTATGAGGTGAAAGCCATCCGCTTACTTATTAACAGAGAATACCTAGTATGCTTACAAAGTGATGTTGACAAACAAGTTTCAGGAGGAGCTCTGATGCAATGATTAGCTAGATACAGCTGTTTCCAATCCCCTTATCAGTATAATTTCCTCCCAGCCAATCAGATCCATAAGCCATTCCCTTAAATAGGCCCCCTTTTTGCTTATTTCGTTGAGCTCAGCCCTGGTTAGGGTCCTACCCCCTAGGGTTCCATCTTCCATCTTCGCCGACATTCCGGCTCACTCCCTGACCAGCACGCAAAATATGCCTAATTGCTATCATAAGGAAGCGCAAACTCGTGAAATACCCATAAAACAGGCGTGATTACTTTGGAATGATATATGATCCTAGAGTAACTTTTCACAAAGTCGTTTCATGTATACATTTTGGTAATTTACATGTTGTTGTGACAAAAGTTTATGGAAGTGATCAACCATACTCTACAAAACGAGTTGTGCACTTACATAGCAGTTCTTAGAAGACTCACTGGAATGATAATGACATTAACACATATCTAGTTTTCTCTGAAGATGTTGGTCTAGGTATTGTTTGCTTCTCATATAAAAAGACTTTAATGCATGAATAACATTAAGTTGTTCTACACGACCTGGAGCTACTGTTTTCCAATCAAATGAGAAAGATTGATATAAAACATATAAAATGTAGTACATTAATTAATAAAAACATTCAAGAGTTGGTTATGTACCTGCATGTGTCGAGGTAACTGGTGTATTTGTAGTTGTGGCTGTCTTTGAGCTGGTGACAGGAGTCACCGTCTTCGTCTCAAATGAAGCTGTAAAAGATTAATTTTCATATGATCATATTTTAATTCTTGATGATCAATACAAAGTTATGAATAATTGAAATTATATAACTGTTTACTTGTATACTTGACAGTATATGCAGCTGAGGTATTCAGTTTACTTCTCTGAGTAACCTGACATCTCCACTCTCTGTTGTGATCTTCATTCAGGAGTGTTGTAGTCAGAGAGCTGTTACAGTAATCTGAGGAGAATGATATCTGATATCTGAAGTCTGTCTGTAGATTCACACCAGCCTTATTTACCCAGATCAGCTGAACTCCATCAACACGAACCAAATAATCACAAGGGAATCGATCATAATACAACTGACAGAAGAGAGTCACAGAGCTGCCTGGACCGATCTCTGACTGAGAGGAGGACGAAGAGACTGAAAAATATATATATATATATATTTTAAAAGAATTTTAAAAATTTTGAAGAGAGAATTATGGTAACCTCTTCTTCTTTTACAGATTTTATACATGTAATTCACATAAACACTGAACATGAAGAAAAATCAGATAAACAGGTGCATCACTTCCATATTTTTGTCCATTCACAAACTGTTGGCAGGTGTAAAGTCCATAATCTTCTTCTGTGATTTTCTTGATGTTCAGAGAGCAGTCAGAGCCCAGACTTAGTCTCTCATGTCTCTCAATCTCTTTTTTCTTTTCCCCTCCATTAATCAGTTCAACTGTCTTTGATTGTCTGCTATAGATCCATGTAGTTGATGTGCAGTCAGAAAGAGCATTATTACAGGGCAGACTGACATTTTCACCAGAACTGCTGAACACATTCATACCTGAAGCACAGCACATATGATTGATTAGATTGTACTGCTTATAATCAAGAATGCATTGATAATTCAGAAGTAATATATCATTTTAAGTCTATTTCGTTAATATTTAGTCTTTAAGTTTGAAGGATCACGAGGGTAAATGATGACAACAATGTAATTTTTTAATTAAACTACCCCCTTGACATGAACAAATTGCTTCAGATATTTAAGACTGAGAATAGAACGTTAGCCAGAAACACAGTGTACAATTTTTGGCTGCTGCAGACAAAACACTGACATCATGAAAAATGGCATTTTCAGATTGGCCACGATTGTGTCATGATGCCAATCTTTCATCTGCGACTACTGAGTATTGTGCAGTGTTTCTCAGGCTTTACACACCATGTGTCAATACACTCTATAATCAAATTAATAATCCAAACAGGACATGAGATTACAGCATAAACATCAGCAATAATAAATGTTCAATAAATGTTAAAAAAAGTCCTATCCAGAGTAAGAAAAGGAATATTATTATCATTTTTTTATATTTTTAAAAGTTTTAAAGATTATACAGATTTAATACATTACAGATTTCTTTACCTGTAAGAAGTGGACAAAGAAATATCAGTCCCAACAAAAACATACAGCTTTTCTCAGTCATTTTCTCCAGACAATCCTTCCTCTCCAATCCTGACCAACTGATTGTTTAGTCACAATCGTCACGATACAGCTGCATTTCGCTGACACTGTTGTAGTGTGTAATGGAGAAGTGTGTCACGTGTTTTGAATTATTTAATTGTCTAACCCTGAATCAACAATGTAAAATGACTAACAAGCAAAAATGGATTCCATAATACACTTATCTTTCCCGCTGTACACCTTTTCAACCTTATTGAGCAAAATATCTTTAACAAACGTAGGAAAGGTGATATACGGAACCAAAGTACAGAGAAATCAAGATCAATCTTTTAGAAGTTCCGCTTTCTTCTTTAGCAAGTTTCTTCATGACACTGCATTCTATTTTGATTTCAGGCACACATCTCACGCAAGAAAATTGGGTAAAACTGTCCATATGGTTACAGGAAGCTGCAAGAAGAAGATGAGCTGTTTTAATGATTTGTGCTACACCTTTTTGGTCTTTTTCTACTAGTTTATATGAAGGGTTTATATGAATGGTTTATTTTAATGTTTATATCATTAGATATATTATATCAAGTTTATATTATTTATATTTGTCACAATACAGAGCTGCACTGATCTCAGTGCAGCCAATTACACACGCTCTCTGTCACCCAATTACTAATTAGGATCATCTGAATCAAATTCCATTGGCTTGTTTAAAGACCCCAGTCTCCATTCTCCCGTTGGCGATGATCGAGGTATACCATTCTTACTTACCTGCTTTCATGTTTATGGAATTCATAGCCTTGCTGTCTGCACAAACTGTTTGATGTCTCTGAAGTTTGTCTGCTCCAGCGCTGCCTCACTGCCGTTTCCATTTCCTACAACAACAAAGATATCCGTTGGAAAGAAATTAAAGGATCGCTACCACGTTCACTCACCTCTTGGAGGAATACCTCTTCACATTTACCAACTGGAGATCGCTATGTGAGAAACCATTACAATCAACCTGTGTGTACTCACCTCTCAAACTTACCTGCCTTCACAAAGCCCGAAATTCCATTCTGCCTCTCGTCACCCGCTCTCTGGTTCATTGAAAACTCCACATTAATTAGGGATCTGTGGATAAAGACAACACAAAGCCGTTCAGCGCTTCCCCACTGTTCTATTCTACGGATGATAACTTACATCAGCTGATCCTGCAAGAGACTCTGATTCATTCCTCCTGTTCATTATTCAATATACACTGTAAATAAACAATCACTACTTACTTCTGCTTCCAGCCTCCTTACTGGGTGTTACAATATTGATGTTTTAAAAAGATTAAAGATAAACAAACAGTAATGGATAATCATAAAATAATGTGAAAAAAGGGTAATTTCACTATTCTAATTTAGGTCTTATATTACATTTTATTTAAACTTTTTTGCAGCAGTTGCAAATATTAATTCAATTTAGGAAGTTTCTTATTTTCTTGTTTTTATTTTTATCCAGATGTGACCCATTTGTTGACTCCTCCCTTAGAGGATTTTTTGTACTTTATTTGTAGAAGTAATTGTAGAAACATTATTTTGTGATCCATAATTTCCTATATTTAAATATTATTTATCAGTCATTTTTACATAATTTACAGTCATTAGGTATAAATAGATAAACCTATTCAGCCAGAGGTTCTGAGTGCCTACTGAGAGAAGTGTAGCATTGTCTCTCTGTGTGCTCTCAAGATAGTTGGGATTTATGCAAGAATTTAAGATTTATGTATTTGAATAGAATATAAAACCACCCTGTCATTCCCATGCCACCGCTGCCTGCAGCCAGCCCCGTTGCTCACCCTCAGCCCACCATTCGTGTGCTGGTTTCGCCACGGGTCTACCAGCAGCCATCGGCATCATGGATCCCTCAGCTCCGCCTCCTACCTCCGAGTCCTGGACTCCGCCTCGTTCCTCCGACCCATCGGCTTCACTGGGCCCCCTAGCTCCTTCCTCTACGCCGTGGTCTGTCTGTCCTCCGGCTCCACTTTGGTCTGTCGTCGACCATCCGCCGCCTCTGGACTCCACTCCTCTGGCTACGCCTCGTCACTC
>JAUMHG010000060.1:8795645-8808500 GCA_032359395.1 Enteromius anoplus | reverse complement strand
AGAGAAGAGAAGAGAAGAGAAGAGAAGAGAAGAGAAGAGAAGAGAAGAGAAGAGAAGAGAAGAGAAGAGAAGAGGGTTATGGATACATGGATATTAAACTTTTACGAGATACAGATACTGATATTAAAATTTAATATTCAATAAACAAGTATTGAAATAATGTACAAATATAAATAATTCCCAATTAAAACAATTAAATAACATTATAAACTAATGTTATTTAAATTCAGATTTGGCATCAGAAAAGTATAAAACAGTTGATTATGCATTTAACAGTGTTATTAAATTAGTAGTGCTTTAAATAGTGTCTATATATAGCTATAAAATAGCCAAATAAGTGATATTGTACAATATATTGCATATCCCTATGCAGGTATAGAATAGAATAGAATAGAATAGAATAGAATAGAATAGAATAGAATAGAATAGCTATTGCTTTTTTTGCTATTGCCCGGTTAAATGTTTTGTATACAACATCAGGATGATACATGCAGACATAATTCCAAATGTAAATTCTAAATTTCTCTGAGAGGCAAAGATAATAAATAGCTGATTTGCTGGTAGCTAGCTGGTGACTTATAGACCAAAAAACATGATGCTGTCTGAAGTCTTTGCACGGCTGCTGGGTTGATACATTGATATATAAACCTCTGTCTCTCTGCAGTGGTAAACAGTCGCAGATCATCGGTCGCTGTAAAGCCAGTCAAGAATGATGAGCCTGCGTCTCTAACTCTCAAACTCACCGCCATGCAAGAGCGTTTCTCCCGCCTTTGCTCTGAATACACAACCCTTGGACAGACTTGTTCCAAAGCGGGTGAGGAAACAAAAACATTCGCGTATGTAAAGCTTATCTTTGAATAACATTTGATGCCCAATGGTCAAACAAACTTTGTTATTGTTTCTTTCTCCCGCCCTTTCATCTATCTTCTGCAGTGATCAAATGTAGGCCATGTCCAGAAAACTGGCTGCATTTAGAAGGGAGGTGTTACTACTTCAGTGATGATAAACTTGACTGGGAGAACAGCAAAGACAGCTGCGCTTCTATGGGGGCCCATCTGACTATACTGCACAGCCACCAACAACATGTAAGCATGCACTCACATTCACTTTAAAATTATGTTTATTCGGTATGGCTGATATATTTTTCATTTTTATTACAGCACACACTTGAGAGTGTCGCACGCAATCGTGGTGGATTTGACTATCATTACTGGATTGGTTTATCAGACACTGAGACTGAGGGAGTGTGGAAATGGGTGGACAATACAGTGGTTAATACAACGTATGCACACACATTTACTTATCTAAATGGGGAAATTTCATAGGCTTAAAGTTTTTTATACTGTACAAATAGTATATTTTATTGTCCTATGCCTAAACCCTACCCTTATAGAAAACATTCTGCATTTTAACAAAAGATTGTTTACTATTTTACAAACAAGGATGTCCCCAAAGGAAGGTTCAATGTCAGGTTTAGGTCACTTTCGGGCACAAATTTAGCTAATTTCCTACCATTAATACTTCAAAATGTACTTTTTTATTAGTAAATTGCAATATTTGAATAAATTTAAAAGCAGTTTTCTGTATATTTCGATTTTTTTCCATTCTCAAATTTCAGAAATTCAAATAGTTGTATCTTGGCCAAATATTGTCAAATCCTAACAAATGAACCCTCATGACTGGTCTTGGAATACTTATATAGAACTGTACATAAAAATATAGCCTATAGCTACATTCATATTTTATGTCCCCTCATATTTGGTGCTTAAAAATCTATATTTGCATACAGGTGCCCCTTTGTTAATCTTGATTGCTTCTATTGTTATTATTTCTTTTGTAAATAGCTTTGGTTAAAAGCATCTGCTAAATGACTAAATGTAAATGTAAGAAAAAATAAATCTGAAAACCCAGAATTGGGACAAGTAAAAGCAAAGTCTCAGTGGCAGTGAAGGCATTGGAGGTTATTTAAATACACATTGATTTCTCTGGGGTGGTGTTAATATCATGCTTTCCTGATTTTTCTGCTGTTGTCTGTAGGTTCTGGAATGAATTGGAAAAGGAGCCCAATAACCACCAGTCAGGTGGGATTCATGGAGAAGACTGCGCAGTGCTGGACTCACGCTCCAAAACATGGTTTGATGTGCCCTGTGAGTTCAGTTACAAACGAATCTGCGAGATGGATCCTATCACCATTAACGTTTGATTTGAAGAGAAAATGTATAAAAATGTTAGTCTATTTTTTCTATTGCCTTCATTCTTTTTAATAAACAGTGAAACTGAAAGTCTCAGGTTCGATTTAGTTTGTGTGTCTTTGATTTGACTTGAGATTTGGGACCCTTAAACACTGCATAATTACGTTTTTACCTCTCATCATCACCTGTTTGCCTCAGGCACCAAAGAAAAAAAAAACATAAAAGATCTGAAGTATTATGCAATCAAACTGTGAAATTATCCAGGCACTTTTTGCAATAATCATCCTGCTGGAAAAAGATAATATCTTAAACAAGATGCTGGTCTCAAATGGTCTTCTAACCTGGTCCCCCTAATAAAAAAACAGCATATGCTGGTCAGGTATGTTTTCAAACTGGGATGCCAGTTTAAGCTAGTCCTTTGCTGGTTTATGCTGCTGATTTGCTGCTCCTTTGCCGGTTCGACCACCCCAGACTTCCGGTTAAGACCAGCAAAGGGACCAGCATAAACCAAAGGACTAGCTTAAACTGGCATCCCAGTTTCAAAACATACCTAACCAACATATGCTGGTTGGTCTGTTAGCTGGTTTTAGAAAGGTATGAGGCACTTTTCAGCTGGCCAGCCAGCTCAAGCCAGCAAAGACTAAACCATTCAAGTTGGTTTAAAAATGGTACAAGAAGAATTCAACATAAAAAACACAAGATCATGACTTTACATAAGAGTTAGAAAAATTGTTTGGCAACATTTTAAGGTTTTCTGTTTCTTCACACAACTCCTCTACAGATACATTCCACTTCTGGACACAGCTGACTGCATTCAGGTAAACATTAATAATAATGCAAAAATGTTTAATATAAAAAAAAATACCGCATATTGGTTTTTATAAACAAATGTAACGCTAATTTCCTTTCCAAACTTTGTAACCACTGGCTTTGAGTCACTAAGCCTTCGTAAGACGCTATAATTATCATAACCACATTGTGGCGATGTGTATCCGCTCACTCTCACAATCAATCTGTGGCCACGCCCACCCTTCAATCGCTCCGCCAATCAGAGAGCACGTTTTCATGTCGCAGCACGCTTACTAGCGGAAGTAGCAGTGGCACCACAGTTGACACAAACAACCTCAGTCTTTATAAAACAAGGTAAATGTATCGCTTTTTCTGCACGTTTCACCTCGCGAAATGTGGTCGCATGTTAATATTAACAATTTAAGCGTACTCGGCGAAGTATGTAACGATGCGTGTTTACGTAAGACCTTAGTTTACTCACGGCAAGGCCTAGCTGCTGGTGTGTTGATGTACTCCTTACCGGGTGCTGAACACTGAGCACGAGCTGACTTAATAAAGTATTAATAAACGCTGAATGCATTTAGATTCCAGTTAATGAAGTAAGCGTACGGTTAGAATGTGAATTCATGTAATAAAACTTAGTAACTTTGTCAAGGAGCAAACTGAACACGTTCGTTCACTAATAAAGCATTGCTTGTTTTCAGGTGTGGGGTTATTCTACATGCATACGTTAGTTATCATTTGTAGTCTCCTAAGTAATCTCATTGTGTCAAGTGCATTACAATGCATCTCTTCTTGGCTGTCTCAGAGCTATAATCTTCTAGTGCTCTTGGCAGCCTTGTTTTAATCATCATGAAAGTGCTTCATGCATAACTTCCCTGGCAGTGTAGTTATTTTTATCGCAAGCCACCTATCATATTAAATTCCTGCATCAAAGTATCGTCGAAAGCATATTGCTGTGGATCAACAGCAATTTAACAAGCCTAATGAAACATGTTTATTGTACTTGAGTTATTGGGGTCTGCGAGTACAGATTTAATAAGAACAGCTCTTATGCATATCCTCTCCTATCAATGAAACGCCCTTAGCTTTGAATATCCACCTTATGTTTTCAGACGCTGGGATCTGGGTTGTTTAAACTCTTTCTTTCTGTCAGATGGAGGTGGATCAGCTGTTGTCTCTCTCAGGTCCAGCTCTGGCTCAGGCCATCAGCTCTCTGCTGGAAACCCCAGGCCTCTATGTTTTCTCAGACATACTAGAACTGCCCAACGTCCGCGAGGTGAGTTTTTGTGCTGAAAAATCTATTTCAGTTTGACTTGATGACTCTACATTTGTTCTGTGTCAAATGTAATTATTGTAAATGGCAGCGCTTGAGTGGTATATTTAATGTCAAGGCGATTAATCATCTGTCCGAGCGCAGTGCTTATTTTGCTTTCTTTCTTCTAGTGTTTCGCCATGGTGCCTGAAACATCTCATCTCATTCAAATACCCTTTCAAGAACATATACAAATTTAGTTTTAATGGGATATACAAAAACATGCACTTACACATGCATCCGATCAATCTAAAGTCTGAAAGCATATTTTTTATGTTTTGTTCGGGTTATTTTAACCCATTCAGAGCATCCCATATTTTTGAGGTCAGATATTTATATGACATCTTAAACTATATTTAAATTTTGTAGTATAGCCTACTATCGCTTAAAAGTTTGTTGGGCTTTTATGGTTTTGACAGAAATCTCTCATTCTCACCAAGGCTGCATTTATATGATCAAAATAAAAAATGTTGAAGTATTAGTACAATGTAAAATAATAATAATAATTTATCCTGTTGATGGCAAAGCTGAGCCTTTATTCCAGTCTTCATCGTCACATGATCTTTCAGAAATCATTCTAATATGCAGATTTACTACTTAAATACATTTCTTCCTGTCAATGCTACATTCATTTCACGATAGATTGACTAGAAAAGCATTTATTTAAAACCGAATCTATTGCTGCTTTATAAAAAAAAACATAATTTTTAACATTTTGAAGTGTCTTTGCTGAAGTACAAAAAGTACGGGATCCAGAATTTTGAACATAACATATATATATTTATTACATTATATATTATTATACTGATATTTGTTAGGAGTGATGTAATAAAAACTAATTGTCGAGTCGTCTTCATCAGTGCATGACATGCATGTTTCTCCACATATTGCACAGAGATCCCAGAGTACTCGTGTACCGCACCGCCACTCCTACAGAGCCCAGCTAAAGTGTTTACCTGCTCAACACAAAATACTCCAACACTTTGTCATATCAATCATTGTCTGCACTTCTCTTTTCCTCTCACTAGCTGGAGACGGGTCCCCACGCTCCAGTGTACCACCTTCTCAATCTTTTTGCGTATGGAACCTACTGCGACTATAAAGGTAACCATGACAACAAATGATCTGACCAGATATTGGCCCCCTGAGGCGGCAGGTTCGTTCCCTGTTCTGACTCAGAATGAGACTGTATGCGCTGCCCTTTGCCTTGCTAAATAAGTTAACTCCTGTGAGGGGGAAGCGCGAGTCTCTGGCCCATGTTCAGTTGCAGATTTTACCAGAGCTTTAATGTAATCAGTTGTTTTCCTCCCGGCTGTGCGGATGGTTTTAATGTATGTTAATTTAATGTATGTCTGCCATTTAGAGAGGGCAGCCTCACTTCCTGAACTCACACCCGCCCAGAAGAACAAACTCCGTCACCTGTCAATCATCAGCCTGGCCTCCAATCTAAAGGTAGTGATTCATCCGTTCTCCACTGAGGGTTTATTAGCACTGTTTTTAATGAGTTCCGGTATGATCAGCACACAGCTGTTAACAATATGGGCTATTAGTGTTATTGACTGCATGATTGACGAAACCAATATTCGCTTATCAAGCCTTTGTAATATCACCAGAACAAATGAGAAGCTTTATCTTGCCCCAGAGCATACAATTCATAAGAAACTAAGCTAAAAAACCCTCTGTCTCTGGATAGTGTCTGCCGTATTCACTACTGCTCCAGCAGTTAGAGCTGAAGAATGTGCGTGAGCTGGAAGACCTGATGATCGAGGCCGTTTACAGCGACATTATCCATGGGAAGCTGGACCAGAGGAACCAGCAGGTCGAGGTAGATTGCAGTATAGGTCGAGACTTGGGCCCCAACGAATTACCCAACATTGCCAACACACTACAGGAGTGGTAAGCTTGTGTTCGAGTTCGTGTGAATTCTGTTGCTGATGTAAAAAAGGAAAACGCCTTGCTGGTGTGGTATGAAAAATTCTGTGTTTGTCTCTGTCAGGTGTGCAGGCTGTGAAGCGGTTCTGTGTGGCATCGAAGAGCAGGTGTCAAGAGCCAATCAATACAGAGAAAGCCAACTCAAAGTTAAAGTTCAAGTTGAAACAGAGGTTTGTGTGTAAATCCTTATCCGTCCTAAGTGATGTACAGTTTGAGATAACATCTGTCTGTCTGTCTACCTACAGTATCTCTTTAAAGATAGATATATATTTTAGATAAATAATAAAAATTGTGCCAAACTACTTCAAAATGTGTAAAAATCAATCTTTTGAAGCGTTTTTTTTTTTTTTTCTTCTTCATTGTGATTTCAGGACGGTTGCATCACCCTGCCTTTTTTTTTTTTTTTTCAAAATGAATGTCAACTCTACAATTTAAAGCATTTTAATCGCTGAAGAAGTATATTCAAGTCATTTTGTATGTGATTTATAAACCCAAGGAAGCGGTTTAAATGTTAAATGAAACACGTTTTATATAAAGTCTATGTTCTGAATAGATAGTATTTGCTTAGCTTGTGATTTGACTGCCAAAAGTTTTATTTATTCATTTGAATGTGTTCCTTAAGATGAATATAGGTAATGTTAGTTAATTATTTATGAGAAGTCAACTGTTAAGCAAGTGAACGCCTATGATGTGTAACTATTCTTTTACGTGTTGTTCTGGCAGCAGCTGTTATATGCCAATATATTTGCCTGTATGATGTTCCCTGTTTTTGGAGCTTTATTAAATAAATGCTTTATTTATAATGAGTGGGGTATTTTAAGCTATTACACTGTTTTAATGGTAAGTCAAAAGATCAAAGCAGATTTGATTTTTTCATGTCATGGCACTTTAAGACATTTTTACACAAATTTAGATCAGTATGCAAAAAAATTATGTCGTTTTAAGTGTTTTTTTTTTATAGTAGCCAATATAGAGTATACTGTGTTTTAATGTAGTATCTTGAGCATAGTCTCTCTTCACTGAATGTTTAAAGAGTTCATGTTTATTTTACTTCGATAGCTCCAGGATTCAATGACAAGTTTTTTTTCTCACCTCTTTATTTAGGTATCAAACCTACAAAAAACCCTCAAGGCGAGTTCTGCTTCCCCATCATCTGGCCCCGCCCCTGCTGGAGCTGCATCCAATCAAGATGCAGATCAGCCAGCTGAGCCAAGAGACCCTGCCTCCTCTCAGGAACCTCGGCAACCCGGAAAAAAGAGCTCAAAGGTCAAAGGGTAAGTAAACTGCATTTTAAGGTTTACCGCTTCAGAATCCCTTCCGGTGGCTTTCTATCATGTACTCTACAATGTACCAGAACTCTAGAAAACATTACAGTGGTTTATATAAAAAACACCTTTGCAGTTTTATGCAATTAAAACTACTAGTCTCACTAAATATAAATCATACATCACAGGGAGCTAATATTTACTAATGGCATTTTTAAGCATATAGAATATGATTTATGAGTATTTGTGTGTGCCGTTTCGATGAGCATATGTACTGCTTCCTGCCTGTAGTTAAGTGCGATGTATAAGAAATCACCCACAGGCTTACAGTCCTAATTAAGCCTCAGTGAGTTTAAAATTGTCTCTGTCCTGGTTTGGAAATCTCATGTCAGGATGTGCTCAGGAAAGAGAGGGGCTTTTGATCACCACTGCTTTTTCTTTGTCACTGAAGAATGTCAGTTAAGAAGATGTATAATTTATTCAGGGCTGATCTGACACAGATTAATCTGAGTCCAAGGCTTTAAAGGAATCTCAGTGGAGACTCGTCATTAACATTTTAGGACGACTCTGTGTCCGTGTGGGAAGCTGCTGCAAAATTTTCCAATAATAATTATGCAATTATTAAAATATGTTTAGGAAAATACATTTAAGACAAGTCCCGGCTAAGCTACATGTTAAGATCTTTCTCATTTGTGGCATTAATGAAATTAATATAGACATGTACATTTTTAAGGCATTCAAAAATTAGCATAATTAGGGTCAGATATTTAAAGAAATAGTTCACCCACCCCAATAAAAATTGCTTAAAAATGTACTCATCCCACAGGCTTTTCAAGAGTTTGTTTTACTTTGGACCAGATTTGTAGCGTTACATTACTTGCTCAGCAATTGATCTGCGATCAATGAGTGCCGTCAGAATGAGAGTCCGAACAGCTGATAAAAACATATCAATAAAGTGATTGAAATGACTTTAGTCCACCAGTTGATGTATTGTGAAGTTAAAAGATGCATGTTTTTAATAAAAAAATCTACCATAAACCAAAAATCCCAGTCCATACAAGATCTTTTACTGCAAAAAGCAATATTATGGTTCGAGGACTTCTTTAATATTAAAAACATCTTACTAAAAGTTTCTTTCTTACAAACATAAAGATTTTTGCATCAAGAGATGTAATCATTATCATATGGATTACTTGTGGGATGATGTTTTTATCAGCTGTTTGGACTCTCATTCTGATGCCACCCATTCACTCCATTGGCAAGCTTGTGGTGTAATGCTCTCTAAATTATCTGTTCCGATAAGAAAGAAACTCATCTACATCTTAGACAGCCCGAGGGTGGGGAGATTTTCAGGAAATGTTCATTTTTGGGTGAACTAATCCTTCAACCTTAAAATATGCACCATTTATAGCCACAAGGAAAATCATTATAGTATCAAATTCTCACTGAGCAGTTCTTTCTCTGTTTTCAGGCTTCGTGGGAGCGGAAAGATTTGGTCAAAGTCAAATTGATCTCAAGCCCTGAGTTCAGTCTTCACTTTACCCACTCACAGACAGATATATTGTGGACTGCTTGCATGGATAGACAGATAAACCTTTTACCACTTCTCAGACAAATCCACCTTCATAGTGTAATACGACTTATACACAAGGCTGGTGTGCGTGTTTATGTACGTGTGTGCTGTAAATGTCATTTAAGTTGACTCATACTCCTTTTCGTGTTTGTTTTTTTGTGCGTTATTAAAACTGGATGTAAATTGATGAAGCCAATGAATAAATGATATCCATCTGTCACCCTGTGTAGTCTCTGGCTTTCATGGTTCCTTTCCTCTAATGTTAAGTGCTGCTAAATGTTTCGTCTCAATGGGGGCATGTCTGTTAAGAGGTCATGGCATTAATTAGCCACACTTTAATGTTGGAGC
This sequence comes from Enteromius anoplus, assembly GCA_032359395.1. NCBI lineage: Eukaryota > Metazoa > Chordata > Actinopteri > Cypriniformes > Cyprinidae > Enteromius > Enteromius anoplus. The sequence goes on along the minus strand of JAUMHG010000060.1, from coordinate 8,799,086 downwards.
CTTGAAATAACATCCTGGTTTCCTCTCTTCCTCTCAGCACATACGCTCTTTCCCACCACTGTGTAATGCGAAATGCCCTTTATCCAGCCATAAAGCCTGACTGAAGCAATGTTTTTCTCTGTGTTCTGTATAATGGTAATGGCAGCGGTTAACTTGTGCTAGCCACTTAAAAATAAGGAGAACAATAAAAAGCAAAGAGCGATTATCTACTTTTACATTAACCCCTGCCTCCTCTCTCTCGCTGCAGAAATCCATCCACCTCAAAATCAGTAATCCTTTTTTTACGCACACACCCTCTCCTGTTTCTCTCTATAAATAGTGGTGTTAATTTCAGTCTGTGTGACTGAGGTTCACTGTTTCTCAGTCTCTCAGCTCTGAGCAGATGGGAGCTGTGAACTCTTGCAGCTTACGTACAGCATGTGTGTGTCTGAAGTGAACGTGTGAAGCATCTTTGTGTCCTGGTGTTTTGTTGCTGTGCGGTGGCTAATGAGTGTTCGCAGTGTCCCTTTGGCCTGACTGTTTGGCGTGCACGATTGCATGAGTCACTCTTATATAGGAAGTCCTTTTAAACAACACACCAAAGAAACGCATTTTAAAACACCAGAGATGGCTTTTTTATTGACTTCATAGTACATTGAATCACATATTTAAGGCAGTGCTACATAAATGATGTGAAACCTCTATAAACATATCTCACATGGTGTAGCTTCTTGTGCACGATGTAAAAAATTACGAGAGAATTCAATTTGATGTGCCCATAAACTATAATGGCACATTCGTTTCTTTTTCCACTTACTGTATTTTGCTTTTTGTATGAGTTACATAATTTTTTGAGAGGGGAAAATTATGATTTCCATGAAAAAAATTAGCTTATATAACATTTAACCTAAAAAATTTAATCTGACCATGTTAATATATGTTCTTGGTTATACTGTGAACAACTCATTATTTCAAAGAAAAAAAGACTTTTAAACGAAATGTAAATCAAATGTACTTGCTCTTCCTCTAAAACCACACACAGGCTATAGAAAGCAAAGTCAGTAAAAATCCCATTCAATTTCTCCATAAGGTAAGCTAACTTTATATACTATCAAGGACAGCTGCTGTGAGCTACGATGTTGTTATAGATTTCTGTTGAGACACTCAACCTTGCATCATTGAGGCTTGTTTTTGGTGAAAATCTAAATTACTCACGATTCTTACAGAGAGATCTCCAATAATCAGAGAATCGTGATAAGCAAACAGTGCCAGAAGAACACTTCACCACCTGCACATTACCATGAAGCACTGCCAAAAATGAATTAGAGTCAGTCTCCCTAAACTCTCAAATGACTTAAATATCTGCATTTTTCAAATAACATGAAATATATCACTTCTATATATATAATCAACGTCTTTAAATCAGTGGTTTTATATCTCTGCATAATTTTTAATTCCAATGAGTCGTTCACAATGTTGTGAGTCACCTTGTGTTTTAAGTTTCATGGTTTTTAACCTTGAAAGACTTTAATTTCAAATCCCTATGGGGAAAAAAGAATGGGAAAAATACTTTAAAATTAAGCCTGCTGATAAAGTGGGCGGACGCTGCTGCGCTATTTATTGGAAAACGTTAACCACTGATTAGCCAATAAGCTATCCACACACTGATTTTACCCCTTTGCAATTAGTCCGACTTTTCACACTCGTCCTTTACGACGTCCTTCCTTAATTTTTCCCATTGAAAACTTTGTCCTATCCACTCCCATTATCAAATTAGTCAAAATACAGAAGTAAAACTGGTAGCAACACTGACTTCAGGACACGTTGCTATCATCTAAAAACCCGAACCCTCCTGATAGTTGCGTTTCATAAACAAGAAACCCCAAGCTGCCTTGCTAGCCATGGGTTGTTAGCGTAGCGATACATCAAACAAACTTTTGTGGCGTGATTTTTTTTTTAATTGCCTTTCAAACGAAATATGCCACGGAAGCACTAAGCTTGCTTCTTAGTATGTCTTCATCCTTGTCCTTAATTGTGCTTTCCTTAAACTCAACATGAAAACAACACACACACACACACCAGTCACATGTAGTTAACGCTAGCTCCCCGCTAACCAAAAAAGGCCCACGAGAAGAGCTAAATGGCCATGATTTAGAAGTATAAAGCTAATAAGAAGCATAGCAACACACTCGGAATAGAATTACGTAGGTTTCACGAACACCTCAACAGATGTTGAGTCAGATTTACGAAAACGTCCGTCTGATAATTGGTGTAAATTATAAGAGAACACTGCAGAGGTGTTTCCAGATATCAGCTGACGTTGTTGCAGTCCGCTGTTGCCATGGAGCCATATGAAACAAAACACTATAAACAAATGATAGGAATTATATTTAACTCTTCAAAATAACTGCAGTCATTCATTAAGCTCAAATAAATGCTACACAATGTGCGATAAAGGCAGCGGTAGGCAGCTGTAACCTTTGTATGCATGGGAGAGAGGCTACTGCAAGCATGTCACGCCGGTTACTAAATTAATGACTACATACATCACAGCTTATTCCAGGATCAGAAGCTAATGATTGTTTTTATGGTAGAGGACATAGCATTCCCGGAGCCCTTGTGAATGGCTGCGTTGAGCTAATGAGTGTAATACTGTACAAACGGCACTGGAAGAAAGAGGTACAGCCAGAAACGAAGAGCCACTGGACCACAAAACCTCACAGTCTCCATCAGAGTGTCCAAACAGATGTGTTCATCCATGTGTCTATCTACATGTTATGTACATTCGCATGGCCTGCCCACATGTTCTCACCAAAGTCTGTGTCGTGCCCACGGGGTTTGATTATCATGCTCGGAACAGTCAGCTCTTCAAAGATTGACCACTGGTATCCTGCAGTGTGGAGTACAGAGATGAAGAAAGAGACAGCAAATTAAATTAATAAGAGTCTCACTCTAATATCGACTGTGAGATTAATTTTGAAATGCACAGAGCAGCAGGAAGGGGTCTGATTTCATGGATGGCACGCTTTCTTTTGCTCTCTGCATCTCTCCTGTTAAAATATTCACAACAATTGAGAAAAAAACTATCACAACAACGCCTTACTGGCTGTTTTGTATTGCAAGGCATACCATTGATCTTACAGCACTACATACTGATGTGCACGCATAGAATCAGCCATACATACACGGTCTCTGCATTTTTCAAATTAAAAAATAGATAGTCATTTAATTAATTTAACACATTTTTCACAAGAGTCTGATGAATTTTGTAGCAAAACAAAGACCAAATATAATATTTTAGTCATTAATAATGAGGTTTAAACCTCATCAACACATTCAGCTGAATAAAAATAATTACTAAAATCCTTAAAAAAATTTAATTAAAAAAAGTACATTTTACATCACTAAATAAGTTGAAAAAAGAATAATATTACTATTAATTAAAAACATTAATATGATACA
>JAUMHG010000060.1:8772063-8782195 GCA_032359395.1 Enteromius anoplus | reverse complement strand
ATCTTAACATAGAACAATGACACTGACATGTTTTAAGATATGTCAGAGCAAGATATTTTCATCTGAGACCGCTCAAAGATGCAGTTTACTCTGGGACTAGCTTAAGCCTTGCCTGTGAAACTGGGGGATAATGTAACATGCATTTACAAAACAAGTTGATTAAATTTTTTTGCATACTTTAACCTTGAAAAGCCCTCTGTATTATATAAAAATTATAAATGCCTGAGGCCTCTAAATTACCAGTATGAGCAGGACTGCTAAAAAAAAAAAGCTGTGTTGTACACCGTCTAAGCCGAAGGCATTTTAGTGTCATTCTAAAAATCATCATGTACATGTCTTTTTGCTGTGAAATCCTCACTCAGATTAATCCTTGATTGTCCGTACCACTTGTTTTCTAGAAAAACCATGTTAAAGTCAGGCTATTAAAGCAATGTTCATTTATACTTCTCTCAATCCTCACTATATTGCTCTGCATTATATTTTTCCCCCAACAATACAAACTAAAAACCTTTGATTATAAAACATAGCATTTACTGCTGTTTTGCTAAGGCACATTATTGAGAGATAATATTTGCATGTACGTAAGTAGTCTGCTAAGCTGTCAGAATTTCATTTAAATATTTGGCCGTAGAAATGCCCGCAACTGCACCTAATGCCATATTTTTTTCTCAGTTTGGGCCTCTAATTATAAGCAAGGTATTTTTGTGGTTTACTAGTGCGTGCTCTACATTGATTCTCAACATTAATCCATCCGCTGGGTTGTATTTAACCCAGCATTTTTTAGAGTGCATGTGAGCCATAAAAGCCCGATGTATCAGATACGATACTCAACAAAAACATACACGAAAGCTTATTTTGTGTAAAGGCATGATTCAATCAAAAACTATAAATTAAGATGTCAGGCTTTAAATAGTTAAAAATTATTTTGAAAACACAACACAGTGATCAAATGTGTTTCTTTACCACATTTAAAGGCTGCAGAAATGGAACCCAAAAATATGTCTCTCATGAACCAGCCTTAAAACGTTTGGAAAAGTAAGCGGTTAGCTCATTTGTTTCTAAAAAGCTGTTATCAAGGTAAAAAGTTTTGCTCGTCGCATAATTCCGATGCTTCCAATCAGTGTTTTTTCAGTCTTAATTACTATTATTGGAAAATATGGAAAATAGTAATCATAGTAATCATGAGTAGGTGTGTGCACACTTCTGACTGGTACTAATTATGAGCTTTACAGCGACACACTTAGGAAATATAACCTCTGACGATCACTGGCAATGAGATCATGCTGCACTGCATCACATCAACTTTACCAATCATCATTTCCTGCCCGTAAACACTGCAGCATTAAGAAGACAATGAAGCATTCCTATCTAATTTGATTGCTGCACCACAATCATAAACAAGTGTAAAATCCTTCATGTGGATTACATTATAATCCATTTCTAATTAAACGGGGAAAACGATTAAACGTGCTTGTGGTTTCGGGTGTGACTTGGAAAAGTTACAGTGCCTCACAAGCATAATTCACTCACAATAACCAGCACAAATAATAAAACAGTAAAACACAACTCACTAATTTCCTGTAGATTGTGTAAGACTATTTGCCTGTTTGTAACCACCGACAGCTCCACGCTAGCCTCATATTTCATTTAACCGTGACCTCATAAATTATCCAAATGAAATTCTGTGGTCTTTAACAGGAGTCGTCGGTCATGCTTGTGCTGTCCATATGTGTTGCATTAGTGTAAAGCAGCCTGCTTTTCACATGACGTACATAACCAGTCTACAACACCCGCTAATCCACAAAGGCTGAATGAACTAGTCCTATTAAACCAGTCTGGCTTTAAACAGTATAATCAAGGGTTTGGTATCGACTTTAGTTTTTATCAGCACGAATAATGGTGACCGCACATTAGGTCACGCAGGGGTTAATCAGAAACCAGACACATACTGTAGCTCTAATCTGATTGGTGGTAATTTGCTTGTTTAGACATCTGGTGATTTTGGCAGATTCTGTTAGCCATGCCATTTGTCACATGAAAGGATGTCTGCTTGATTAAATGTCTTCCACTGTAAAATGACAAATGCAGCTTGTATATAATCCTGAATGATAAATGGAAGTATGGAGTTGTGCGCTTCAGGATCTGAAGAAAATGCAGAGGTGGCATTTGGTGTTGTTGTCTTCACAGGCTCTATATCACCTCCCTTAGGAATGCAGCGGGAACTGATAACACTGGCACAGCAATCCTAGGAATGTCACTGGTCTTGTAGCTCTACAATATTTATGGTTCCAGTGATATTTGACCACACGATTAATTATTTTACAGACACGAGAATGGAATTTTGAAATGGTTATTGGTATTTTCTGTTTGAGGATAATATAAGGTTTGTTAACTTGCCTCAAGGAGCTTTTACGTTCTACAACTTACATACAATCGATAAAAGAGTCACACTATGGAAGCCCGTTTCTGCCTTTGATTAAAAAAATAAATAAATAAAACTGAGAATTTTGAGATTGTGATATCAATAAACTTGCCTTTTTTTTTTCATGAAGTACATGATATAAAGTCCCATATTTGCAAATAAATACAGTACAAATTTAAAGATGTCACAATTATTAAAAATAAACTTACAGTTGTACGATATAAAGTCAGATTGACCAATATAAGGTCACAATTGCGAAAAGCAGCCACGTTTACAAAAATAAATATTGTCGCAATTGCAAGATTTGAAGTCATAATGAGCGATGTAAAGTAAATGTAATTTACAGTTGTGAAAATTGTAAAGTAAATGTAATTTACAGTTGTGAAAAATAATGTTGCATTTGCCCTGAGCAATATAAAGTCCCAATTCTGAAAAACAGAAATAAGGTTGCAATTGTGTGTTACAATTACAAGAAATAGTGATGATATAAAATCAAATATATAAATCAGTGTAGTCACAATTTTAAAAAATACATTCACAATTGTGTGCTTATTTATTTATTTATCTATTTACATTTGGGACTTTATCAAACCATAAAAAAATCCAACTTGCGAAAATTAGACTGCAACAGATTTTTTGGTAGGAGCTGTCAGTTTATTTGTTCTTTTTGAACAAGAACACTCTTAAACGCCGGTTTGTTTACTTTCATAATCAGGTATTGGTAAAAAAAAAAAAAAAAAACACTCTGATTCTACTAACAGTAAGTAACTTTGCAACTATCAGTCATTAGCTTAATAACTTCTAACACTATATTTAGATGGGTCCACATACAACATACTATGATAACTTTGCAAATAGTTATTCTACTAACCCTAAACATACCCTAAAAGTCCAGAGAGTCAACTAATTACATTGCAGTTGTAAGTTTAAGGCATCATAAGAGAAATAAAGCTGCATTTGTGATCTATAAAGTCAATTCATATTGAGGAATATAGTCAAAACTACAAGCAATAATGCTGCATTACCTTTGTATTTATTTATTTTTTTACTCTGCAGTGGAAACGTTCTTCTCTATATCACACCTCAAATAGGATTTAGCAATAAACATTCCAGTTTGGCCTATAAAACCATTGCCCACATGATAGAAGAGCTCTATTAAGATCTTACTCAGCTACATAAACACATTTTTCTCATGACTTTGAGTCTAAAAATGATTTATAGTGTTTATTGTGTATATTTGGATAGGAGTTTCCCCTACATTCATTTCAGCGCACTTAGTGCTTCAGGAACACGCACGCACACACACACACACACACACGTCGTGTAATTTATGAGCAGGCAGTTGTTTCTAGTCTGCTTCCGAGTTGGGTGCTGGCGATGGCAGTGAAGTGTATTAGGTGTCCTGCCTTCTGCCCGAATCTAAACTCTGCTTTCAGAATGGCAAGCCAGAGAGGCCAAACTATGCTGGCGCACAATAGTACTGACATAATAAATTACCATCAAACAGCAGTATTATACATCCTACCACAGGACCACCATAAGCCACCTATAAAGTGTTAGGATAAACTAGCCATAGTGTATCAATCAAATCATTTTAAAGATCCAGCGAGTGATTGTCATCGCTTTCAAACCCTCCAAACCGTTTTCCACATGTGTGTATTTGTGTTTAGGGTGGTGCGACTGTTTGCCGCTCACCATGTTTGTTAGAGTCTATGTGTGAATAGATATTTTTAGCTTGGGCTCTCACTGCATTGCAATGGCACTCATTCCCAAAATCCCAGCAACCCCCCACTCCACTCACTCTCACTGTGAAGCCAGATAGAGCAGGAACGGACAGGAAGAGTGTCGTCACATAGGCAATCTCTGCAGAATTAGACCCTCCCAGCTCTGTTTCCATGGAGACAGTTTGAAATAACCCCCTGTGATAGGCTGTTATAAAGGCCGACCTACCTGATCGCCACACCCTGACTCAACCGTTATTACCATGGTTAAGCACTCAGTGCAGAGACAGAAAATAACAGTCATTTGGGGAGAATCAAACTCTGTCAGAAGTGGGAGGGAGAAAGAGAGAACCCATAATTAGGAGACACAATGAGCGTCTAACAAAGGAACTAATGAATTAGGCCACAGACTTCCACGAATAAATGACAAACATGGAAAAGAACGAGAGGTGGTGGAGGAGAGGGAAACTTGTGCCATAGTCATTGCTAAAGGAGACGCCCGGATACCAGATCTCTCTCTTCATGTTAAAAGAATCAGAGTGCCTGAAGGTTTCTTTAGAGATCTGGGAATGAAGTGAGCAGACTGATTGAAGAGTCTGTGGGTGCGGCCTTAAAGAGATAGCTGAGCCAAAAATGACATTTCTGTCATCATTTATTCACCCTTCTGTGGAACATGAAGCAAGATTATAGGAAAAATTTACTAGTTGCTCTTTTCGAGTTAATTACAATAATTTGGGACTAGAAGCATCATAAAAGAATCATGTGTCCTAAATGACCCATTTAGTATATTCCGAAGACGTCTGACATCACGTGACATCTCTGGGTGAAAAAGTGATTATTTTAGTAACTATAATATTTATTGTTATTATTTTAAATTAGCTTTTATTTTTATTTTTTTATTTTATTTTAAATAATTAATTTTTTTTTTAGTTTGAGTAAATTTGGATACTTATTTCAGTTAGATGCATCTAACATTCTAATTTCATCAGTTTAAAATTAATTTGATTCCAATCATAATTTTAAAAACGGCATTGTTAAGTTTAGTTTCCAATAATAACCCAGATGATGATTTGAGTGAATTCTCCTTGTGAACTGAATCAATCCGAATCATGAACAAAATCATTCAGGCAGGTTTTGTAAAGTGAATCAAAGATTAATTGAAAATATACGTCTACAAATTTTATTTTAAAATTTGCATTCTATTTTATGAAATCATAGAGCACTTTGGACCACTCTACAGTTTTTAGGGCGCGTTATAAATGAATTTTGATTTGATTTCACTTGATGTAAAAAGGCTTACATTTGATCTGTTCCTTATATATCTTATGTACTGAAAACTTCAGACTTCTATAGTGACTTTGCATGCTTTTTCATCTTTAATGTATGGAACATGACAAAGAGAAACCAGGACATTCTTCAAAATACCTTCTGTTCCACAGAAGAAAGTCAGTCATACAGGTTTGGTCAATGACATAAGAGTGAGTAAACAATGACATCATTTTAATTTTGGGGTGAACTTTCTGCAAATCCTAAGTCTTGGAGAATATAATGTAAGCGGTCAAACAGAGCGAAAACATCTTACCACATGACACAAAAACACAGACAGACACAAACAAAATTACCGTCTGGTAAAGAACACCTGCGGTCACGCTCACCCATCTGTTTTAATCTTCCAAGGAGATTTTCCTTAGAAAGAGAAAACGCACAAAACATGTAGAAAAAACTTACTTTAGACACAACATAAAAATTTATGAATTAATTAATATTTAGGTCCAAAAGCAAGATATATATACTTTTATTAAAGGGTAAACATGATAAATGCCTATGCGAATGTATCTTAGAAAACTACACAACATAGAACAGAACATCAGGCTCAACAAATAATAAGTGGGATTACTGTCCAGGAAATGACTATGGGTCTGGGAATAACCTGTTCGAACTCATCACACTGAGCTAAGCCTATTTTCCAACGACTGTGCTTCTCTTCTGTCCGTTCCTGACTGAAAGGCTGGTCAGCAGGACTTTAGATTCATGAAAGCATTGAAGCAGACTCAAACAGAACATCCTCCAGCTGTGTGAGGTGACAGATTTCAGTAATGAAGCAGCAGAGGTTGTGCCTGGTGCATTTTTACTTCCCAATACCCAAAAAAGAGATCAGAGGACTGACACCCTTCTGACCCCCACCCAGACAACCACCCGCGGATGCAACCTGACCCTGCGACCTCTGACACCTTCACCTTTTGGAAAAGCTTCAAGGGAGTAACCTAAAATGGTCAGTATCTTTAAATGTGCAAACTGATGTTTAACACAGAATAGGTCAATGCTACCATAATCAATGCGAGAAACTTGTAATACAAGATCTAGATGGAGGTCAGGGGAAGTCGTGGCCTAATGGATAGGGAGTTGGACTAATAACACAAAAGTCAAGGGTTCGAGTCCCAGGTCCAGTAGGGATTGTGGGTAGGGGGAGTGAATAACCAGTGCTTTCTCCACCTTCAATACCACTGAGGTGAGACCCTTGAATAAGGTATTGATCCCCCAATTGGTGGCACAATGGCTGTCCACTGCTCTGGGTGTGTGTGCGTGGTTGTACACTTCTCACTGCTGTGTGTGTGCACTTGGATGGGTTAAACACGGAGCACAAATTCCTAGTATGGGAACCCATACCTGGCCACATGTCATGTCTTCACAATGCATAGTTCAGTTTTTAATATTTTACTTATTATTTTACTTACTGCTTAATAATGTAGCAAAGCGTCCAAAATACAGCACTAATTAAAATGTATATATACATTTCTATTATTATAGATTAGCATACATCTAATACTTTAATACATTCAAAGGTGAGTACTTTGAGTCACTGTGATTAAAATAAGTACAAATAAGTAACACAGGATCTACTCCATCCTTCATCTAACTTTTAAAAACACGTCTGACTTGCATACAATGTCTAATATTTCTGCAGTAATGTAATGTGATTATAATATAACACCAGAAGGAATCTCCCTCGACCATTGTCATTGTCTTTGACATCACACACACACACACAGGACAAAGTCAAAAGTCTTACATTCCTTTGAGCCTCAGACGCCAAATGTGGCTGATCTCATTTCACCAAACACACACACACACACACCCTCTGCCTCCCTGAATCATCCCTGTCTTTTTACACTCTTACAACACTTTAGTAAAGCTTTCTAACCTCTGGGCCCTTGAGACAACCAGCCATTTTGAAAGAGGACACCAGAGAGGACAGAACAGAGAGTGTCCTGCCATTCTTCAAGTGTGTGTGTGAAGGTAGGAAGAAGTTATGTGTGCCACACTGGTAACTGGGGTAGCGGGAGGGATCCATAGTGAGTAAGGGAGCAGAGATGGATAGATTATGTGCTTTAGTGAGGGAATGAGAGGAATGCCAGTTTGTGTCGCTTCCCCGCATTCTGCAGGCCTGACATTGTGAGAGTGATCAGGCGGCTCTGCCCCTCAACAGCTGTGTGCGTGTGTGTGTGTGTGTGTGTGTGTGTGTTGATGGGGAGGGGTGCATACATGTGGACTCATGGGTGTACATATGATCTGCACTGCCTTACTTTAATCAGCATTTAATTACATAAATCGTATAGATGATGTTGGTGAAAGTGATCTATTAAGATATGGAATGCTTTATGTATGCAAACTATTATGTTGGCATTCGAAGCCATGTGCATCTCTCTCTCTCAGCTGTGACCTTGCACATTTATGCAACTTGGCACCTTTTTAAGGTAATTTCAAGCATTTAATTGCACTATTCGACCATAACCTGCATTTGTTCCTTTCTACAGGAAATCCTATTCTGTCTGTCCAGGTGTCTATAACAAATACATATTATTTATTGTACATTGGATGACGTGTTATACATAATATACAATGGGTACGGAAAGTATTCAGACCTCCTTAAATTTTTCAAATCCCAAAGGATCCCCAAATCCAGGTGTGAAAAACTTGTTGCTTCTTTCCCAAAAAGACTTGTGGCTGTATTAGATCAGAAGGGTGCTTCTACTAAATACTGAGCAAAGGGTCTGAATACTTAGGACCATGTGATATTTCAGTTTTAATTTTTTAATAAATCTGCAAAAATGTCAACAATTCTGTGTTTTTCTGTCAGTATTGGGTGATGTGTGTACCTTAATGAGGGAAAAAAAAGAACAAATAATTTTAGCAAATGGCTGCAATATAACAAAGAGTGAAAAACTTAATCTGGATCTGAATACTTTATGTACCCACTATACATATAGCCACTGTAAGTATCTGTTGCAATGAAACAATTATAAGTATTCGTATAAGTATCTTGTATAATTCATAGATTTGTCTGTACAAACAATTATACAAAATAAATAATTTATTAAAATCTTTTTATTACAACACGTCATGCAAAATGAATAAATGTAGTAAACAAAAAAAAGACTTTCTATTCAGAAGAATGATTTCCTATTATTCAAAGGATTTGTTTTTTGTTATATTCTATTATTCTGAGGATTTATTTGTGATACATTCATGTATATATCATCAATTTCTGAATTTCTTTAGGCCTTAAACCTCTTGTGCTTCATATTTCGTCTCTATAATTTTAAATAGTCTATTAATTGAATTCATTATTCACATTTTTTGAAACTCTGCTCTTGTTCACCGATTCTACACGCATCACATTTCCTCATTTTTTCCATTTCATTAAAATATATTAAAATGTCACGCATTACTGGCTTCTCAGGGGGTAAAGCTCTAACTATCAAGTACTTTCAAGTGCGTCTTGCTACCCTGTCTTTCTCTTTTTCACTCTAACCAGGTTCACTTTCCGCTCAGATTAGATTTACCTCCTTTTCCTTTCGGCCACACTTCTCTTTTCCCTCTCCATCCTTCACAGAGAATTCCACACAGGATCAGGCCTGCTTTTCATGCTTAGCTGAATCGAGAGAGAGAGAGAGAGAGAGAAATGCTGTGGAAGAGATCTCTTGAAGAAATGAAAAGTCATTGAACAAGCGAAACACAGCAGGCCTTATCTTCAGGAAGAGAACGAATGAGAGATTGAGACAAAGCCAGTGCAAGTAGTGGAACCCAAAGAAACAATGTGCAAAGGTCATAGCAACATTACTGGGGATCACCGGTTGCCAGAGTAACGCACAAAGCTAGGGTGGGCGGGGGAGAGGAAAAAACGGGAGGGAGCAAAAAACAGAGAGAGGGAAGTGGGAAGAAAGGGGAAGGGGGGGAGAAGTAATCGGGTTGTATCACATGCCTTTGGAGGAGGCATTCAATTTTCTAGCACAGTCGAAAAGTTATAGTTCCTGTCTTTTCTTGTGGCACCCTGGTAATCTGAGCTCTGTTCAAGGACGTTCACTCAGCTTTATTGCACTGTGGTGAAATGCCCTTCACGGTATTGATTTTCATTATAAAACATGAAGATTAGTTGAATCACTTGGAACAAAAAATTCAACATTGAAATGTCTCCCAACTTTTTAACTACAGAAGTGCAGTCACTGAACCAGTCAGTATTTTAAAATCATGATGTAATGGAAACCGACCATTTCTTTAAATTGGGATGCATGTTTAACTGAAATGGATTTTAAAAAATAAGAAAAAATGTTCGACAGGGACTTGATTGTATCCATCAATTCTTAATTAGAGCTGGGCTTGAGCTTGTGATCAACTGTAAGAAAGGGGTGGAGTTTAAACAGACTAAATTATTGTAAAAGTCTGGCATATGTCACCAAAGAGAAGTCTGACATTTCAATGAACTCTGGCATTTTGGTTAAAAATGACAAAAAGGGGAAAAATGAAACGTATGCATGAAGTGTTAAAAATGAGTGAATTTCCATTTCATGCCGACTTTAAAGTTGCAATGAAACCAGAGTTGATGTACATCCAGTTTACTTGAACTAAATGGTTTTAGAAGTTCACTGTAAGTCACCAGAGAGATGACTGTCATTTTAACTGAAAGGTAGTTGTCATTTTGATTAAACAT
>JAUMHG010000060.1:8761131-8771971 GCA_032359395.1 Enteromius anoplus | reverse complement strand
GTGTGCTTACTTTACTTTTTTATAATGTAATGCAAACTTTGAGGAAAAGAACAAAAAAAACAAAGGACTCGGGTCAGAATCTTTAGCCATTAAAACTGTGTGTGAGTTAAAGTTAATCATATTCAAAGTCAAACCAAGTCAAGCACAATTGTTCATTCAGCACGAAGAGAACAACTGAACAAGCTGCTTTCAAAAAGTTTGAACTGAAACTGCTTCACACCTTTGTTACAGTTTCAATCCTGATGTTAAATGATATCTCTCTCAGTTTTTCTCAAATATGCTTCACTTCTCTGTGCAAATTCTTTCCGTGCCATAAAAAACAATCCCTACACACATGCTCATGCTCATACACGATGCCTGCGGTCAATAGGCTTTGAGAAACAATATTGACTTGCTAGGTAGACTGCTGTTTCTCTCAGTCCACTATTTATCTCAGTGTTACTGAATGACTGCCAACAAGTTTCCAATTCCCATCTCCTTCCAGTGAATGGGCAAGTAGCAACACATAGCTGTGGAATAGCTTTTTTCACTCACCCGCCCTTCTCTACCTGTCTGTTTTACCTTTTTAATATCTCATTTCACTGCCATTAAAGCACCACACCCGTGCATTCTCCTTTATTTGTACAGCTCAGAATGTAGCACAGCATAACACAACGTTTTAGCACGTTTCTTTTACTTTCCTCCTTATTGCCTCTGAGCTCAGGTTTTAGTCTGTTAACACGCTGTCTTTACCGTCTTGCCCCGGGACATAATGGTATATTGCTGTAGTTTTACTCTGTAATAATGCCATCTTTTAAGACTACAAAGCCTTGTTTGCCGACGCTCCCATCAAACTCTGTGAGGGGAAAAAGTCACAATGCCACAGTGTTTAGTTATTATGTATCGAATACAAGATTTACGGTGGACACCGGAAAGGGTTAACAAGGTAAATCCTGTTGTTTCCTTACCAGCAATATTAAATTTCATATTCCCCAAATCTCTACGTTCCTGTAACACTTTTTAAGCCTCTCGGAGGTAAGCGCTGAGTATCATTTACATCGGCGCTGCCAGGTCACGGGTTCCTTGCTTTACTCGCTCCGGATTGGTCAATTGCCTCATGAAATATTCAAAGAAGCACCTGATTGAGGGCTGCTATTGGACACAGCTAGTGCAGTTATGTAAATGAGCACCTGGTCGAGTTTGCAAGCCCTGAGGGGAAGAGAAAGAGGTCTAAAAGCTAAGCGCTTATGAGCGCGCGGAGAGAGAGGCACTGATTGAGAAATAAATAAGGACGCCAGTGTCATTTGCGCTCATAGGGAAGTCGGATCTTAAAAAAACATTCCTGCTTACAAACCTTTTCGAGCGTGGGACTTACAGCTTGCCTCTTTTCAGAAACTTTATGCTTTTCCCTTCTTGACTCGGTTTATTTATTGGTGCTTTTGTGACTTTAAGCACAAAGTCGTGAGACTATATTTCCTATTATATAAACAACAACCTGCCAAAGTGAACAACTCGGATTAAAAAGAACATCAGGCGACACATTTGGAGACGTTTTCGCGTTCTGCCAGATTTCTAGGTGAGTGACAAGAAAACAAAAGAAAATTACATACAAGCGTAACTTATCTCGCTGTCAGATGTTACTTTTTACTATGTCGTTTTTAGTAAATGCACTGTAGCTTGCGAATGTCGGTGTTGTTTCGACCGACCGCCGCGTGGGAACGCATTTGGCTTTCCATTAAACTCTAACGTTAGTTGGTTTAGACTCTGCTCAAATGTGATAAGTCGTCGCGCGAGTAAACTTAACCGTCTCTGTCTCGTGCATGGCGGCCAAGAGTCTCTGTGTGTGTCTGTGAGAGGAGTTTGGACGTCTGCCACAGTGCTACAGTACCGGGAATGCGCTCGGTCTGCTGCGGAGTCGTGCTGTTTGTTTGCGAAGTTGTTATTCACACCCGCTCGTCGAATTTAAATGGTTGCTGCTTATGGTTATGATACCTGGAACCAGGGTTTAATGGGAACATTTATTAGAACAAATACTGTGAAATGGCTTGAAAACTGCTGTGGGTCATTCTGGTGGTATGTTTACCCACCTGTGGCCCCGGCATTGCGCGTCAGTTAGTATTTATGGGCTACCGCAATCTTGCTTTAATCTTTGATTGCAGAGCAGTCTCAGAAACACGCTAGACTGACGAGCCCTGCTGTTAAACCTGTAAGATTCGTGCAAACTACTTATCAGACCTCATATGCACTGATTTACCATTGCTCTTGGTGTTTGAACTTATTTACAGCTTGTAAATAGCGGTTTACCACATTAACCGAAAAGTGAGCGCATGTTTTTTCTTATTGGATGGAGACATTAAACAGTTTAGGCTACCTTTTTGACTGAGATATTATCTTGCAGAGAAACAAATTGGATTAAAATTACTCTAGTGAGGTGACATCACTAAATGTATAAATGAAACAAAAAAATAAAGCCTGCACCTACATGTTACATGAATTGCGAACTGTAAGTTCATCAGCTCAAACCTTTCAAAGTGAAAGGTACATTTTGGTAGCAGAATTAAATGGGTCCAAAACCATGCTGATTTGTAAGGTTTTTTTTTTATATTTTGTCAAATTTTGGGCTAAATTGAGTTTATACCAATTCATTTATATGTTGTGTATAACACCCCACTGTCTGTTAGGCTAGGAGTGAACCTCCATGCATACTCTTTTTCTTAACAAAATGTGTACAAAATTGGACCTGGTAAAGTAAAATTTTGTCTTGAGGTCTAGTTGGGTTGTTGTGACCCCTCTGTGGCAGCGGTGACCTCAGACCACTGCAAAACCCTGTGGATGGACCAGTGTCAAGAGGGCAACTTTAAACTGCTTTCAAAGCACCTAAATTACCAGCCATACAAAAAATTCACAGATAAGTGGACTATTGCATTAAAAAGGAGAGTTAATTTTCAGATTCTTGTAAAAGTATTCTTAATATCGCATTTTGTGGGTATTTCAACAGAGGTTTCGTGTTTTCTGCACAGGCTAAAGAAAATGCAGTGTATGCGCAAAAGCAATGAAGGGATGCTAATGAATGCACCACGAAGCAGAAAATTCACCCTCCCCCCTTTTCTGTCTTCTTTTTCTCCTCTCTCTCTCTTTAAAATGGGTTTGGGAGACTTGTGAATAAAGAGACAATGAAAAGTGCACTGAATTGTGCTGTGTCACCCAGGGAGGGGACCAAATGCAAACAGGGGTACAGAGGAATGTCTGCGTGCGTATGTGTGTGTGTAAGCAAACAGACACTTCGCAAACATCTCGGAGGAGGTCGAAAAGCATTGATCTGGGCAGTGAGGGTTTTATTATGAGTTTGTTTGTCTCGAAATCCCCCCAAAACTCTCCGCTGGGTCATATTATCCCAGGGAGGTTTGGCTTGACTTGAATACAAAGAACTATAAATTGCTTTTCTCTGCTTTTCACCTCATTCTTGATATTGAGTGTGTCTTTGTGTGTGTGTGTGTGTGTGTGTTTAGGCTTACAATGAATTGTTTTGCATGCATCTCTCAAACCGTCTTGTCTCCTCACACTCGTATGTGAGTAAACAGCCGGCTAATCTCTTGACTAGCGTCTGGTGGGTAATGATAGAGGGATTGAAAGGGACACGGATGGCATAGCGAGTGGAAACGTCCTCTCATTTGGAACTAACATCAGACGGTCGTCTATTAAATTGTCTTTTGACACACCCTATACTTCGCTCTTTCTCTCTCTCTCTCCCTCTCAATTTTTTCCTCTTTAGTTCACATATTTTGAATGCTGTAATCGGTCCTCCTGAGTAATCTGTTTTACTTCATATCACATTCTGTTCACCTTCTGTCTTCCATCACTGTCTGTCTCCATGCTGTCCCATCTTGATGTTGAGGTAGCTGTAACTCATTTATCCATCCATCCATCCACATCAGTTACACATCACATCTCTATCTTTAATCTCTTTTGTCAGCTCAGTAAGTGTGCTGTGGGTGTTTTTGTACATGCATATTTATTAAGGTCATCGAGGACAATATATAAATAGTTGACTGTTATTAAAATTGCATTAAATATGCAAATTGCACATAAATATTCTGGCTTATATACACCTTGTATGAGGAGCAGTTTTTACTGCATTTTGACATTTGTTTTGACTTGTTGGACAGAGTTAAAAATCATGCCTGATATCATAATCAGGAAATAGCTTCATTAAATTGATGAACCCATTTCCTCTTTTCTGCCATGTTAACAAAAACAAAAAACAAAAAAAAAACATGTGGTGTGTCAAAATAAAGTAAAAAGAGAGAGAGGGAATTTACCATAAAAGTCACAATTATTGCAATTTCAACTGTTTTAGCTCATAATTAGGAAAATTGTATAATTGTCATGATTATGACTTGCTAAAAATAACATTTTCCCCTCCTTTTCAAATTCAGGGGTAAGCAGCATGCAGAAAAATGCAGGGGACAAACAGTCGTGCTATCATGGAGAGGAACACATAAACACATTTTAATAATTTGAAATGGTTGAGATTTTTATTTAAAGTTGAAAAATGTGCCACAAAACAAAATAATGTGAACACTGATGGAATCAAATCAACAATTGCTGTATATCAGGGGTGCTGCTTAAACCTGTACCTAGAGGACCATTGTCCAGCAGGGTTTAGCTCAAATCAAAATTTAACACACCAAAACCAGTTAACCAAGGTATTCAGACTCACTAAGAACTTCCAGTGTGTTAGACCTGGTTGGAGCTAAACTCTGCTGGACACTGGCCACAGACAATAATAGACACCTTTACTGTGTATGTTTTCCAGATTTGCTCTCACTTACGAACACACTTGTTCTTCATTTCCATTGTTTTCAACCTAAAGATTTCAAGGTTGATACTGTCGTAGATTCTGCTTTTTTAACTGATTCGTCACGCTCTTTAATTACAGTATGTGCTATTCATGTATTTTATGATTCACGCATAACCCATCTGTTAAAGCCTGGATCATGGAAGAAATCAATGTTCATAGATCCTTGGCCTGTGTGTATGTCATGTTCTGAAAGGTTTCATGAATCACTCTTACATAATAGTTTTGCTTTCATTAATCAAAGACTGACTTGAGGGGGTAACCACAACATCAAACATTACAGCCAGATCTGCACGCCAGGAGAGCAACAAACAAAAGTGTTATTCAGATTCTTCTGTTTCTTACCTGAAGAAATAGTACATCATCCAACACAAAGTTGGCAAGCTGTTTATATTATGTAGTTTGAACCGTGAACAACAATGAAAGAACATTTCACAGGTAAACCTAAATGTAATGAGAAAATGTGTTTGAATAGGTAGGACAGTTTTGATTTGCATAGAGAATGACTAGCAAACATATATACACGCTTTATCACAACTGCTGCCAGGCTCATCTATTTCTCCGGTAATTACACATGACTTCGAGCTAACTTAGACAAGCTTTTGAAACTTGTTCGTGAAAGCAGGAACATTCAACATCAAAGCAGCGGAGTGTTTTTGCCTGAATCCAGTCTGCCAAACACTCTAGAGGAAAACAAGACCATGACAGCTCTTACTTCTGCTTATTAAAACTGTTTTCATCATTTTTGTGTGTGTCTCTGAGTTTTTAGTAATCCTTTAGATATTGCACCTACGCACTTCTTTTTGCATTAACATTTTTTTTTATATGTGAATGCCTCACATCATTGACAGTCAAGATATATCTTGTGTGATCTGATGCTAAGCTTCTGAAGGAGATTAGTGTTGCTGTGGGCATGAAACACCGCTTTGACCTGTACTCTCTTTTTCTTTCTAGGGCCTGAGCATGTGCATGTGGTCTGTTTTATTGTTACTTTTTCTCGTCTATTTCTTGAAAATGTCATCCTTTCTTATCGTTTCACCCATTTTGTATGACTAATAACCATCAATTTAAAGACTGTACTCATCTTTTATTCTGTTTTCATTGTACTACAAGGTTCAAAGTCTAAATGCTCTCAGTTTCACAAAAGAGTCGTGCCACACTTCTCCCTTTGCTCTTACTCACTGCAGAAACTGCCATAACTGTATGTCAATGAGCTGGTTTGTTCATCTCAGAGTTCTTTTTAATACAACAGAGGTACGTTTACACCCAAAGACAATATTTAGGGGTGGTATTTCACAAAATGTATCTGCATCTTATTTACGAACCACCAACAATGCAGTTTAACCATTTTCGTTGTTAAGCAATAGGTTATTGGTAGTTTTGGCAAATGAAAATATTTGGTCCAAGCACCAAGAAAAGGAATACTGGTTTCAGCCAAAATGGTTTTAGGGGCTTGACAGAAACAGTTAGTGATACTCTTATGATAAGTCTTGACCAAGTCTTTTTGCCTCGATGACACATGTTAAAGAAAGCTAAGAAAAGGTAGTTGATTCAAGCTCTTACATGATTTTTTTTTTCTTGTTGATTGGATTATTTCATGTCTGCACCGCCCTTTTATTTCATTCAAAAGTCCATTCGATTGAGGTGTTTACAGAAAGGCCATTAATATGATTACTAATGGATTGTTTGGGAGCATTTATCTCACCTTTCTGCATATATTTACATTTGCACTTTTAAAAAAATCTTTGGGAACCATGCATGTAGATTTACAATACTTTCACTCGGAAATCAATTAAACTAAGGCAGAGTTCCAGTGGTGGAATGATGCTGCTGGAAGAGTTGAATGAGGTAAAGCCACTAGCATGTCCTTGTGTCATGACTAACATGAGTAGATGAACAAGTTTCTCCCAAACTTTCATGTAAAAGAGGTCAGACTTGGTTCATAGAGCGTTTAAGACTTCGTAAAAAGTTAATGGAGCAGGTTCTGCCATTTCATGGAATATCTGACCTCACAGTTGCCTTTTCTTGGTAATTGGTAGGTCAACACAGATGGTGACTTGAAAGAAACACATTTATTGTTTTGATAGCTCAAAGAAACGGAATAGGGTGATGTTTTTTGGATATCAGTGCATGGGAAAATGGATTTGGCATCTTCTTCAAATGGCCTGGGTGTATTGTGGGAACTGTCAGCTGGGAGTGTTTGACGAGGTGGTTCTGGCAAGTGCAGAAATGTACCTGGCGGATCAAGGCCATATAATGTCTTCTGGGTGAGGTTTTCATGTAAATGAGGCTTTAAACAACAGCGACTTTAATAATTTGGCCCATCCTGGATAATTCCAGGAAAATATTGTCCTCTCGTAAAGTGACTAAGGCTTCCTGTTCTCTCTCTCTCTCTCATGCTGGTTTCTCTCTTGTCTGCTCCTTCATTTGTCCTCTCTCTGACTCTTTTCCTGTTCATTAAGTAATTCTGATTTCCTCTTCCTGTCAGCCGCAAATTCATAAGAGAACGGTCATCTTGGCAAGACTGCCGAAGGAACAGCTCATCCGTGCGACTGAGTCAGTGCGGGGACTGACGCACACCTGAGTCATGATTTAGCATAAAAATGGTGTGTCCAAGTGTAAACACGACCCTTCATTTTTCAAAACACTGCCGCTGTCAGAGAGCCAACTTCAGAGGGGATGTGCTTCAGAGATTGTGTGGTCGGCGTCTTTGAGTTAAAGAATCTTAGGTCACTTGGGCACTGAGGAAACTCTATTTTCTCTGATGTTTAAAGGGAAACATCAAAACAATAGGGCCGAGGACGCTGAGTCTTCTTGGTACAAGCGTTACTCACTGATTCTTTCTCATGCCAGTATGAGCACACACATTGATTCAGTCTTTCTCCACAGATTTGGCTGGAGTGGTTGGAAAGTTTTAATCTGCCTGGCGGAGTCAGAGACTCACATATGCACAATCAACACTGTCATTTAAACGGTTTGGACACTGTTTTACTCAATTAGTGTTGTATAACAACACTACAATGTTGTGATGGTTATGAAATGAAAACAGTGGCATACTTTGTATGATTTATTGAAAATTAAAAGGAGGATTTGTCAGAGACATGGCCTAGCAGCTAGCACTCAGGGCATGTTAAACTGTGGTCCATGAGCAGGAGATCCAGGTTTGAATCCAAATCTCTTTCCTCCTCTCTACCTGAAAATGTACTTTACTATTAACTTTGTCTGTTAAAAGTTATTTTTGTATAATTTCTGTAAAATTATAGTAATTGGTGGTAATGTTTTTGTTGTCGTTGATGATTTATACAGTGGCCTACAAAAACAAGCACAACACAATGGAAACAAGCAGCAATACAACAAACTAGCATTAAGAGGAGGGTGTGAATACTTTTTGAGTTTGAAGATCAAGGTAAATCACGTGTCTTCTGGGAAAGATCTTCTGTAGCCTCTAAATATCAGTGCTAAATGAGAAAAAAAAAAGATATTTAGGAAAAATTAAAAAACCCTTCTCCCTTCTGTTCAAAGGTTTTCAGTCCCTGGCTCTTAATGCATGGTTTCTCTTTCTGGACCATCAATGAGTGTTTGAACCTTCTGTAATGGTTGCATACGAGTCCATCTGTTGTCCTCAGTGTAAAAAAGATGGATCTCAAAATCATACTGTAATTGTTGGGAAAGCAAACAATTTGTGGGTTCTTCTTTTTCAGAAGAACATCAGGCAGTTTAACTGTTCAAACAAGGGACCTATGAACAATTATCTAAAAAAAAAAAGAATCCAGGAGATGTAAACTTTTAAACTGTCATTTTTATATTCAATACACCTATTTTTTTTCTCTTTTGTACTGTATCTAAACATCTCTTATGTGAAATGTGTTATTTAGATCATTACTAAATAAACAATACCATACATTTTGTATGATCCCTGTAAAGACACGCTAAAAAGGTATGGACACGGTAATTCAACATGCATTTGTTGGAGTTTCAGGCGCAAAATTTACAGCAGGAGTGTTTAAATGCACCATGATGGTGATTTAAGGTTAGCACTGCAGTTGTTTATTTTACTCCTATTTCTGCCATTATTTACTACCCAGAAAAAAAGAACATTTTAAACCAGATGCTGATTTACACTGCTCTTGGTAGATTGTGTTGGTCATTATGGAAATGATCCAGATGTGTCTGTGCTCTTTGTGCAGACTAGCCAGATTAGCCACACAACTTCGACTCATGTCTGTGCTTTTATGGGACTGCGCTCTAATGCCCTGTTGAGTAAATCTGGTCCTTTAACTGTTCTTTACTTTTTACTGGAATACAAACCAAATATTTCTTTCTGTGATGTAGTCCTTTTTGGGAATTTTAAGAATTGTTTTTCTCTCCAAGTTTGTCTCTGTCCCATCTCATAGGGGTTAAACTCATTTCAGAGTCAGCAGTGGTGATGTGTTGCGTGATTTGGTGATGTGTTGTTGGCCTAGCCGTTGTGTCCTTAGGGATTTAAACTCAAAAATACCCGTACTGTAAGAATTTGCTTTATCAGCAGGTCTGATACTGCCAGTTTTTGATGTGCTTGTGTTTGTTTGAACTTGCTTCAGGCGAGTCAGTTAAAACTTTGTCAAAAAAAATTTTTGTTAAATGGAGCTGAACTGATAAATTTGCTGTGTGAGATTCCTCAGGGCAGAATCACACCCAGAGTGACCTCAGAGGTGTCAACCTGAGTTATGAGCCACAATGTTACTGTAGAATGTATAGGGGTTCTAAATGCCTTTTGATGCATGCAGTGAGTCATTTAAGTGTTTAAGATCTTCATCTCTTTGAATCCAGTACATAGGGGCGTCATTCCAGTCTGGTTCCTATATGGCTCCCGCAGGACTAGATCAGCATACTTATAACCGCGGGGGAGGTTTAGATCATTCACTCGCTCCAGCTGAGAGACGTGAAACTAATGCAGCTATATAGAAAACGTCTTTCTTTACAGAACAGGAAAGTTAATAAGGGAAATGAAAGATCAGATCAAACTTAACATAAACTTGTGTTACCTTTTAAATTTACAGCAGAAGTAATTTCCTGAGTTTTATATTTTCTGATGTTTTTTTCCCTTCTCCTTTGCGCTCAGGGTCTCAAGGTCCATACAACTCCATGTTCTGTACTAATGAACATGGGATGATTAATCCGTTTTGGTTACTTATTAGTGACAAACAGCAGAGGTTATGCCAGTCTCTGCCTCATAGCAAATGCTAGTCAGTTCAATCAGTGCTCATATTCATAATGTCCCTGGAGTGAATATTATTTCCAATCATGCAAGTACAGCTCAATGAGAAAATAAATCGACATCCTTTAATGATATGATGCAGAACTTGAATGTGATGCTTACCTTGTTAACAAGTAGATAAAACAGTCTGAAGTAAACATGTTTGAAGATTTTGACAGAGAGGATGACTTGCTATATTTTGCCCGGCCTTGCTTGTTTGAACCAGAATATGCAGATGAGGAACCAAGAAAGATGAAGTAACTAATGAGATAATTTTCATTTTTTTTTAAAAATAATTGTACTAAATTGCAACTTCATTACAAATATAATTACTTGTGGTTGGCCGTCGGCGTTAACGCGCTGCGTTAACACGAGACTCTTATCGCGCGATAAAAAAAATATCGCCGTTAACCTATTCTCAAAGTTGGGTTGGAATCTATACTACAAGCTATGGTGACTTTCACCTTTAGCGCGGGTGTATAGCCGAATTACACTGTAGCCTTGTTCGGACGGTACTAGTTTTCCAAACTACTGTACGTGTGAGCTTCGATCCTTATCACCTGTCGTCTGTGATCTTCATATACCGTTTGGAACGCATTGGTATAAGATCCACGAAACCGGCGCGCTGACAGACTTGCGCGTCACGTGCGCGTTGTGTTTGTTTATCCTGAAGCGTCTGATCGCGAATGTGGATAAATGCACTTGCATTTTCTAATGCTTTTATACAAAACTGTTATGTTTTCAGAGCAGAGCAAAACATCTGATAT
>JAUMHG010000060.1:8739333-8756922 GCA_032359395.1 Enteromius anoplus | reverse complement strand
CGCGAACGTCACTCTCTCTCTAGTCGCTTGGGAAAGCTTCTTAAAGCACTTACGGCAAATTGTGTGGGTCTTGTCGAATACACGCCATCCTTTATCTCCGAATATGACGCCTCCTCTCCCGGAGCCTCATGGGACAGGAAAGTGTTCATGGTATGCCTACTATTGAATTCGGCCGGAAGCAGTAGGTCATCCGGGTACTTCTCGCCTACTGAATTTCGAATGCTATGAATTCGAACATACTACTCTCCTCCCCTACTATATAGTACGCGAAAAACAGTATGCAAATAAGCGATTTCGGACGCAGCAAGCGAGATGTGGAGAATGCGAGTCCCCTCAAGTGGAGCTTGAGGGCACTCATGCCAAAATGTTATGTTAAAAAAAATGTTCATAAAAATTGTTTTGGGTTCTGGGTTGGTTGCCATGTTTTTCCTCATGTTCTCAACTTTTGCAGGCAGGCGTCACATGATTGGAAAGGTAGTCACGTGGTGTGTCGCAATTTTCCCTCATCACACCACGATACAGGATCGTGGATCTGAGTCTTGTGATTTCGATTTCATATCGTGAATCGTTACAGCCCTGGTAATTTTGTTTTAATTTTGCAATTAGTTTTGAATTGTCTTTAACTGTAAGATTTTCATTTTAGTGTTCGTAATTTTGTCCTACTTTTGTTTAAATTAAATTTTGGTTTTAGTATTTTTACTACTTGCATATAAACAATTTTTATGAACATTTTTTTTAACATAACATTTTGTCATGAGTTTATCATGAGACTCGCATTCTCCACATCTCGCTTGCTGCGTCCGAAATCACTTACTTCCCTACTATATAGTACGCGAAAAACAGTATGCGAGGAGAGTAGTATGTCCGAATTCATAGCATCCGAAATTCAGTAGGTGAGAAGTACCCGGATGACCTACTGCTTCCGGCCGAATTCTATAGTAGGCATACCATGAACACTTTCCTGTCCCATGAGGCTCCGGGAGAGGAGGCGTCATATTCGAAAAAGAGCTATGAGACGCGGCTCATTTTAAGTGTACGTACCCCAGTAAAAAAACGTTGTTTATTGTGATTAAATTACCTTGTTTAACACAATCTAAATAAACGGATGACTTATTGAAAGTTTAAATTGTTGCGCTGTTGTGATGCCGCGTGACACGTGACACGTGACAGCATCAATATGGCGGATGTAGTACGTCCGAGATCCATTCATTCTACCCACATTCATACTATATAGAACGTACTTTTTAATGGTTGAGTAGTATGTTAAATTTTAAATGTAGTACCTACTTAACAGTATGCGATTTCGGACACAGCAGCTCTCTACGGACTCAATATCACATTCAGTAATCATCACCGTCAGCTGCTGCTCATCACCACACCCATTCACTCTCACTATTTAACTGTCACTTTCACGACTCTGTCTTGCCTCTATTGCATCTGTCTGCTTGTGAATTTTTTATTTTTTTTAAACCCTGCCTGTTGACCTGTGAATAATGTATTTGCACATGGATCCGAACCCTTCAGCCGCAATCATTACAAGTTTTCATCTAAAATATTTTTTTCAACTTTATTTCAGTTTAACAAATAAAATTGGTAACACTTTATTTTAGGGTTTATTAACTAGTTGCTATAATATTAGCCATTTATTAGTAGTAATAAGGCACATATGAATGCCTAATTCTACCTGACCTTATTCTACATCCATAATTCTACCCAATACCTAATTTAAACAAATACCTTACTTACTATTAATATGCAACAAATTAGGAATTTTAGGCAAAAGTCATAACTAAAGGGCAAAAATTGGAGCTTAAAATAAAATCTTAAGGTTACAGGTCTGTCCTAATCCCGATTCTTCATTATATCTGTTATTCATAAGTTTGTTTCGGAGTGTGTTGTCAGAGCCTGTCTGAAGGGTTTCCTTTTGTGACATGCAGCTAAGTGTCGCTATGCTCTGGGGATGGAGGATGGCACCATACCGGACTCTGACATCACCGCATCCAGCGCCTGGTCCGACTCAACCGAGGCCAAACACGGCAGGTAAGTGTGAACACATGCTTTCAATTCACACATTGCTTTCTAGCTGCGTGCATAACACAGTATTCTCACTCTGATTTTGTGTTTGTGATTTGTGGTTGGTTGTTTGTGTTCGTGGGTTCTGTGAGGCTCATGAGGGGACGTGATTAGGTTACATGAGATGTCAGTAATGGAGCGTATCCTGATATAGAGCATTAGGTAATGACATTACAGCACTGTCTGTCTGGACTGGACTCACATGCTGCTGAATACAGGCCAATACCACACACACACGGTAGCAGACGCAACACACACACACACAACAAACGCAAAAGCAGACACAAAACCACACAGGCTCATAAGCTTTGAGGCTAGCATCACTTTCCTTCCCTGAAACAGATATAAACGTGTGTGTGTGTGTGTTTACCTGGTATTTATCACCTTACGGGGAACAATTGTCATTTTGACCTTGTGGGGCTATTTGTTAGGTACCAATGAGGAAGCAAGCTTATAAATCACACAGAATTAAGTGATTTGAAAAACTAAAGATGCACACAGTTTCCTGTAAGGGGTAGGTTTAGGTGTAGGACAATACCACATACAGTTTGTACAGTATAAAAACCATTACACCTATGGAATGTCCCCATAAAACATGTAAACCCAACGCGTGTGTGTGTTTGTGTGTGCGAGGGGCATTTCTGTTTTTTGGCAGCACATTGATCATGTGGTTGTTATTAAGTCCACATTCTGTTTAAGACAGCAGGGGGATTTTGTACGAAGGGGAGAGGAGCTTACAGGAAAAATGGAGCTAGGGAGCGGGGCCTTAAACTGAGAAATGGAAGAAAAGAGGGTGGAGGTTAAGAGGAATGATGGGGTGCTGAAGATGGGATTTATGGTGGGGATACAGTGCTTTAGGGGTGTGTTTGATGTTTGTATGATAGGGGAGTTTTCACACATGACCTTTCAGAAGAACAGCTGTGGGACAGTATGCTGAAGACCAACAGATGCAGCGAGAGAAAGGGCAAATGAAGAGGAGCTGCAACTAACAATTATTTTGATGGTCTGTCGAACATGTACTCCACATCTGGCACATTGGTGTCCCTCAAACAATGTGCAATGGCTTCTGTATAGTGAATGTAAACTAATCTTTGCGTTCAAAAATGGTATAAAATATATTTGGTAACAATTCACCATTCTTTCACCATCTTTCCCTCCAGAGAATATAAGCTATGCCCAAACCCAACCAGTTTAGGGTGAATCACAACATTTCCAAAATTGTTTTGAAACAAAAAAGTATGAAAATATTAAATCCAAAAATAATGTTTATTGAAGGGGAAATAATACACACATTTGAGGCATCATAAAAGGGTTGGGGTTCTGTGAATTGTGGGGACTTTGCATTTAACGTCAGTAACGACGTCTGTTACTTTTATACTTAACCAAAAAATATTTTCTATCCCCTTAACCTGCCTCTTACAGAAAAAAGTTTACATTTTTACACTTTCAGTTCAATGTCATTTCACATTTAAAAAAAAAAAAAAGAATTGCAGGCCAGTCCCCACAATGTCAGGAATTTCAGGCCTTACTATCTCAATGTAGCATAAACAACAACACACACATTAGGTGTGTAACTATACGTGTATTCGTATTGAACCGTTCAGTACGAGGCGTTCGATTCGGTATGCACTACAAACCGAACGATTCAGGGAAAAAAAAAAAGGAATAAAGTGTGTAAAATATAATGTTTTCAGTGATACGCTCAACAAGGCAGCGCAAACGACGGGACAGGGAACCGGCTGTCTGCCCTTCCCCACCCACAAACAGACGGGAACCAGAAACCCACAGGTCGGGTTCGGTTACTGCTCTGTCGGACGCGGGCCGGGACAGAAAAATGTAAAAAAGAAATTATTTTTTTGTTGTTGTATCGTATCAAACCGAACCGTGATTTTTGTGAAACGTTACACCCCTAACACAATATAAGAAACCGGCGATTTTCCAAAAGGCGTCGTTGAATAAACATGAGCACGTAATGCACGTTGAAAAATCAAACTGAGGCGTGGGTGTTTTATATCATTGTATTTCTGAAGGAAGACTGTCTTTAGAAAAATGTCATATTAATTTCGTCTTGCACATAAGGTAGTTTGTAAGCTCAGAGCTGCTTTGTCTACAGCCGTTACCGGGGGAAACCTCTCGTTTCTCGTAAAGCACCTCCTGCTGGCAGAGAATGAGTTTGCGTTTTTAATAAATCCGTCTGATCAAAGCAGAAAACATATTTATTTGCTTATTAATAAAATGATCTACTCTAGAAGGACTTAGCTGTTATTGATTCTATTTGGAAGTCTACCGGAAGTTAAGTTAGGGCCACAAAAGCATGCATGCGCAGTAATGTTTGTTTATGTTGTTTGTCGTTGAAACCTATATATAGTTTCCAGCATTGACTTTATAAGTTAACATTAAACATCAGTTTCTCTGTGGAGATTGGATCTTTACTTCAAGAACAAGCTTCCTGAACTCTGTGTATAAAGCCAACACTCTTCACAAAAGAAGCGCAACAACAGATTAAATTACCAAAGAATAAACAATATTACAGAGAAACAAACCTTGTTAACTGGTTAGAGGTGGAATGTTCTGCAGGAACGAACCTTGTTACTAACTTGCAATTTCTAAAATTGGGTCTGGACCAACACTGATCACTTTACTTGACTGAAATGTTATGGTTTAAGTGTCCTATTCACGAAAGATCATTTCAAAGTGGACTAAATCTCATTTCGATTTCGAAAGGCTCTGTGAGACTGACCCGTTTGTCTCTGTGACTCTGTGAGGTCATGGTAAAGATTTGAGGGTGAATCTGAAATTTCTCAGTCTGGTCTCAGTTTCTTGATCTCATCTGTGTCACAATGAGGTCTCGGTGAGACGACAGTACCCACACCTCACTGGAATATCTTATTTCAGGGGCATTTCTCTTTTCACTTGAGTGTTTGTGGTCTCCACTGTCTGTCGAGAGTGTCTTGTCACCTATGTGAAATCGGTAGCTGAATGCAGTGTTGTTCTTTCTTCTGCAAGTGAGGAACGTTTAATACTGATACTAAAGACAGCCGACAGCTTAGACTGTTACTTGTGTTAGAGAGTGAGGTGTGTTAGGACGTTTAAAAGAGGAAATGGCCTAAATGTCATACAGATGGTTGTATGTGTGCGTTGGAGACATGTGAGAAAGCGAATCCAGGTAATGGTGTTTATACACAGACCTCAGCTCATTAGCATGTGCTTTTTATTTTAATTTTTACCAGGCAATTCCAAATTGTTACTTTTTATTTTAATTTTTTTAATTGTATTGTAGGTTTTGTTTTGTTTCTTTAGCTTGTTTCTTTGTTCTGTTTTGTTGTTTTTTTGTTGTATTTAGCCTTTTTTCTTTTTCTTTTTTACGTTGTGTTTGTTTTGTGGTGTTTTGTATTGTTTTTTTTTTAATATGAGATTTGTTTGAGAATTTTTGCAATGTGGTATTATTTTCAGGATAATCAGTTGCACCATTGTAAGTGTGTGTGCGTATATATTCGTTGCGCAGGTATACACAATACTTATGTTTATCTCCTGGCCTAGGTTGAGTAAGGGAGAGGGGGACGGGGCATGGTGTCCAGCTGGTCCAGTATTTCCCAGCGGCTCGGAGTACCTGCAGGTGGATCTACGCAAGCTTTATTTCCTGTCTCTGGTGGGCACACAGGGTCGCCACGCAGATGGGCTCGGGCGGGAGTTTACGCGCAGTTACCGGCTGCGTTACTCTCGTGATGGACGACACTGGATAACATGGAAGGACCGCTGGGGACAGGAGGTTTGTAACCCCCCTATAAAATTTTTAATGATCAAGGTTTTATTTGCAGAATTTGGTTCTTAGATATTGAACAGTTATTTTGTGTTGTTTTTGTCTCAGGTGGTGTCCGGGAATGAGAACACACATGATGTGGTCCTGAAAGACCTGGGGCCTCCCATCATAGCACGCATGGTGCGCTTCTATCCGCTGGCGGACCGTGTGATGAGCGTGTGTCTAAGAGTTGAACTCTACGGGTGTGTTTGGAAGGGTAAGTCCAACACATGACAAGAAATCCATCATCCTGGTCACACACACACACACACACACTCAACTCCCTTACATTCACATTAGGCACACTTTGCAATGGAATGATGTTTACCTTTTTGAGTGATGTGCTGCTTCTCTGTTAGACGGACTAAAGGCGTACACTGCTCCTGTGGGTCATGTGATGGACCTGCCAGGCACTCAGGTCTACCTTAATGACTCCATCTATGATGGCAGTAAAGAGGCAGGGTAATGTACACATACATTCAACTTTCTTTTCACTTCTTTTTAATGTACGAGTTTCAACTCTGCATTAAAATTGTGCATGTGTGCTATAAGGGCCCATATTCATTGCTAAGAGTTGCTACTAGTAACACAATTAAAAGAAAATATATAGAAATGTGGGGTTTTTCTGTTAAAATATAAGATCCCAGTAAAGAAAAAAGTAAATCAGAAAGCATCTTAACCATTAAAAGAGGTCTTAAGTTCCAAAGTTGTTAGGAGGACAGGCTTGAACAGTGGAGAAAATGGACGAAACATGAAGAGGCAGAAGAAACGTTGCATAACAGTTAATAAAACATTAGGGGGATTCTTAGAATCTTTCGAAATAGGGGCCCAGGTTAGTAACTAAAATCATGCAGAAACCATCAAATATCATTTTAAATCATCGACTTTCTTTTCAGCAAACGTGTAGGTTGAAATAGGGATGCGGATTAAAAGATTCCCTTGGCCTAAATGAATAAATGATAAATGGCATAAAAAAATTAAAGGATACTGTCATAAATATTGGAGTAATTGCATTTAAAAAAAAGTAAATAAATAGATGGTTTTGCAATAACTTTCTCAAATCAGAAAGTATTTAGACTTCACTGGTTGCTTATATTATTTGCTCAAATGACCGGTTCAGAATACGTTTGGAATCATACTTGCACATTCTTTTAGAACTGTAGAAGAACTCACATTCTAGAACCGATGTTGGAACAAAACATTTGACTTTTAAATACCAGAATAAACATCCATTACTTGGATCACAACTCTTGTTCATGCTGTGTGTCAGAAACAAGCAGTTGAGAACTTGCTGAGGTAAACTTCTCAAATCTCACCTGCTCCTGTCAGGCTTAACTTTCTGTGATGTATGTTAAAGTCCAGAGCCCTTTCTCATGTATGTATGTGTATCTGTCAGGTGGGCTTGATGAATATTGTGTAGAAACATTCCCAGATGTGTTTTAATGGAGCAGAATGTTTGCAATAGCTAAGCTAACGTTTGACACTAGCCAGATGTGGGTATGCATGGGAAATTCCTACATATATGTGAGAACATGTATGTGTGCACATGCCTAATAACTTATGTCTTTCTCTTCTCCGTAGGGTGATGTTCGGAGGATTGGGCCAGTTGTGTGACGGTGTTTTAGGTGGGAATGATTTCATGGAGACTAAAGAGCTGAGAGTGTGGCCGGGATATGATTACGTGGGCTGGAATCAAGAAACCTTGGGCCAGCCCACTGTTGACATTGAGTTTCACTTCGAGAAAACACGGGTCTTTCACACCATGCAGGTCAGTATGTGTACAAGCAGCCCAAAATATGTTTAGAAACTTAAGAATTACTACACGATTAATTCACCCTCAAGCCATTCTAGGCGAAAACAATCAAAGTTATCAGGTGTCTATCTCTTCTAAGCTTTATAATGGCAGTAAATGGGGGTAGAGATTTTAAAGGCCAAAAAAGTGCATCCATCCATCATAAACAAAAACAAACTATGGGTCAGTAGCGTTAATAATGGCCTTGTGGGGTAAAGCAATGCATTTGTGTAAGAAAAATATCCATATTTAAAGGCTTCTGCAATTTGAGGTAGGTGCATTCATGAGAGTGTGGCAAATGATACTAGAACTTTTTCTCAGTAACTTCATGTTTCGGATATATTTTTAGACATCCATAAGTTTCTGCATACATGTTTTACATGCAAGTATTTGGAAAAAAGGGGTAGTTCACCCAAAACTGACCATTACTCATCTTTCTTTTGCGGAACACAAAATAACAGTTTTTGTCTGTACAATGAAAGTCAATGGGGTCCAAAATGACATTGGATTCCATTTGATATAAAGTTATTTTCAAAAAAAAATGTTCTTTTGTGTTCTGCAGATGAAAAAAAAAAAAGTCATGAGGGTGAGTAAATGATCTGCTATTCATCTTCATCCTGAACTTTTCACTATGCCAGACATCAAGAGCTATCCCAGAATTCATTTAGAAGTCAGAAGTCAGTTAGTAGGGCAGCTATGAAGCCCTGCCTCAGTAAATCTGCCCTCAGGAGTCTGTCATTATCCTTCAACCATTTAATGAACATTTGATTTGTTTTTGTTCGTCTTTCTGCCCGTGGCTTTGTGTTTGTGGTTGTGTGTGAGACATCCGATTGTTTTGTTATCCAATTTGTGGCGCCATAATTGTTTCTGTTGTTTGTTATTTGCATGTAAGCGTGTTTGTGTGAGTGCTTTCTGTCTGCAAATTTGTTTGTACCACTTCTGGCATTTTCCAGTCCCGAGAGAGCATTCTCTTCCATTATTTTTCCTGCAGCTTCCCACTGTTTTGAAGACTTCCTCTGATACTTGCTTCCTGCAAGTCTTGCAGGAGATTCATAAAGGATACTGAGAAAAAGGACCAGAGGTCCTATTAAAACATATCCCATAACAACAAGCGCTTGTTCACGTGCCTTTGCAAAATGATTTATGTCCCCTCCCTGTGCTTACTCTCCCAGACATTTGTTTAGAGTATTTCCGGCTGTATACCTGCACTTTTGGAATCCCGCCGACCTCACGGGCGCTTTTCCTCTTCAAATCAACCCCCCATTGCTTCAGCAACTCCAGTGCAAAGTTTGCCACACACTGAGAATAAATCATCGTTGGATTTACATTAAAACACTTCTCGCTCAGAAACTGCTAGTTAATTTCACAAATAATCGATTTTTAAGTGGAAAGACTTAAATTGTATTGTCTTGTAAAAAATACTTGAACAATATGTTTGTTTACAAAATCATTTTACAGGGCAGCCCACCAAAGCGTGTTTGTGTGTGAGAGAATGAGAGAGAGACTTATGAGGTGTCACCATGATAGCTTTGGCTACGCATTAACCTCCAGCTCTGTTGTAGCAGTTTGTTTTGTTTAATGTATCAGTAAGCGTTTGCACACATGTGCGCAGTTACACATTGACCTAACAACACCATTAATGTCTAACCTGTCACGTTATATATGTTCTTGCCCTCCACCTCTGTTTCTTTTCTTTTTCTTCATTTGTGTAGCAATAACTTCTGTGTGTTTTTCCATTCTTTCCACTGCTCTATATTTTTGTTCCCTGCAGTCTTGATTCGTCTGATAGCGGTTTTTGTTTTTTATATGTCTGTGTTTCAGGTGCACAGTAATCACAGACACACTCAGAATGTGCGGGTGTTTAAGGAAGTGATGTGTGAGTTTAAGGCCAGTCTGTTGAGCCCGTGGGCGGAGCCTGCGCTCAGTCTTCAAGTGCCGTTGTCTGACCTACATGACCCTTCGTCACGCACCGTCTCACTGCCACTCGGAGGACGTCCGGCGCAAATTCTCCGCTGCCGTTTTTCTTTTAGTGACCAGTGGCTCCTCATCAGCGAGATAAGCTTCTACTCGAGTATGAACACACACACACACACACACCTGACCTCTCACAGCAAAGCACTCTGGCTCATTAGCATTACAGTTCTGCAGCCACTTTCAAGTATATAGTAGCAATTTATTATGTGTCAGACTTATTACATAGCTGTTTGATTTGAGTTCAGAATAAAGTGAGAAGATGGAGTGCTTTGCCCAGCTTTGTAGGAAATTTTTCCTGTTGAGCTGTTTGAGTTATTTGAGTTATTACTATAGTTGTCTAAAAATTTGTCCTGTCAAACAATTCATCTAGATTTATCACATCGAAAATAAATGTTTTTGTTTGCATAATACACAGTGTGCTGGTGTGCTGGGCATATTTATTTCAGACATGCATGGATATTATATTATATAGTATATAAGTACGGTCATCTAATTAACTCTATAGAGTGTGTGATTTTGAGTTCTGATTGATTGGTCAATATTAGCCGAAATATAAGCAAATCAATGTGAATTGCATGGATACAGCTGCCAACAGTAATTTGGAGAAATAGTGAGACTTCGTGTCACATTCGCTTTGAGACTTGTACTTGATGACTTTGTAGATAAGATAGAGAGCCGAAATGATCAATATTCATGCTTCATGCTAGATAAAGCCTGCTTATCTAATTCTCCGTTATCTTTTATCTGTCTGGTCTCCAGTGCCATTTGAGGATGGATCCATCCCTCCTCTGCCTCCTTCCAGCACTCATCCTCTCAATGCCACTTCTCCTCACACCCCCAGCCCCTCAAACAGCACCAGCAGCTCCACCCCCGGTGAGTTTAACCCCTCCACATAGTGTGTATGCTATGCACTGCCCGGACATGTTTGCATTAGAGCTGATTGTTAGTATTGGAATGGAATCGCAAAGATTTGAATGAATTTGATTACGTTATGATTATTTTTTTAGCGTACTTTGAGTGTTTTAGATGTAGTCTGTCCAAATAATTGTAAAATATGTTTTAAAAGTACAATACCACTTCACACACATTTATATACAGTGTGTGTGTGTGTGTGTGTGTGTGTGTGTGTGTGTGTGAATGTGTGTGTGTGTGTAAAGTTGTTTTTGTACTTTTTAGAATGTATTTTGTTATGTACAAGACAAAACAACTACTTATTTTAATATGTTACTTTATTCACTTTAAGGGGCTTATCCTCTTAATATTAATAATAATAATCAAATTATCAAGGGGGTCCTTATATATATAATATATTTTTTCTGATGGAGCCATTTCTTGATTTCCAACTTTATTTATGTGGTTTATTTGGAGAATTATTGAGAAAATGCATCCTTAAAAATTGATAAATCCTAGCTTCATCCGTCATCACAGTCTGCCCTCCCTCATCTTTCATCACTCCCATGTCACCCACCCCTGTCTCTCTGATTCTCGCTCTTCTGACTTGTACACCCTCATTTTTCCAGACCTCCTCATGACCATTACTTCACTGCTGCCCAGCAGCATACCAACAGGTGAGAGAGAGAGAAAGAGAGAACAAGGGAAAAGAGCACCGCCTCCAATACTTGTTCTTGCGTCTTAGATATTTATGGCATGTTTACCAGTATAGAGACCTTTTATGATGCACCCCTCTAAACTTCTTCACAATTGAAAACCCTGCCCTCATAAAATCTCTCAAGGATGTGGTTGCTTGTTGTTGTGTGTGCATGCGTGTCACTCTTAAACCCTGGAGAGTTTTATTTATTTATTTTTTTTCTTCTTTTTTTTCTTGACTTTAACAATGCTCTATTGTTTTGAGTGTTTCATATAGCCAAACTCATAAAAGATCTTTGTGAAATTGATCCAGCTGTCCTTGTCCCTCTTTGATTTACCTTAAGTTCCCTCAGCTTTAGGACTCTGCCCACTCTCACAGCTCATTTACTCCCGTCAAAGCTTATTACAGTCCCCCAAAACAACAGCTGCCTCCTAAATTTACCAACATAAGAACACACTCACACACACACACTCTCTCTTTCTCTCACAAACACAACGTATAAGAAAGCTAAGAAAGCAAGCCAAATCACACAAAGTGTGTCAGTGACCACAAAGGCATTTACTTATTACTGCCCTACCCAGCACTCCGATAATAAGATAGGGCTGTAATGGACTGATAAGCTTTGGTTTTACCTTCTGTAGGTCATTAAATGCCTCCTTTATGTTGTTTATAGTAATTGGTAATGTCAGACTAGCATTACACTAACACACACACTTAATCAAAAAACTGTTGTGTTTGGTTTTAACAGAGTTTCCTGCTGTCACGGGCTTACCTGTGGCCAAAGATGACAGCAGCAACACAGCCATCCTGATTGGCTGCCTGGTTGGAATTATTCTGCTCTTATTGGCTATCATAGCCGTCATACTTTGGAGGCAGTACTGGAAGAAACTACTTGGCAAGGTGTTTTTTTTAAACTATGTTTCTATACGATTTAATAGCACTGGGAATGTGAATATTTGTTTTTTAATTTGAAATAATTTTTTATTATATTATTATTTAAAATTTTCCTTTGTTCAAATAAATGAAAAAACGAGATTTAAAAGATTTTCGTTGTTTTGGTTCACGTGTAGAAAATGGATAAACGACTTTCAACTAATGGAATTTTGTTTTCCACTTGTGGGCGGTCATGACCAACGATTGGTCAACAAAATCTGAGCTCATGACATTGTCATCTGTTCGTCCAGCTAAATAAAATATTTCCGCTTTCTTCTGTGCAGCCTAAACGCGTTTCACAGAAATATTTATTTCACAAATATTAATAATGATGAATAACAGTAAAAATGACGGCATAGGCTACTTTGTTTCCAAAAAAAAAAAATCTTTTTTTAAAAAGTGATGGTGCTGGTGCCTCCGTGTGCTGCGTTTTATAGTGTCACTAAATACCCAGATAATTCTCAGAGTTTGAACGCAATAGATTAAAATATAAAAGTGCGTACTGGAGTGTCCAGCACATTTCTGTTATTAAAGAGTGCTTACTTAAAGGCAGCATATCCGTCACTCTCGGGACAAAGCAGGCACAGGCGCAATCATCGTCATATTTAACCGCATCACTGTCAACGGACTGTGTACGTGGTGATCATTGGTTTTTCAGTTTGAAATGAAATATTCAGGAACGAGAAAAGATTTTTTTTTTTTTTCGTTTATTCGTTTGTTCAAAAAAACGTGAAAAAAAAAAATTTAAGCTCGATTTTTTGTTT
This sequence comes from Enteromius anoplus, assembly GCA_032359395.1. NCBI lineage: Eukaryota > Metazoa > Chordata > Actinopteri > Cypriniformes > Cyprinidae > Enteromius > Enteromius anoplus. The sequence continues at coordinate 8,743,999 of JAUMHG010000060.1, read as the reverse complement.
TGTTTAGTTTTTTGGTTCACAGGTAGAAAACAGATAAACGACTCGAAATTTCATTTTCCACTTGTGAGCGGTCATGACACGCCCCTTACTGCTGATTGGTCAACCAAATCTGAGCCCATGATGTCATTATCAGTTCATTCAGCTAAAAAGTCTTCTGCTGCTAAATGAGTATATATCAACATGTCAGCTTTCTGTGCAGCCTAATTGCGTTTCACAGAAATATTTTTTCACAAATATTAATACGCATGCAGGCTCGAAATCCCCTCGGCATAAAAGCGATGCGTTCCGTGTCTGTGCAAATACATGTGAATAAATGGAAACATTCCCTAAAAAACAGCCAGTAATGACAATGATGTGGTATTCAGACACACATCAGTAATGATGTGGTCAGGACGCGCTGCTTCCCTTAAATATGATTAATGATAAATATGATTAGTGATAAATATGATTAATGATAAATATAATTTAATGATTGCACCTGCTTTGTCCCCAGAGTGACAGTTATGCTGCCTTTCAGTAAGCATAACAGAAATGTGCCTTTTAATGTGTATTTTAATCTATTGCGTTCAAACTCTTAGTATTATCTGGGTAATTAGTGATACTATAAAAATCACTATGAAAAAAATGACACTATAAAAATGAACGCAAGATTGTATTTTTCCACTGAATTTTCCCACACTGGGTTAAAGATTTTTTTTTAAGCCTATTGAAAATAAATAAAACTGTCAAGGAGCTTGGGCCACTGGTAGGAAGCTTTTGAGTTTCTATTAAGCATAACAGTGACTGTAAAATATGGGTTAGGCATGGAAATAAGTTTTGATGCTGTTTTCACTGGTCATTGGGCTAATTTTGTCAACTGGCACCGTGTTGTAGAGCTGATAGCAGAAGTTTAGAATTTAAGCGTACATTTTCCAACTGAACTAAATGAATTTAATTTATGCTCAGCTGATTGATATACTGTATACTGATATAGCAGCAGAAGACTTTTATTTAGCTGAACGAAGTGATGACATCATGGGCTCAGATTTGGTTGACCAATCGGCGGTATGGGGCGTGTCATGAACGCCCCCAAGTGGAAAACGAAATTGAGTCGTTTATCTGTTTTCTACCCGTGAACCAAAAAACAAAAATAGAGTAGAATTTTTTTTTTTTTTAAACAAATTAAATAACGCGTTTTCTCTTTTCTGAAAATTTCATTTCAAATTGAAAAGCAAATGATCACAATGTACACTGTCCTTTCTGAGTGAGTCATTAACTAATTTACCTGATTTGTTGATGAGCACTGATTGAAGCAAATATTTGTTTTACTGATTCATACAAAAGCACAGATCCATGTAGAAATAATGTAAGTGATTAAAGTCACTGAATCATTCACAGTTGATTTATTTAATGAAATGATCAATTTATCACCAAAACAATTAAAATCATTATGAGTCAGTCATTAAATTATTCAGTCAACATATTCATTTGAATATGTTAAGGTTCATCCTGATTCTTTCAGGAAAGCCACTACAGTGTAGGAGTTCATGATATGTGCTTTTTGGGGATAATGCCGTTTACTACAAATACCAATATTTTGAACCAATATATATGTCTGGTGTAAAAATAAGAAGAATAACCAGGCCTCTGACAAAATGTTTTTAAATGCCTTGACATTATTTTATCAGCAAATTGGTTTTAATAACAACCGTTAACCATGATAATGCTTAATATCGGCCAGGCCTGTTTTTACGCTGTTGTATTAAAACGTAATATTTTTTGTAATTTATCTGTTTGATTTTTTTTTTCCCTCCATGTAGAAAACTGCATTTTATTTGCATTTATCTGTTATAGCGTTTTAGGAGTAAACTAGCATTCAGATTGCTATCAGGCATGGACGCAATGCCACAAAACTCCAAAATTGATTTCATGGCTCTCTAAATTTGTCTCCCTGTATCCAGGCCCAAGGCAGCCTCTCCAGCGACGAGCTGCGGGTTCATCTTTCGGTTCCATCGGACAACGTGGTGATCAATAACACTAACACCCACACATACTCTAGCCGCTACCAGCGCATACACACCTTCCCCGACGACCGGGACCGCGAGGGAGAATACCAGGAGCCCAGCACTGTACTGCGGCCCCGAGAGCAACGTGACAGCACAGGTGACACACACACTCAGCATTCATACACCTCACTCAGAAAGCACACAGGAACCCGGGTCACCACAGAGTGAGCAGCGCTGCCAAAACGGCATCAGAAAAAGTACTTTAGGATAATCCGCAACCCAAACACAAAGAGCCACTGTCCTATCTGACAGAGAGAGGAGGGAGGGAGGTTTTATTTCACTCATACCCCAATTGCACTCAGACGTTTCCTTCCATAGCTGCTTTCATGATGATTACTTCGTGTTTGAATCACTGTGTGGTTGTTTTTGTATCTTAATTAACATAAACAAATGTCCCATAATGGACTGACTGACCAATGAAAAGATGATTAACCGCCTGCGTCATTATCAATGATAACACTGCCTGCTGTGTTTGTGCATCTCACCTGTAACTGGTTTGCTCTGTCATTCCCTTAACGGCCCTGTTGTTTGTGTTTTGTTGTTGTGTCGTCTCGTTGTGTGTTGTGTTGTGCTGTGGTTTTGGTTGTGGTTGTGCCGTTTCGTGTCATGTTTTGTCGTGTGGTGACTTCTCACATCGCCGTGCCCTTCGTGGACTCGTGTGTCTGTGGGATTTGTGTGTGTGTGTGTGTCCTCCTAGCACTGCTGTTAAACAACCCAGCATATCATCTCCTCCTGTCTGACCTGACACATGGCCCCAACAGGCTGACAAACTGCCACAGCCAGCAAGAAAAGCCCCAAAACCTGTCCCAGGGTAAGAGAGAGGGGGTTCATTTTGCCCTAAGAAAGGGGTGGTGTCTTCCCCAGGGAGCAGTTAAAGTCCCCTGAAGTCCTAAAGGTAACGGTTAGAGTGATACAATGGACTCAGAACAGCACAGAGGATATTCATAAAAGGGTGTTTTTAAGTGCTTTTCTAGGACTTTTATTTCTCTGGGGTTGATTTTTATTCAATCTGAAAGATTTCGAATGGTCTGTTTTTGGTATTTGAAGGGCACATTTAAAATAGCCTTGGAAGCTTGTAGTGGTTTACTTTTGTTCCAGATCCCTATATTCTCTCAATACTGCAATATTAAAATCCACCACAAAAATAGGAATCACTGTGTTTAAAACTAAGATGATGTAACACAATGAAATAAACATTAATTATTCAGTAAAAAAAATACCATCCCCAACTTTTTTGCAAATAATATTTATTAAGATTTAAAGTCCTTGGTGATGTGTGAGGGAAACAAAATGAAAAAACTAACTTTTGTCTGAGTTCTAATAAATTTAAATTGTATTAAATTGTCATTAAATTCAATAGAATAGTGAAGAAGATTTACTTGAAAAATCTTGAATGGCCTGAGGGGGAAAAAGTTAACAGATTTTCATTTGAGTGAACTACCCCTTTAATATAAATGTATGCATGCTAACCAGATTGTTTGATGAATGAGAAAGTCTAAAGAAAAGCATTTATTTGCAAGCATTTATTTTTTTTAACAATCCCACTTTCGATCAAATGTTTGTGCTTGTAGAACCAAAAGTATTCATTTATTTCAAAAGAAAATTTGACTGCCCCCAAAGTAGTACTGTATGTCCGCTTTTTGACATTGTCAGTGGACAAACTATTGAGAGCAAAAGTAAGTTTGCTTTGAAAGTCTACGGGGCAAAAAAAATTTAGTTTACCATTTTGTCAGGGACGAGGTACAATATGAGCCCACGGGAGTATGTTAGTGTTTCACTGTATGTGTGTACATCATGTGTCCTCTCCAGTGTATGTGAGTGTATAAGTGCATGTGTGTGGTTCATGATTACTCATAAGTAATATATAATGTGGCTGATGAGCTCTCTATTCTAACTTTTTCTTCTGTACATTTTTTTTCTCTCTCAGCATGTGCTATTGATATGGTTGATAAAGGCCTGCCAGTTCAGGAGGGACCCCCTCCTTACCCCGGAGCTCCGCCCCCTGGCCTGTCAGCAGCTCATTATGGAGAGGCTTCTGGAGGCGGGGGAAGCGTTCCTCATTATGCAGAAGCTGACATCATCAGTCTGCAAGGTGTTAGCGGTAACAATACATATGCAGTCCCTGCCCTCTCAGCCACGCCCACTGATTGTCCACCACTGCCCGAGTTACCACGGGAACGACTTGTATTCAAAGAAAAGCTGGGAGAAGGACAATTTGGAGAGGTAGAATTTAGTGTTGCATACATTTTACAAAAACTCTATTTGCTTTAAGAAAATCTTTATTAAAAAAAACACCTCAATGTGTGACCTAAAGCATATTTATTATATAATATTGTTTATTGTATAACAAGCTATTTATTGTATGTCTTCTTATAGGTTCATCTTTGTGAGATTGAAAACCCTCAGGACCTCGCAAACCTTGAGTTCCCATTTAATGTCAGGAAAGGGCGCCCTCTGCTGGTGGCTGTGAAGATTTTAAGGCCGGATGCCTCTAAAAATGCCAGGTAACTGAATTAGTTTGGCGAAAAATATTCTTAGTAGTATTTTATATGAATATATAATGTTCATTCATAATATTTTAATATTATAAAATATAATATTTTCCAAATGGTACAATAAAT
>JAUMHG010000060.1:8699025-8729394 GCA_032359395.1 Enteromius anoplus | reverse complement strand
ATTTCACTGCACTGGCTCCCGGTCAAGTACAGAATTGATTTTAAAGTTTTGATATTTGTTTTTAATGCCCTTCGGAAAAAGTCCCCACGGTACTTAGCTGATTTATTACACACATATGCCCACACAGCGCAGACTACTCAGATCTAGTAACTCTGATTTACTTTATGTTTTTTACTTTGTTTTGTATGTGTATTGCCTTTGACATTTTTGCTTTTGTAAAGCACTTTGGTCAACATCAGTTGTTTTTAAGCGTGCTATATAAATAAATTTGAATTGATTTGATTTGATGAATACGTTAAATGTGTTGATGTCGCCCTCTTCCGGACAATTAGATTAAAATAGAGGTTATCAACTGAAGATGTAGCTTACATAGGCTTGCTTAAAGTGTGATATCATCAGTGTGAACAATGTATTTAATGATAATAATGGCTACTAAAATGGTTAGGCTATTACCCAAACACCTTGTTCCCTAATGGATTCTTTATAAAGGGAAATGTAAGTTTAAAAAAAAATGTATACATGTATGTCATATAATTAAACACTTTTGTTTGGTCATACACACCCTGAACAAGAAACGGGGAGAAGATAATACATAAACGCCTCACATATTTCACAAATGAGTCGCACATGCTATTATACAGTAATCCTACGTAACAACCTACATCCAGTGGGCGTGTTCTTTCGCATCCCGTGCCTCTGATTGGTTATTCCACACGGGCGTCAACGAAAGGGGCAGGTCCAAGCGTCTTGACTGACATATAGAGCACTAGAGAGGATAAGTGTCTTGTTCCGTCTGCTTGGGAAATTCATGGGGCTTTAAATTACTCACCGGGACACAGGTCCACTCAGGGGGGTCAGTGAGGTAAGTCTTGAGGACTGGGGATGATTTGGGATTGTAGATGCGAGTGTTTGTGTGAGCAGGGCTCTACACGTGGCTGTCTATACAGCTGTCTCACACTGGGGACACTTTTGATTGGAGCGCTAACCAGCTAAATCCAGTTAGCCGTCTAATAATAAACAGCTGATTGCGGCTAGCGCTCCGCGGCTACACTGTTACAAAGCTAACTGCTGCAGCCAGTTCAAGCTATGAATGAAAGAAGCGAGAAAAAGAACCGACCGAACGCGTAAAGTTAACTTTCAACGTAGGAGAAAAAAGGAGTCAGGGTTGTAAAAGCTGTACTAGCTCGGCGAGAGCCACGCGCCGCGCGTTTCCTTGAAGTTGAATGGGCCACACGTGCGCTTGTGTTGCCATCATAAAAATCTAATGCGTGATTCTACTTACGGTCCAGCGTGATTGGAAACCGCAAAAATTTTAGGTTCTGTGAACCGCAACAGTACCTGAATAAGATGTGATCTGTGAGGCGAGTTGCCCGTAACAATGAGAGCAGGTCACTGGCCTTTGTGGCGTTATAATTCATTTACAACACAGTACAAGTGCAGATCCGAATTATAACTGTGTTTGCGTCTGACTGCTTTAGTCGGTCCATTGACTTATATTTCTAAATCTCAAATAGGCACCAGTTTCTTTTTCTCAACCTACTGAATGGCCATAGTTTAATAGCAAATCAAGAGGGGAACATAACTGAATCATGCACCGATTTAATTTCTTCATTGACTCATCAGAATTACTTCTGTTTTCCACTTTCAAGGAGACCATGTTATGTATTTGAGCATCACACATAAGGTAGAGCAGAAACCAAAAAGCAATATTTAAGTTTATTAAAAAAAAAAAAATTGGGGAAGTTCGCTGCTATAATATTTGAGAGATTGGGTTGGTTTGCCTTATTTAAATTAAGTGTGAAATGAATGCATTTGTTAATTATTAATAATTGTAGTTATCAAGGATGCATTAAATTGATCACAAGTGGCAGTAAAGACTATCACAAATAATTTCCTCAAAGGCAGCGCTTGTTTTCAAATGCTTATGTTTATGACACTGAAGATTGGAGTGAAAATCCAGCTTTGACACAAATCAAATACAATGTAAAATGCATTAAAATACAGATAATCACTTAAAATTTTAGTAATATTTCATAATATTACTGAAATATTAGATATTCAAACAAATGCAGCTTATGTGACTTTTAGGTTTGGTTATAATTTAGGGTTATTTGTCATTTTAGGCAAAAAAAAAAGAAAAAAAAAAAAGAATATTGGCTCTGTAATGTTTGTAACTCATTGTGAACTACTGAAAAATATTAGTTCATAATTAATAGTTATTTTATTTTTTTTTTATTTGAAAAATTGTCATCGCCGTACTGAAAGCTGTAGCTTTGATTTCAGGTGGTTGAGCTGTCAGAAGGGTCCTCCACCCCCTTCTTTTGTTATTTAGTACATGGCAGTATTTACACATTACTTTAAAACCACAACAGTTAAAGCAAAAATTGTATTTATTTTTTATTTTTTGACTTAATGTTGAATGCAAGCTTCTCTTTCATGCTCCTTCATTTTGAAACACCTTGGCCTAGTTATGTTTTTCCTCAACCCTTTGGCCTCAAGCTATAAGTGTGAACATACTATTCTACAGCATACTGTGCAACTACACATCGTGTACAATGATTCATAGCACACAACACAAGACCGATCGAGTCAGCAGCATGTGATTTCTCTGCCCGCACCAGTATACTGTTAGTAGTGCAGCTGTGATGGGCTTTAAAATTAGGTTCCTAATAGTGATTTTGGATGGAGTAATTGAGACCCTACGGCCCGGTTTCACAAACGGGGCTCAGATTAAGCCATGACTAGGCATTAGATAAATTAAGCAACTTTTACAAAAATGCCTTATAAGAAAATTGTATAGGTGTGCATCTTAACACACAATAAAATATGTCAGAGGAAGATATTTTCATCTGAGACAGCTCAAACATGCAGTTTAGTCTAGGACTAGCTTAAGCCTTGTGTGTGAAACTGGGGTTATATGTAACATACTGTAGATTCTTGTGACTTTGTACAAAATTGCCCCCCTGCGACGTGAGTCAGGAAGACTGCCGTCTTAATCTCATAATGACTCCCAATCAGATTAAACTTCCACGCTTACTCTTAATCCGTTGTATACACCTGCTGCCTCAGTGGTAGTATTGTTCTTCTTCCTTGAAATAGATATGCGTTGTATTGGACTTGCAAAGACATGAATTAGTACATCTTGCTCTGTGCTGGAGGTGTTTGTTTGTTCGCTTTACTGCATTTATTTGAAGTTCAAATTATAAATGCAAGTTATTTATTTATTAATTTTTTTATATATAAAAGATTCTTTGATGAATGGAAAGTACAGCATTTATTTAAAAATGGAAATCTTTTGTAACAATAACATTCTTAACTGTCACTTTTACTATCAATTTAATGCATCCCTGCTGAATTATAGGAATATGCTTTATTAATAATATACTGACCCTGAATATGCTGTTTTAATAGTATACTTGGTTTGGTTTGATTTTAGTTCCCTAAAAGATATGTGTTAAAAGCATTGTTGAAATACCATCCTCTGTTATCATACAGAATTGTTTTTTTTACTTTCAGAGGAACTTTGCTGTCTTTTCTGAACTGCTTTTTTAAATTAACGTGAATGTTATTATTACGTGCATTTAGTTATATGCTCATTGTTCTACATTAAACACAAGCGTTATTAGCGTTATTCAGATGTCAATCTCTGTCTGTGTATTGTTGTAAGACTCACAGTTGTGTTTTTTTAGTAATGTTGGAAATATGACCTTTTACAGGTTTTCTGTCTTCATGAGCTCCAGATGAGAAGCTGCTGAACAGAGGTTCTGTGAAGTGCCCTAAGCTTTGTTTTGCAGGCGAGTCATTATTACATTCTGCATACTCCTTTCTGTGCTGGATTGACGTACTCATTTCCTCAAATGATTATGGGTGGTATTATGATATCCAGAGATGCTGAATTAAATGTTGTTGCCATTGGTAAAGTACAACTGAGTTTTTTTTTTTTTTTATGCCAGATCTATTGTATGTGCTCCTATATATACACACATAGGACTATGTAGCTGTAATCAGATGCAGGTTTCGTTTGTGGAATCTCTTTGTTTGCATGTCTCTGATCATGTGGATGGACTGTTTGTGTGTAAAGAGAGTGTGTTTGCGGCTAAAGTCCTTTTCTCTTCATTTCACCTCATTCGTAGTTCAAGGGCTTCAGTGATACAAGATTTCCAAGACTACTTAAATGGATAACTCTGATGCACTTAGCGGAGACCACATGGATAAAAATGTCTCCCATAACCTTCTCATTCTGTTTTTAATAAAAATGGGAAAAGTAGCACAGAATGATGGAGTGAGTAAACATTCTGATGTGGACCTGCCTCTTCCTGTCCCCAGGTGCATGGTTCTCACTGCTATTGAAGACAAATTTAGTCTTAGCCGTGAACTTGCCCTGCAATCTAGGAGTAATGACCGTAGCCAATGCCAAGTCTGGCACAGGTAGGCAGCACTTTAGAGCCTCTTATAGGTTTATAGGATGCTTTTTAGATCATTAGTGTGCGTGATGTTTGTGATATCCAAACATATCACAAACACACAGATGGGACAGTCAGCATGGCTTTAATAATTTTTTAGTTGATAATATTTAACAGAGCTTTATATGGCAGCAACCTGGTAACTCTTTCTGCAACGTTTGCTGCATATGTGAATATTACTTGCTGAGGAATGGTGTGCTAGCTTTTTAATCATAATCTTTTTTTTAAGAATTTGGCATGCTAAATGATATTGACCGTGTTATATATATCTGACCACGGCAGAGGTAGATCTGATTCGCTGCTGGGTTACTGCTGCAAAGCAAGAACAGGAATTAGACATGCTACAGGCTATTGTTACTTGTGCAGCAGCAGTATATCTAGGCAATACAGGTGGAGCTGGGGAGGGAGCAGGGTTCAGAGTAATTCTGATAACATGCTGAAAAATGCTCGAATGCAGTCCTTAATGGGCTGCCTTTTGAGTACCCCTGCATTAATGTTGTGGCCTGTGTACTGGAATTAAGGTTTATAGTTGGGATGTAAACACTGCTGTCTACAGAAGCAATCAAAATAGAATCATTCAGCTTTTGAAAGTGACTATGCTTAAAATAAAATAAAAAAAATAAAATTGAGGGGGAAAAAAGATTCATTCAAAAACCCCTGATTCATTCAGCAATTAAAAAGTGTTTTTATGAGCAAGTTATGAATCATTTATTTTCATCAACTTTATCAATTCATTAAGTAGTGTATACTATAATTAGTACTAAATTTGTGAACTCTTTTTGCCAAAGAATGTTTTTAGTTAAAGCATTTTAAGTTTGTTCAGTTTAGTATGAAAACAGCAATATAGCAAAACAAACTTTTAATACTCTTGCATACACTGCTCCAAAAAATAAAGGGAACACTAAAATAACACATCCTAGATCTGAATGAAGGAAATATTCTTATTAAATACTTTGTTATTTACATAGTTCAATGTGCTGACAACAAAATCACACAAAACTATCAATGGAAATCAAGTTTATTAACCCATGGAGGTCTGGATTTGGAGTCACACTGAAAATTGAAGTGGAGAAACACACTACAGGCGGATCCAACTTTGATGTAATGTCCGTAAAACAAGTCAAAATGAGACTCAGTAGTGTGTGTGACCTCCACGTGTCTGTATGACCTCCCTAAAACTCCTGGGCATGCTCCTGATGAGGTGGTGGATGGTCTCCTGAGGGATCTCCTCCCAGACCTATACTAAAGTATCCGCCCACTCCTGAACAGTCTGTGGTGCAGCGTGGCGTTGGTGGATGGAGCGAGACACGATGTCCCAGGTGTGCTCAGTTGGATTCCCAGCCAATAGCATCAATGCCTTCATCTTGTAGAAACTGCTGACACACTCCAGACACGAGGTCTAGCATTGTCTTGCATTAGGAAGAACTGTATGTGAGCTCTAACATAGCAGGAGGTCATTTGCCCTTTCTACTTCAAGTTATCAAGGTACAGAGACACTATTAAATGTAAAAAAGGTACAGATTAAGTGAGAAAAAACCCCCAAACACATTTATTTTAAAAAAAGAACACTTATTTTTGCCCTCTTTCAAAAATGGACAATATAAAAAGTGCAGTATAAAGTGAAATAGAAACATGGACATTATTCAAATAAATATTGACAGCAACAAGAAAATACTTATGTACAATACAATAACAAAATGTATCACCAAGTGGAGGCGCTTACTCGCGTCTTCAAGTTCTGGAATAATTTTGCTGCTGAAATGTTAATCTATGCAGCCTTAGGCGGAAACAATTGATTCGTTCGTCTCTCAAGTCTTTGGGTTTTTAGAGTCGTTTGTTCATCACGGGACAGCCCCATAAGCTTAACCTTTGCAGACTGAGCCGTGCGCGACTGAGCGAATCACTCCCACGAGACGACTCGTTCTTCCCGAGTCACATTAAAGATTTGTTCAAAATGAACGATTTGTTCAAGAACGACACATCACTAGTCTTGAGAAGTTCTGACCATCGCCTGATTGTCTTTGTGCTTAATACACAGAAAATGCCAATTTTTATTAAAATGGAGGTCATTTTGCAGGGCTCTGACAGTGCTCCTCCTGTTCCTCCTTGCACAAATGCGGAGGTAGCGGTCCTGCTGCTGGGTTGTTGCCCTTCTACGGCCTCCTCCACATCTCCTGATGTACTGGCCTGTCCTCTGGTAGCGCCTCCATGCTCCGGATACTACGTTGACAGACACCGCTAACCTTGCCACAGCTCATGTTGATGAGCAACACTACCTGAGCCGCTTGTGTGTCTCATGCTACCACTAGAGTGAAAGCACCGCCAGCATTCAAAAGTGACCAAAACACCAGCCAGAAAGCACAGGAACTGAGAAGAGGTCTGTGGTCACCACTCCTTTATTGGGGGTGTCTTGCTAATTTCCTATAATTTCCACCTGTTGTCTATACCATTTGCACAACCGCATGTGAAATTGATTGTCAATCAGTGTTGCTTCCTAAGTGGGCAGTTTGATTTCACAGACGTGTGACTGACTTGATCCCAGATCCAGAAACATGTTTTTACTACGTTTCTGGATCTGGGATCATTTCAGTTGGATTGCTGTCTATGGGTCTATATCATCAAAAATATCTTAATTTATGTCGGAAAATGAAGGAAGGTGTTATGGGTTTGGAACAACATGAGGGTGAGTAATTACTGGGTGAGTACCCCTGCAACATGAATATCATCAGTTTGCACTACCACCCATCAGGCTGTGCCATAGTGTTTCCTGATAGAACCCAGCATAGTCAGTTGCTATACGGTAACAGCAGTGAACCTTTATTTGATTTTGATCAAGTTCACATCGAGTCGTGATAGAGCTTTGGAAAAACTGCTGCTCCTCAGTATGGGTCAGAAACCACTAAGATCTCTTCAGTCTTTCTAGCCATATCATAGTAACTCTCCCAGAGTCTAATGTATCTTGCCTCTATAGAGAGGAACCCATGTAGCTCTGTGTGGAGATGAAGAGGTTACAGAAAAGCTCTGATAAAATGGCTCGTCTCAGAGGCTTAATGACCTGCATGTATGACCCTCAGCTCCGTGTTTTCTATCCGCTGCTTCTTCTGACATGCGGTGTTGTGCGGGTTGTTGCTGTATTGGAGGAGAGGTCTTTGTGTGGGTTGGTTCACCATGGAAATGGTTACTGTTTGCACTATGCAAATGACTCCACTTCGTGATGAATATTCCCTTTTCGAGGCTCTCAAGTTGTTTATAATTTCCTGAGTGCTTTCTGATGCAGTAATACTGTATCCGTAATGATGCAGACATGGATTTGTTTTGTTGTTCTCCATTACTGGTAAGCAGTAGGTTGTGTTGTGTTGAGTTTAAACAGAATCAACTTCCTGTAAAGCTGTAGGAAGCTATTTTTGAAATTTACAATCTGGAGTCTAAGAATTCATTGAGTTGCTGACCTATGACATGCAATTCATGTAAATTTAAGTGCATATCCAACACATTGTCTGGTCAGCCTATAAAGGGATTTTGGAATTTTCTTTGAGACTTAGGCTGCATTTCCATTGAAGGCCATCTGTCTCCTTTGACACAAGTTTGTTGCTGTAACCTGTTTCCATCAAAGAAGATTCAAGATAATGGACTTTGCTGTAAAAACCACATGAGGGTTTCTGTTGAATTACAAATCAAACATGTGGGCCATTGGCAGTGTTGCCAGATTGGATGGAATATTTCCAGTCCAAAAGCTCACTAAAATCCACCTGCCCCAATAAAAAAATAAAAACGCCCAAAACTTAAACCATCTAATAAATGTAAGAAAATGCACATCAAGGTTTATAAGAATCTCATTAAAACAAAATAGTGATGACAAAATAATACAAATATATATATATATATATATTTCCAAATTATGTCAAATACATTAAAGCAAATTACCAAATATGATTAAAATATGCTAGTAGACACCATTAAAATGGCAAGAAATCCTAGGAAAGATGCATGCATCATTTTTAATGTCAGCTGATAGAGTAAGCCAATTTCAATGCAAAAAAGTGCCCAATATTAAGTGCCCAAAAACGTAATTAGCGGGTATTTAACACTCATTCATGCACACACCATGACAACCAATACTTTTATTAATTGATTCATTGACTTCAACTTCAGACTGAACTAGAGGACATTAATTAATAGATAAAGCATTAAACAGAACTGCTTGATTAGTTTTGACTTTTGCATCAACTTTTATGGATATACCAGTGTGGACCTTTTAAAGGGTTACTCCATTATTTTAGTATTATTTCCATACAAAAAGTATTCTGATATCTTCATAATGTAAGTCATTAATGACAGTTTAGGTGTTGGGGTGGGGTAACCCTTTAATTGATGTCCTGATGAAAGACAGGATTGTATAGTCTCAGACATTCAGTTTTGATTTTGATTAATTCATTCTGATTTCAGAGTTGCAGCAATATAAGATCCTTTGTGTTGTCTCACTCCACAGGTGTAATTTATGTTTGAGAGGGTAGTCATCTGCCCAACCTGGCAACCCTGGTATTTGGTGCATTAGTAATTGTTTTTGTCTAAACTATATTTTGTATGAAATAGAAATTAAGTCTTTTTGTCTTAAATCATATTTTATACTGTTAAATATTGTAAAACTGTTTATGTAAAACAGTTTTAGCTGTAGAACTATGTATGTATGTTTATATTTTATCGAATAAGGAAACAAAGGTGTAAAAAAAAATCAATATTGTATGATTTTTTTTTTTTTTTTTTTCTATCGTAATCACCTTATTTCTAGTTTTTGTATATATTTTAATGATGTGTGTAAATTATGTGTGACCCTCAGCCATGCAGCAGGTGCTGGATAACCTCAAGGAGCTGCCACCTTCCACAGGAGCCAAAGACATTGACCTCATCTTCCTCCGTGGCATTATGGAGAGTCCCATAGTTCGTTCCCTAGCTAAGGTATAAAATAATAATTAATTTTAAATTTATTAGGGGGACTTCAACATGTTACATTTAGATCTTTAGTTAAGAGCTTTTATCAGCTTTCTAAATTTCATCATAAACGTTCAGATGTGCACACATTTATGAGGCCAGGGGTTATTTGTTATGTCACAGGTCATAAGAATGTGATGGACAGGGGGGCCTCTTCTTATTCTTAATATAGCTGTGTGAAATTGTTTGGATTGTGAGATATACTGGTTGAGTTTCACTCTGTTTGATTAGGAACTAACATGCCATTGTGAGAAACATACAGTCCATGTTACTATCCTGTCTGTTGATTTTCTTCTGGTTTGATCTGCATAAAAATCCAGTTTGTACGGTCGATTTCCCTTGAATAATCCTGTGCTGACACGGTTTTTAGTCCATAATGATTTTTAAAATGCATTTTTTGTTTCATATGTGTTGTGCCGGTTATTCTGCCATGGCAGCAAACTGAAGAAAATTGATTTTTGATTGAAATTGATTGTTCATTAACACTGTGTAGAGATCTCAAAAAATAAAAACTCAATTGAAAGACTTGGGGGTCTAATTTTCATTCAAATTAAGTTTTTTTTTTTTTTCTCATTTAAAGATTAGATCAGTGTAAAAAAAAAAATCAAATGTATTAATATTAATATTTGGAAAAATACAGCAAAGGCATAATAAATTTAACTCAATTTTTAAAAATAAAAATCAAGTGCTGAGACACTTGATTAAATCATTATTCGTAATGACGGTGTACAGTTGTTTAAACACTCTTCCATCTGAAGTGTACCTGGCAGTGCATTTGTTAATCTGTAAGTAATCCATTAATCTCTTTCTTGGCAAGACACTCAAGTTATTTTGTCTCCGCCCACTCTCTCTCAGGCTCACGAGCGATTGGAGGATGTTAAGCTGGAGGCGGTTCAAAGTAATAACGTGGAGCTAGTGAGCGAGATTCTGTCTGATATGAGCAGTCTGACCACTCAAGATGAAAGCGCAGCAGAACTCTGTCAGATCCTGAAGGAACCACACTTCCAGGTACCAAACCTCATTTGTGTGTCTCTCTGATGGCCTTTTTCATGAGATGTTGACTGTTTATTTATTTATTTATCCTGTAGCCTTCTCAGCTGTAAGGAAGTAAGATCACCTATAAGTACTTGAGAAATTGGACAAATGAGTTGAGTGTGTGTGTTTTAAAGGAAGATGATTTATTTGGTAATATGCCTTTTGTTCTGTTCTGTGTTCTCTTGGTATTTTCAGTCCATGTTAGAAGCTCATGACAAGGTGGCCTCTAAGTCATATGAAGCTCCTCCCACCAGCACCAATTCCACCAGCATGGCCAGCTCATCCCTCATGCCGGCTGACACGGTTCGCATGATCAGCATCCAGAAGAAGGCCGGAGAGCCTCTGGTGAGTGACGGATGTTCTCAGTTTCACAGGATTAGATCCCACAGTCGGTCAGATCTTTAGCTCTGTCTCTCTACTAACAGCTTGTGTTTCAAATCCACACAGTGCCATTTGGTTTCTCCGTGTTGGAAGGTTTGTGTTTGCATTAACAACGTCTAGGTTTAATTGTTAAACTAGATCTTCATATACAAGGAAGATCAAAGGCCAACTGGTCTCGAGCAGATTGTGTAACACCTAGTAAAATGTCATTGTGTCTATGCCAAGGTCAGAAATTCACCAGGGTCACTGAAAATAACCTTTTTATTCATTTATTGATTTTTATTTTATTAAAAGCCACTGAATATAGCATTTATTTAGGGATATTTTAAAATACGGTTTCATATAAAGTCAATGAAATAAACTTTATTTTCTTTTAATATAATAATATAATGCAATATCAAATAAATGATGTTATTTTCAGTGGCTTTTTTAGAATGCAATATAATATAATTAGTGCTGTCAAATGTTAAATTGCATTCAAAATAAGTTTTTGTTTACATAATATGTATAATATGTATATTATTTAATTGTTTGAGAGAACTAAATGTAATATAATAATATAATTATGGCTCGAATTAGAAGTTACATAATATACACCATTCACATCATGGAATGAAAGTACACATACGTGTGTGTGTTTTTATATATATATATGTATGTATGAAAAGTATATATTTCTACTTGTATATAATTTATAGAATACTTTGTATATAATATAAAAATACAATTTTCCTTACAATATGTATGCGTGTGTATTTATACATACATAGTAAAAATACACTGTAGACACACACACATACACACACATTGTGTGTAAACTTGGTCTGGGTATCGATTCAGATGTTCCGATTCGATTTTCAATTTCTTAATTCGATTCGATTTCAATTCTTGATGTGACAATATGAATGAATATAGATTTAATACAAATCCTACATTTATGAAATGACAACAGTGAACATAACTTTATCTTTCTTGCGCAATGTGAAATGCTTCCATACCTCTGACTTTTTATTTGAAGGTGTGGTTGGTATCTGGAACGCACCTGAATCCGCCATTTTATGAATGAAATGAATGAATAACGGACTCTCCGTTGTAACATAGCGCGAGGTAAATAAGGGGATGACACCTAGTGGATTAGACTAGTAATAAGATTAGCGTAAATCTTACGTTTAATGCTTGTGTAAATAAATATTGAAAAAATCCATACGTGTTCATTTGAGAATCGATTTTGAATCGACTACATTTTAAAAAACGATATATATCAAAAAATCCAAAAAAGGTTTTGCCCAGCCCTATTGTAAACGAAGTTATATTTTGAATGTGATTTAATAGTTTTGCAGCCCTAAATATGATAAATGAAAGAAAAAATATATATACTATACTATAATATAATACTGTAAATTAAACCACCTCATATAGATTATCCCTTCATATGTCTGGCTGTTTGTTCTGGCATTTCTGAGATTTAGTGTCGTCTCTTTTAGGGTGTAACATTCCGGGTGGAGGACGGCGACCTTGTCATCGCCCGTGTTATGCACGGCAGCATGATTGACAGGCAAGGAATGCTGCATGCAGGTGATGTCATCCGAGAGGTGAACGGCCGAGAGGCGGGCAAAGACCCCATGGCATTACAGCACATGCTGAGAGACTGCAATGGAAGCATCACACTCAAAATCCTGCCCAGCTACAGGGACACACCTCCAGCCGCCCAGGTCAGCACGCCACACATTCACAGCAAACACGGTCAAGTTAAATGAAAATATTCATAAGCGTTTTATTGCGTAGCAGTTTTGTGTTTAGTCATTGCATGGAACCGGGTTTGAGTTGTTTTTTTTTTTTTTAGGAATGCATCGATATCACTTTTTCCAGAACTGATTGAAACGGATACTTCTGTTTTTGGTACTTGCCCATAACGAAAAACCAATATTTAACAATTAAGGGTTCAGAAACCAAAAGATGTGATTTGGCATAGTTCATAGATCATAGTTTTGCACATACTTATGTTGGCTGGCAAGCTAGCAAATTATGATGCTATGCGACAATCCCCAAACTCCTGGGCCCTCGTGTCTAGTTTGTTGCTATATCTTTTTAGACTGATCAGACTTAGTTTTTTATTATTAATTATGAAAAAGTGAAAAATGTCCCATAGACTTGCATTGGATTAGAAAAATTGTGCCTCTACAGAAGCAAGTTTCGCTTTTGAAATAGCTTAGATAGTGTGAATAAATGTATCCATTCATTTGCATCTTTAGCCTATTGCATGCAGTCCACCCATTAGAACACAATAAGAGCTAAATATAGGTGTTGGGAGCGGATCTGTGTTAAACTCAAAGCCTTTCTGTGTCTCGAGCAGCTTCTCCATTAAACTAATTTTTTACACGTATCTAAGCCTTACGAATAAAAACACTGCAGCGAATTGACTGAATATCAATATAAGAACATATTAAGCTGTGTGCATGTGAGCTTTATTCACGTTTCAATAAAGTTAGCTTTATCTCTGTGACTTTATATTCAGGTTAATGACACATTAGAGCTGCTCCATTGCAGTAGCTCAGTATTGGAATCACTGGAGAGTACCACTGTAATTTTTACGATTGTTCATTTGTATAATATGTATAAGTGCATGTTTTTTGATAATAACAAAGTTTCAGGAGGAGCAGTAATCAAATTAATCGCAGCTGCTTCTAATTTCCTAATCAAGCTCCTCGTTACGTCCACCCAATCACATCCTCCCTACCTACTATAAATAGGCCCATCTCCCTCTCATCCGCATCTCACTCTTTTGCAATCCCTTCTCCTCCCTATGGGGTTCACCCCTAGGAGGCTAGGGTTAACCGGTGCTCGGAGCCCAGCCTGGTCCCGGCGAGCCCCCCGAAGGAAGTGGAGAACACGGAAATAAATTAGATCTGGCCCTGGCTCAGGTGGCGAAAAGGGGGAGGCGGTGGAAGACAAAAACGCAGATACTCAGGAGAGGAAGTGAGCGGTTTTTAAGGTGGTGGAGAAGAGTTCAGTGAGGCTATTAGTAATGAGGAGATTGGAAGCAGCTGCTATCGTTCGTGCGTGATCCTCCTGAAATTCGCTGTAAAGCGTCATTTGGTGGAACAAAAACTGGCCATCCTTAGATCATCTGAACTGCTAGTATCTTTCCCTAATAATCAGATGCTGAGAGGACAAAATAACCTTGTCCCATAGTCCTGATTTTAGTGCTGTAAAACCTTCTGATGGCTAATGTGTTCGAACAGTCCTTGAGGAGGAACAAGGAGAGACCTGGCCTCTGGGTCACTCAGAATGCCATCAAGCTGAAACTGAACATGGTTATCCCTATTAATAACACAACCTGTGCTAAGTAGGGCGGATGGGAGGAGTTAAACGCATGCACACTCTCAGTGTCTACTCTAAGGAGATCTGGGCCTGGAGAGAAATAGATCCTCAAATTCTTAGAGGCGTTACCTTCAAAGGTTTCTAATGTGTGCAAAGTGTTTTGCACAACAATTGGTCACGATTTGGGACACGCAGGACTGTAATCCGCAACATATTCGGTGCAAAGAAATGGCACGAGTCAAGCAGGTTTCACAGGTCCATGTATGATTACAGCACAGTTGCTGGTTCAAATCCTGATCTTAATGTCCTCAAACAGTGCTGCTGCATATCAACCCCGTGAGTGTTTCTAAGCAAGTATGTCCTCTACCTCCTTTCCCTGTTTGAAAACCTCACACAAGAGCAAACACCGGGGGCGAGTGTTTACAGGCCAAACCTACATTTCTGTCTTTTTTAGACCTGAACTTTACTCAGTGGTTTGGTTATGAGCAGAAAATGACCGCTGTGTGTTTACTGTTGGGAAATCTTGACTGATAAAGATCCACCAGGATCCATAAATATTTAATGTGAAAACATGCTGTTGTCCTTCATAGAGAGACCCATTTACAACACACACGGTCTCTGTTACCATTCATTTATTTCCAAGGAGGATGCAGTTTTCCAAATGCTAACAATGTGTATTGGCCCCAGGCATTACACAACAGATTTTGTCAATACAACATGAAAACACTTTAGCTTTATTGTTATCTATCAAAAATGATCAATGTTATATGTAAAAAATAACCTTCCTGCGTACGTTGGAAGTTCTAGAGAATTTCTTTTTCCTGTGGGCTATGACATGATTGCATTTTAGGCTATAATTAGCAGCTTAAAATGAGTCATGATAATACACAGGAGTAACAACACTTTCTTTGCCCCTTAGGTCTATCTGAAGCCACATTTCAACTACAATCCTGACACGGATAATCTGATCCCTTGTAAAGAGGCGGGTTTGGCTTTCTCTAAAGGAGACATTCTGCATATAGTGAACAAGGAGGACCCCAACTGGTGGCAGGTGAGAAGCATTCAAATCATGAAGATTTTAATTCTCGCTATTAACAAACCATTAACCATGACTTTTGCCTCAAACTCCCCATTTGCTGTAATATTTAGTAAGATTAAGTTTGGCTATTGGAGAGGGTTTGGTATGTAGAATACAGTCATGTATTATGTAATATGTGCTTTTATAAGTACTACTAAATACTGTATTAATAACATAGTTATATTCCACATATCTTTGTTTTGGTGTGATTTATTGAATTGCTCAATTATTTGACATTGAAGCTTTCTCATCTAGGCATGTAATATAAATGGAGGCCGCACTGGCTTGATCCCCAGTCAGTTTCTGGAGGAAAAGAGGAAAGCATTTGTAAGGAGAGACCTGGATGGAACAGGTATAAAGGTTTATTTTGATATATATCTGGTGTATTTTTTTAAACTCTGGTTATGAGTTCAATTGTTTTAGGCATATATCGACGTTCCTTCCTGTTGTATCTATGCTGAAAACAAAGTTTCAACTGTGGGTTTGTTTTAGGAATCCTCTGCGGGACATTAACTGGAAAAAAGAAGAAAAAGAAAATGATGTACTTGACGGCGAAAAATGCAGGTGAGATTTGCAGGGTTTTTTTCATTATAAATGTTTAATCTTTCAAAAAGTGTGGCGTTATTCTTTCTGTTCTGCAAGGTTTAATTAAATGAATTAGAAAGTGACAACTTTTTGTAACACTATACATGTATTTATTTGAAATGGTAAATACTGTAACAAAACAACATGTTTGCATTTTACACTCTTCAGTGTTTCATGACTTCATAAATAAATAATTCAGTTTCATTATTAAAAAAAAAAATTAAATGTTGTGACATTAAAAAGTTGATATATATTATTATTTATTTTATTTTATTTTTATTTTTTTTAACAAATAAATGCAGCATTGGTGAGCATAAGAGACTTCTTCCAAAAACGTAAAAAATAATCGGACCATTTAAAAAATAAATAAATAATTACTCCAAACTGTTGAATGGTAGTGCAAGTAATTTTAAAATGTAAAAATTAACTTTCAAAACTCTCTTTGTAAATAGAATTTGACCGCCATGAATTACAGATCTATGAGGAAGTAGCAAAGATGCCTCCATTCCAGAGAAAAACTCTTGTGCTGATTGGTGCACAAGGAGTGGGTCGACGAAGCCTCAAGAACCGTCTGATTATGTTAAACCCGCTGCGATATGGAACTACTGTACCTTGTGAGTACCTAATCAACATTAACATTTAAAGGGATAGTTCATCTTCAGTCGATGGTCCCTAAAAACATTATTCAAGTCAATAGGGACCAACTTGAGGTTAACCATCCCTTTAAAATAATTTTACTGGTAAAAGTCGTTTTACCATTAAAAAAAAAAAAACTATGAAATTCTGATTAAACTTTTTTTAGTCACATCTCGGCATCCACGTGAGGAGGAAAAGGATGGCCAGTCATACTGCTTTGTATCCCGAGAGGAGATGGAAATGGACATCAAGTCAAGTCGCTACCTTGAGCATGGAGAATATGACGGCAATCTATATGGAACCAAAATCGACTCCATTCATGAAGTCGTTCACACAGGACGGACTTGCATACTGGACGTCAACCCACAGGTGAGAGGTTTTGATGTTTTGCTGTGAATTGTATTCTGCAATAGGCCATACCCTTTACGTATTTATAGCTGGTGAGGATGTGCTACAGGATGAACTACATATTTTCATAATCCTGTCCAGTGATTCCTAAACTTGTCAACACAAAACTCCTTTGTCGTACAAATTTTATTTAAATTACTTAAACGTCCCTGATATTGCAAGGTCAAAAAAAAAAAAAAATGTAAACCTTCAAAATAAAATCTTTGCAAAATGGAACAGTATTATTTTGTGGTGGCTTAGTAGTAAATTAAAAAAAAAATTCCAAAGTAATTGTTTTTCTGAAAATGATTTCACGATTATGTAAATTTTAGGTGTTTGATAGAGATATATATAAAACAAATGTATACCGCGTCTTAAAAATGCAATGCTTATTGTGCAAGAAAATGGGATTGGATCTCTCTTGTTGACGATTGACAGTAATTGGTCTGAAGTCATTCATGATTGTTCCTGAATTTATTAGACAAGCAGTGCTTAAAAGTGGGTTAGTTTAGAGATGCTGTGCTGTGCTATTAGACCATCAGCAACCAGTACAGTTGCATCAACTTTCTCTCAGTCATGCCGTCTTAATTCATCCATTTAAGTACCAACGCTACAAAACACATTTGATCAAATGAGACTTCAGTATGACATACTGTTGGTTCGCAAACATTACACAATTCAGAAGGTTCGCAAATAGATGTTGATCTGGTGTGCTCCTGAGTGATTGGCTAATAGTTTTTAAATTGTCAATATAATATACATATTAAAAATTAATTAAACGTGAAATGTACATGAGTAAAGTAAAATGATACTATTGCTTGTAATTGAGCCAGTTTGCCAAACCCCGTCTAAAAACACACTCTACCTAATAACACAAAATTTACAGAAATTCATATTTATGTTATTTATTTATTTGTGGATTACAATTAATAGATTCCACTTTGAAGCATTTGAAATTAGTTTGTAAAAGGTGTCGTCATACAGTTGGTTGGGTTCTTTTTTTTTTTTTTTGGCACTAACATTTTGACCAGTAGGTGTCACCTGCAAAAAGACTTCATGTCATCATGTGCTCTACAGGCACTAAAGGTACTGAAGACATCAGAGTTTATGCCATTTGTGGTTTTCATCGCTGCCCCAGAGCTTGAAACACTGCGGGCCATGCACAAAGCTGTGGTGGATGCTGGGATCACAACCAAGCTACTGACGGTCAGCCTCATTTCTGTCTTTCTCAATATTGTCCAAATAATGTAGAAACATTGGAGTTATCTTAAGCTCATAGTTTAAGAAATGGGGCCGGTTTAGCTGATAAGGCATGGACACAGTTATTTTGCACCTGACCTGATCGAATATGCATTTGTAGGAGTTTTCTCTTCTCAGACACGCTCTTTATTGGAGAGTATTCAAATGAATTATGCAACAAGATTTCACTTTTGTTGGGAGTTAAATAATGCAAACACTAGTAAATTTCCCCTCCCATTGGCGCAGTTTTGGAATCGCGCTAATTTGTCCCATTTAGTAAAACTATCCCATGGTTCTTTAGCCACAAGTAAATGTGGTCACTTCTTTCTGTCTTTTAGGAAACGGACCTAAAGAAGACAGTGGATGAAAGCGCCAGGATCAAGCGGGCGTACAATCACTACTTTGATCTGACTATAGTTAATGACAATCTGGACAAGGCCTTTGAGAAACTGCAGGCGGCTGTGGAGCAGCTGACCGCACAACCGCAGTGGGTCCCTGTCAACTGGGTTTACTGAGACTTACAGTGGTCCAGACACCACATCATCGGCGGTACAACCGATGCGTCAGAGGCACAGAACTCAAGTTCACACTGAACGGACCCAGCGCTCACTATGCAAATGTACACTAGCCATCCAGTCACGACAGACATAAGGGAAGTGTACTTATTTATTAACGTTTTTATTTTCTACTGACTTAAATATTGGAGGAAAAAAAACCAAATAGGACTTTTTTTTTTTTTTTAAATAGCGAGTAAGTATAAGTTGCGTTACAGTATTTAAAGCAGGGGTCTTTAATTTTAGTATTATAATTGTTGGTTTACAGTGCAGGGTTCATCTCTCATTTCTTCATCTGTCGTACAGTTCAATCACTACAGCGTGTCATGCAGCTTTAGTTTATGCAGCTTCTGACTTGATAAGGTTTTTAAGTGTCATCTTATCTTCTTTCATTTCAGTTCAATGCAAGGAATGCTAGGAGTAAGCCAATTTGATCTTTTACAATATCACAGTAGCACTTTATTTTACAGGCCTGTTATGTATGTACTATAATAGCTAGGTACTTATCCTGAACCTAACTTTATGGCCCAGAGTATACTTCGGTTTTGACGTGAATGCTTAAAAAGGTAGTTCACCACCCTGATGTAGTCCCAAACCTTCTGCATGTCTTTCCGCTAAAAGAGATTCTGAAGAATGTGGGTAACCAGAAAGTTTTATTTTTTTTACAGTTCTGTTGCCCATGTACACACTAAGTTCTTCTTATAGTAATTACAACGACTAGTCCTATGTACCCTACTGTACGTAGATACACTGTATTACCAGTACTTTTTTAAGTAGGTGCATTTTAATTACAAATAAAGTGCAACCAAAAATCCTATGAAAGTCAAAGGGGACCAGAAACCATTTGTTTATCCACATTCTTTAAAATGTCATCTTTTGTGCTCAGCAGAGGAAACTAATGCATTCAGGTTTGGAACAACTTTAAAGTGAGCGAATAACATAACTTCATCCCATCTCTACTGAAAACAAGCTAATGAAAAAGCTTGTCAGACAGATCCTGAGCTTCCCTTCCATACAGTATTGCAAAAAGACACAAACAACAGTATTATGTTAAAATGCATTGTATTTGATACACGGTAAGTGGAAAAACTACCTGGATTTATGAATGGCAGTAAAGCAATGACCCACACCCCTATTAGATTGCATGACAGGAACAACATGGTGGATGTAGTATGCTCCAATTTGACCCATACTTGTACTATATATAAAGCTGGGTAGATTTCTTACGAATTGTAATCCATTACTGATTCCAGATTACATGACAACATTTGTAGTCAGTAATGTAATGCGATACGTTACACATTTTAAGTAATATAAGCAGATTACTTTTGACCGAACTCATTTATCACATCGATTTAAACAGGATAATCTTGTACTATTATGATGTAAAAAAAAAAAAAAAAACATATTAAATTGTAAATTGGGACATACCTAACCCCACCCCTAAACTTGGCAGCAAATCAGGTAATGCGGTTGAAAACCCTTTTATTTTTGCCTCACCCACTGATCTGGTAACCTATTACTGACCTAAATTTGGAAAGAGTACAGCATACACTATATGTGTACTTTGTGGATGACAATTTGCATCTAGCTGTGTAAAAATCTATACTTTAGTGCTCAGCTTATACATAGAGCAGAACGCACAGCCTTTCAAATATCGTCGTTTTAAATATTATCAGGTGAAATGTTAAGTTTCGTTCTTGTCCAGCATCTGCACCAATTCTGATAAAAATATCTTTGTCCTATTTTTATTTAAGCTGAGCATAAAAGCACTGCAAACATAGTACACTCTGGGCTTAATGGCTGGTTCACACAGATCAAGTGTTTTTGTTCCATCGGGTTGGTTTTTAATGACTTTTTATATTTTATATTCTCGCTCTATTTCAGTGTCTTATCTTGTGCACGTTGAAAATGCACAACCTTGGCTGATTTTTCCGTACTGCATCTGGATTTCTCTGTGGGGCGCCTGTAGTTTTTATAAGCCAAAGCCTGTTTTGTGTGAACAGCCCCTAAACCTAACCTTAACTCAAGTCTAAGTTACCTTACATTATATGACCTTATATTAAGTGCATGTACTATAAGATAAAGTGCATCCAATATCCTTGTTTTAATTTTATCGTTGATAATTATGAGCTAAATGTTGCTTGTATGTCCTAGTATACAGAATCAGCACCGCATTTAGCTCAATGCCTTTTACACAGGCACAGAATCACATTCAAACATGAAATATAGACCAAGTGTGTCATGATCACAAGCTACCTGGCCTCACAGATTCAGAACCTCTCCTCTAGCTGTATGTAGTGATGTACCTCTGTCTCTGGTGTCTTGCTCCAGTGTCTTTTTCAAGGCTTTGTAACTGATTTTTTATCAGGCTTGCATATTCACTTGAAAGTTCTATATTTTGCGATACAGAGAGTTGTATTTTCTGAAATTAAACAGCTGTCTAATAAATTAATCTTAATTTTGGACCACATTGCTTTAGAGTCTTTTTTATTTTCTGGGGTCTTATTTAGAAAGTGTGTGTGTACGCTCCAATTTGGTTTAAGAGAGTGTGTGTGTGTGTGTGTGTGTGTGTGTGTGTGCACTTAAATCCACATCAACTCTTATATTTGTAAAAACTGCTTTTGACTTGGAGAGATGTTTAGGGTCACTTATGAGTCTGAGCAGACATGATTTTTGCGTATTGCAGGTTTTTGGAAATGTGATCAAGAGTTAGGTCAAAAGTAATCAGATGATTATATTACCTAAAATCCGTAATGTATCTGCAAGAAAGCTTACATCAATTTAAACAGGATAATGTTGTACCATAATGATGTAAAAAAAATCTAAAATGTGAGTAAATTGTGACAACATACCTAACCCTACCCCTAAACACCGCAGCAAACCAGGTGATGCGGTTGAAATCACCCTAGTTTTGGCCTCACCCACTGATCTGGCAACCTATTACTGTCCTGCTGAGACCTAAATTTGGAAAGGGTACAGCATACACTATGTGTACTCTGCTGATGACACAATTTACATCTCATGCGTAAAAATCTATACTTCTTCAGTTTTGACGTTAATGCTTGTTCGTAAATAAGTTAAGATGGCAGAAAACTGGGTTAAGGTGTTTATGAAAATAGACAAAATATAACGTTAAAAATTTCTTGTGCTTTTTCGCATAAGTGTATTTCCAGGGTTGCCAGGTTTTCCAATAAAACCCGCCCAATTGTTACTGAACTGGAGGGTCACTCAGTAAAATTCATCTCCTGGGGGACAAAAAGAAAGGTTCCCTGGGTAAAATTGGCTTTCCGGGGGCTAAATACCACACTATTTGCGTTGCTTCAACACATGGACAAAAAAGCCGCTGCAGCAGTGTTAAAGGAGCCCAATTCCATGTCTGGGTGATACTGTATTTCCAATCTAAAACATTTGACCGTACAGAGGTACTAAAAAAAAAATAAAAAAACTATTTAAAATGAATTACAACTATTTAAAGACAGTTTGTATAAAACCGCTGAAAGGCCACTTAAGGATCCAAATGTTCTTTTCTTATCCCAGTTTGTAGATTGTCCACTGCTTCAGTGCCCTTTGGTCCTCCACTTACATCAGGTCATTTGGCTTTGCTGTTGTGGTCCATACAGACAGGGGGCACTAGAGATGCCAAGCCTTTAACGGCAATGCACAGCATGAGAGGAAGGCGATTTTCGTTTTTGCTGATTTTCGTAACCACCGAATCCTTCTCCTTAAGCAGTGTCACGTTACAGGACGCAAAGAGTGATGTAACCTTCTTGAAAACCTCATCAGTTAATGCAGCCAAAGCAGCATCTTTCAGAGAGGACTTCTTTCTTAAAGTCATATTTTGCACCTGCATGACAATAAACACAAAGTCAAGCAGAAAAAAGGAGATCCTGTTGCTTACAAAGCTGCTCAGTTTGTTGTCTGATTTCTTTTTTTTTTTTTTTTACAATGATGGCTCTAGATGAGCAAATTAAGGCCTGTATTTAACTTGAGACTCCTACACGGCTTGTCAACAACGTATGTACTTATGTATTGAGCTTATCAACAAAACATCTACACAGCCCTTCAGAGTACTTTTTTTGATGGATGGATACACTTTTTTTGAACTTCTAAATCTCAACACCCATGTACCACCATTATAAAGCTTGTACATTTTAAATATAACTGCTTATATTTGACTAAAAGAAGGAAGTCATATACACCTAGGATGGCTTGAGGGTGACCAAATCACGGGGTAATGAACTATTCCTTTTAACATTATACGTTGTGTTTATGCTCCCATTTTTGAAAAAAACTGTTTTTTGGTTACTTGATATGAAGATACTTACTAGATGAAGCAAAGCTTGCAGAGTTGCGTAACTGCAGCAGGATTTGAGATCAAGCAGGGCAGAGTCAGTCATCTCTACACGAGCAAATGATTAGTTAGGAGAACAAAGGTCAATCTGACAGCAGGTGCATTACAACAAACAACCATCAGGTATATCACAACGATACACTGACAGTGAGACCACTGATCACTTTAGTCACAAGTTAAAATGAATCTTTGTCAAAATTCTGCCACTTTAACCGAACTCACCGTCTAGGGAGCTGATGAGCAGATAGGTGGCAGTCAGAGCGCTGGGTTTCTTCTGCTTTCCAGAGGGGTTAGTATCAGCAGTCTTCTGTACAAGCTCAACTGTGGTCTTCAGAGCAGGTACTTCATCTAATAAACTGGGATCAGGCTGAGTCCCACCGCACAGGTCCTCTAGCTGAGAGAGAGGACAAACAAGATGCCCGACATGTCTATTATAACTACAAAAGTTTGGGATCAGAAAGATTTAATTTTTAAAAAATAAATAAAAGTGTATATTACAAAAAATTTAAAATAAGGTAACATAAAGAATTTTATGTTACAAAAGGTATAATAAATACTGTTCTGGATTCTGGGGAGAAAAGCAACAGTTTCCAGGAAATATTATTATATATATTATTTCCAGACACTGAAAACTGGAAATAACAGCTTTATCATTACAGCAATGAATAAACATTTAAAATGCGGACTTGATGAGCATAAGAGATTCTTTAATAAATAAATATAGCAGACAGTGCTTGACAAATGTATTATATTACCGAGAGAAAACAAATCTATTAGGAATATGTCAAAAAATAAATAATTGTTAAGGTGTAAAACATAAAACAATGGCAGCAAGAATAAAGATTTAGCTGTTTTAGTTTGTTATATGTACTTATGTCAAGTTTTTATTTAAGGTGACATCTAGATGGCATTTGTTGTGATTAATTCCAATGGTTTAAAAGAAACCGATGTAAGATTTCTCACTCACTGTGTCCTGCAGCACGCTGATGGCTTTACTGTTCTCCAAGAGCAGAGAGATCTGCTGGAATAATGAGGAGCGTGTGCTGGACGGGAGTGTAGAGAGAACCGTAAACTGTCCCTGGAGTCCTTCCAGATCTTTAGAGAGAGATAGTAAATCATCTTTATCAAAGCATGTTTTATGAATCATGTAAACTCTAGAATATTAACCAGCTGTCCTAACTAAAACTCCATAAGGTTAATATACAGTGCTGTGAAATAATATTTGCCCCCATCCTGTTTTTTTATATTTGTCACTTAAAGGAGTCATCCCTTGCCACATGCACTTTTTCAGGCTGTTTGGACTGCAGTGTGTGTTGGGAGTGTGTGTACACAACCACTCTACAATGATAAAGATCCACCAGTAGTTTTCTTTTAATTTAATAAAAATAAGTTGTCCCTTCTGAAATCAAGCCATTCTCAAATGCTTGTTGGTGTGATGCCACTCCCACAATAGTTGATTGACAGCAGCGTGTCAGACAGACTGAACTGGTGTCTTACCTCAGACCCGCCCTGAGTGAGCCGTCATCAGACCGAGACGCAGAGACAAGCAATGCTCCTAAGAGATCGAGGTGTTTTGTTGTTGAATGTATTAATGAACATAGCAGAAGTCATTTACCCCGATATCTGAGTGACTGAAGACGCGGAAGATTAACGTCACGATTGGTTCTGAAGAGAAACATGCCCTTGATCAACCTGAATGCGTTTGTCATGCAAATCATTCATGATCCAGCCTCAGTGAAGATTTGAAGCAGAAGTACACAGAACAGAGTGATCTCTAAAGAGCTGTTTTCGACAGGGTAAGATGATCTTTGAGAAATTTTTAAAACTTTCCATTAAGACCCTAAAGAATCATATGATCTAGCGGAAAATATGCTTTGTATGACTCCTTTAAAAGATTCCAATCATTAAACTAATTTTAATATTACATTACAAAAGTAAATAAAGTGAGTAAATACAGAGTGCAGTCTTTAAATTATGATTTCATTTATTAAGGAGAACAAAAAGCTGTCCAACCCTACCTGGCCCTATGTGAAAAAGTAATCTTTGTGTAATATTAAAATTTGTTTAATCATCTAAATCTTTTAGATTTGACATATGAAAACAAACAAATAAATAAAATAAAAACAAGACGGGGGTGAAGACCTCTCTCCCAGCACTGTATCCAGTAAACCAGAAATAAAAATAGGTACTTCTTTTGAATGATTAATGAATGCTCAGCCATGAAAACCTATGTTCTATATACTAGAAATGTGTTATTACGAATGTAATCCAGATGTTTTGCATTCACTATATCGACACCGCCATGTGACCCACCAGCGTCACTTTATTCAAAACCCCAGACTTTCATATCAATTTTTTCAGCTATTATATGGTAGGGAAGTGTGTGATGTCTGACGCAGCCAAGGTTGCTGCAATGGGCTAGTTGTGATGTCATTAATTCATAATTTTACACTTTCCAGTGGCTTATTTACAGCATAGTAACTATGAGAAAAAAATTGTATTTTATACTCAAAACGTTTCTAATGAGAGAGGTTTAGAGTGGTCACTGTGGTGTTACCTTTCTGCAGTTTGTTGGTTGTTTTCCCCGGTGCAGCACTAAGTGTGCTTACTTGCTTCACCTTCACTGGCCCGTCAACTTCAAAACCACCCCGAATATTTGGCAGCAGGCACAGTTCTGACAAAATAGATGAGAGTACATTCATACGGCTTGTCTGATCCTCCCAAATTGCCATTACTGGAATGTTTGAGTATATTTTTCTGAACTTCTGCATGATATAAAAATGTGGGTTGTGTTGATGTTTAATGAAAAGGTCTTTGCGCACAGAGTGTGAAATTTTAACAAATTTTCAGAGTGTGAAAAATCTAAATGCGTGCTACAGATGCGAACACAAAAACCTAATCAGAAGTTGTATTTATGATCAACGAAAGATTCAGAGGCAGTGTGTAAGCGTGATTAACACAACATGTGGTTGCATTTATATTTTAAAATGAAACAATTTTGGACAAAAGTTTCAGACTCAATAAAACGACCGTAAGTCTGCAATTTTCTCCTCCAATGAAGCAAAAATGATTTACCGTACTGCCCAGTTTGAGCAACTTCTAATTCAATCACACTGTAAGCAATGGTGGTTTTAGTGGGGATGTTGATAGACACATTAGTGTCATACCCGATTAGAGGCTTCCCTTTATCATTGACTGACACCTGCGGAGACACAAAAGCCAAAGGGGATAGTTTGTATTAGGAGGAGAGGAGAAAGGAGGGAAGGACCGGACACGTCCTCCTGGAATGTTGTTACAAGATGGTGATACACCCAAGAAAAGAAGAATGCACGATCACAAAAGCCCTACCTTTATTGTCTTATTGAACCCAAACATACCAGTGCAGGTACCACCTTCCTGAAGTTCCTCAGTGACGGTGCAGGGCTGAGTGGTGATGATTCTCTCCTTCACGAGCGACAGCACCTCCCTCTGGGACTCCCGTGTCTGCTTGATCAGAGAGTGCTTCAGGTCCAGAACTCTACAACCATAGCAGAGATTGAAGTGTGACACATGGATTCACTGTCAAACGTGCGTTCAACTACACGTGGAAGGTGTGTCTCAAGTCTTCATTGTCTAGAACTTTTCACCTACGTCAATACACCTGGATCAACTTAAAAAAAAAATTGAAATTTCACCTGTTGGTGCCGTCAAGATGATCTAGACAAATAAGCCAATAAATGTAGTTTTAACGACAGAATATATTTTGTCAAAACATTCAACGCTAATTTTAATCGAAGGAGTTTCAATATAGGATCAAAACAAATGACAACATAGAAGAAAATGAAAAAAAGAAAAAAGAAAAATCACAGAAATAAAACCTTGTGAACTTTACCATTTGTAAAAACTGCTCAGTAACTGTTGATGTTTTTCCACATATATACACAAGTCTACTATAGAGCCACTAAAAACGAAAATTGCGACTTTTAACCTCACAGAATGTTTTCCTGCAATTCCAAGTTTTCCTCATTGAAATGTTTTTTTTTTGCGGATTGTGAGATATAAACTTTCAACTGTAAGACAATTCCAGAATTGCAAGCAGACTGATTAAATTAAAAAAAGGGAAGGAAAAAACAGAAATATAACATGAATTTCAAACAGCACGCCCTGTACTTTCATTTCCTTATTTTCATTCACCAATGTTTTTATCTGTCACTATAGACGAGATTGACTTGTGTTAAACCACATTCCATATCACAACGTTTTCTTATCTGACCAAGCTTATGAAGACGGGCTCTCAACACACTCATGTCAGTCTCTCACCTAGATTTGGAATCCTGTAAGAGCTTCTGGATATCCACCTCTTGTTTCTTTAGGTTTCCAAAAGATGACTGAAGTGTGCTGGAGCCGGAAGCCCCCATATTAATGGTCCCCGGCCCAAGTTCTGCTGCAGCACTTCCACTTTTGTTGTCCACAACTTTGCCACTATAGGTCAAAAAGTCTGTTTCAGACACAGCTGTGGACAAAAATAACATACATCACATGACATCACATTGTTAAACACAAAACCTCCCGGTATTAAATTACACACACAAATAATTTGGGGAACAATTTTCAAATAGAGAAATTTGATACTATAGTCCCTTGAGGAAAAAGAAACATACACTTGTATAGTATATGCCAAATCATAAAAAGTATGTTTGCTTAAAAAAAAAACTGTTTGTGCAGTTATTGTGAAATAAATGGACACTTAAGTGTTCTTGAAGAGTACCATGTTCCTTAACATACTTTAGTAAACTTTTAAAGTGCATTTTGTAGGAACGTCAAATTGAAAGATTTTAATTAAATGATCGTTGTAATATCCTTTGTGGTGCTGTTTTATGTGTTGACTACCATACTGAGTTAGTACTTGATTATAAGGTTACACTTGTTACAGTGCAATTATACATTTATTTTAAGTACTGAGTAAAATAAATAAATAAGATTACAACTACATATACTGTACTTACTATATGGTTAGAGTTAGGATTAGGGTTTGACTTAAGGTTACTTAAATGTAATTATTATGCATCATTTTTTTACATATAGTAGAAAGTATATGAACCACGGACCATAAAATAAAGTGTGACGTTAACTGCAAATTTATACAAATGTTTTATTAATTACAAATACATTTAAAAACTTTATATAACAGAAATCACATATAAACATGCACTTAAGTCCTGCTTTAAGTGGGTCACACAAACACCCTAAAGTTGAGTAAACTGCATTTCATATAAATTTAAACATACCTGTAAGTATATTAATTGCCATTAACATCCAAAAATGCAATATTTTGTTCACAATTAAGGACTACTAATATATATATATA
This sequence comes from Enteromius anoplus, assembly GCA_032359395.1. Taxonomy (NCBI): domain Eukaryota; kingdom Metazoa; phylum Chordata; class Actinopteri; order Cypriniformes; family Cyprinidae; genus Enteromius; species Enteromius anoplus. The sequence goes on along the minus strand of JAUMHG010000060.1, from coordinate 8,701,025 downwards.
TATTTAATTATGTGTACTTTTATTCGCACTTTAGAAGTTATAGATTAATGATAAATCCAAACTGTCACACAGAATGAAAAGTCGCTCTGTACCTGGATTTATGGGATCTCCAACAAGAACATCATTTAGTTTGAAATCTGATATTAGGTACTTGGGGTTTTGCCAAAACCAGTAGCGGTTTCTCTTGATAACCAGAGCCAGAGGAGCGAGACCATCCGAGTCATTTAGACGGGACAGTGGGATCAGGGAACCATCGGTGTCGATCTCAGAGACCAGATTCTTAGTGGCTTTGGCAAACATCTTTTATCCTGACACAGGCATAAAACACACAAAACTGTCATAAGTGTATTTCATTTCAAAGAAATGCAATCCTATATCCTAAAACTTTCATCAAGTATCATACTGTAAAACTATCATAATTCCAAGGGATTCTTTGAGGTACCTTGGAATATTATTGCACATAAATATTCATTACTTTATTTTACAGTGTCATTGTTTCACGATATATGTAGACTATTTAATACAGTAATAGCAGTAAATTATACACAATGACAAGAAATGAATCTATAGTACAGGTTCATTAATATTACTCAATATTTAAGTCTATAAACAATAATAATATATAATCGTTGTGTGCCATAGTATTACACTCAAATGTACCACACATGTCTCATGTAAGTGCATGCATTTAAATACTTTATGTCAAACACTGGTCTCGCTAGAGCTGTGATGTACAACAAGCATATTGACATATTTATATATTTATATTTATATGACTCAGTGTGTTGTACTGTAACTGCAATATTATAATTAATATTTCCTTAGTTTTTATTATCTAACTCGTACCTATACATAATTTAGTGTTACACTAACACCGTGACACAGAATAATTCATGTTTCTCGTGGTGCCAAAGGGTAACGTTTCAATGTAGCGACAGAAACACTTATTGAAATCCTTTCTTCTCTTCATAACGTAACAAGTTTGACAGGAGTGGACTGACTTAATGCTAAAGTAACCAGCTTTGCACAGGCAATAGAAAGATCTCGCTCTTACCGTCTCTTGCTCTCGTCTCTTCTGTTAGAAGACATCAAGTACCGCCACAGCGACAACTGAAACAAAAGCCCAGAGAGTGGCAAGGTTTTTTGTTTAGCCCCGCCCCCACAAATTCCATTGGCTCACTCATAGACGACGAATTTTTATTCGCTGCACAGGTTGTCAATCAAAACATCTGCCTTCTTATCTTTTAAGAGAGGTTGTTGTTCAAGTTGTTTACAAGTTGCCGCTGAGAGAGAATTAAATTTTACGCTTAAGTTGCTATAATTTTATTTAATTGTGTCACAGACAGTCTTTAACATCTTTTCGTTTTATCTAACGTAGGTCTATCTTGTCCTATATGTCTTTCTGGAAAGCAAGTCCCATGAAACCGTTTCTTTATTTTTATGTAAAAGAGAGCAAGGCTTTGAGTATCTTGTGTGGCTCACTGCAGGGAGGTGCAGTCTGAGGGAAAGAGATAATGTCAGTCTGTCACACTAACTGGTTATGTCAGTATGTAAGCACGTTTGAGCCAAACATTCTGTAAGTCATAATAATGAGATACTTTCTCATAATTACGACTGTATCTCGTTATATTGAGAAACTTTCTCGTAATAATAACATTTATCTTTAATATTGAATTAAATATGACAATTTCTCGTAATAATGACTTAGTTGCTCGTAATAATGAAAACATTTCAGATAATAATGAGAAAGTTGCTCGTAATAATGAACTTTCTCGAAATGATAACTTAACCTACGCATGTGCAATGCATTATGGCACTCTATAGCAACATCTGCTGGTCAAAACCATGCAGGAAGAACCCTGCAAAACATTGCATATTGGGTAATCTAATTATATCATCTGTCATTAAAGCAGCCGTATGTAAGAAATTTATTGTAATAATCATAAAAAGTCTCTGTTATGTTCAACAGGCATTAAGAAAACATGTTAATTTCAAGTACT
>JAUMHG010000060.1:8663100-8682366 GCA_032359395.1 Enteromius anoplus | reverse complement strand
AAGCTACATACCTTCTATGTACATATCAGAGAACAATTTAAAATATTCTCTCAATGCATTCTATGGCACCTTTAAAACACCTCTTTTTAGACCAGCATGCCCATAAGGTGCCCAAACAGGCACAAATGCATTTGCTATTTCAACAATGTGGTGCAGGACGGATAAATGAGAACTGCGTCAGGCTGAAACTAGCAAAAACACTTCCACCGTGCCATCGAGCTGGATGTATAATAAGACCCTTGGACTCGAGACTACCTGGATGGAGACAGATTTCCTGCAGTTGTAAAAGTTAACAGATCTTAGTTTGGCACTTATCCTCAGAAGTGCTAGAGTGGGGGTCTGCTTCACAATAACGTGACTCACTGAGTAAGATGAGTCATTATTCAGTGTTGCAGAACTCGATTTAGCACAGACTGTTTTTAGCATGTAAAAATGTTGCTGTGAGGGTCAACGCTATTGTTCACAAGATTCATGAGAAGCTCGACATACTCATACTACAATAGCAATTCCACAGGTAATGCCCGGCACTTTATTAGAAAGCACATCTAAATCTTGTCTTATACTTTGGTCAATTATGAACTGATATAAGAGCTGCAAGTTTACATCAGCACCAAATAAGAGCTCTGCTTGCACGCAATGCTTTAAAGAAATGTTTAGACAAGAAATTGACCAATTGTTAGTAAATAGCATTGAGTCTGAGGAAATGCACAGAGGAAATGTGTGATTGTTTGTGTGCGTACAGCAGCCAAGGCATTCTTCAGTCCCAGGAGCTGGGCCGAGGGGGCGGGGCAAGACTCATGCTCCAGCATCTGTTTGAGTCTCTCTTTCTCCGTCGTCAACATGCACAGGGCTGATTTCATGGTTGTATGAACTGGAAACAAGCACAAAAAAGTCATGCATCAATTCAGGAATATTTATATGTATATATATATATATCTGTTTTTGATTCTCACATCTTAATGAAGGATTTATGTTACATGATTTATGAAACACGATCTGCTTGTTATACATATTCTTGCAATGCCTAATAATCTCTAAGTTATATGTTAGGAAGACAAAATGTGTATTTTAGCGCAAGTATACTCCACTTCCAATACAGCAGGAGTGTGAAGGGCCTTTCGCACAAGCAAGTTTCACATGCTGCCTTTGCCTCTTGAAACCTGCCTAAGATGAAGAAGTGATTTAAAAATATTGCTATAGTAGCAACGAAACAGGAAATGTGTGCAGTAAACTGTGAAAAATGTACTTCAGCTTAAATTAGATATTACTTTGAACAGAAATAAGCTGCTGAATATGGTTTCAGTACATTCTTGGTGAAAATAAAAGAGTACTAGAACCAAGTTCTGCTCTTAGAACCTCATATTTTTGGTACCTAAATGAGAAACCTAAAATTGAAAATATAAATAATAGAAAATATTAGAATAGAAAATATTATAAATATACTACTGTTCAAAATTTTGGGGTTAGTTGTGTGTGTTTTTTATCAAAGAAATGACTACTTTTATTCTACAAGAATGCATTAAATATATCAGTTAAATAATATATCAACTTAAATTAGTTATCAAATATTTTAAATAAATGCTTTTCTTTAGAACTATTCATCAAATAATCCTAAAAGAAAATTAAAATTTTCACAATTTTTTTTTTATATTTGAAAAAAAAATATTTGTTTAATTTAGTTTTGTTTTTTTAAATACATACAGTTTATTTTTAAAGTATTTTTATGTTGCAGCCTCGTGTTAAATTGCTTTCAATTACTTTTCACTCCATTCACCATAATGACCAATCAAAAACTGAATTGTCACAACTTTGTATATTTATTTAAAACATTTAATAATTAGATTGAAGTACTAAAGTATTTAAGCCCAGTACTTACCTGAAACACCTTCACAACCTCAAGTTTTTTGGTTGTGATGCAACAAGCTTTGCACATCATCATTTAGCAATTATCTGCCATTCTTCTCCACACCTCTCACATGCTTTAAAGGAATAGTTCACCCAAAAATGAAAATGTTGTCATCATTTACTCACCCTCGGGTAGTTCCAAATCTGTATGAATTTCTTTGCTGGTTACAGTCTGGTTACAAACTTTCTTCTAGATATCTAGTAAATTCATGCAGGTTTGGAACAACTTTTTTTTGGGTGAACTACTCCTTTAAGGTGTTAACTTTGACTAAATGTAAAAAGATTATAAAATATTAAAGATCTTTTCAAAAGGTTTGACAGTTTTATCAACTCAAGTGAAATACTGGACCTCTGATCACTGTGCAAGTCAAGTAAAGAAGGAAAACTTTTTGAGTGGGTTAGTGTACTACCAAAACACTTTTACCACTACACAAAACCACACATTAATTTAAAGCTGTGTGTCATGTGTCTTTTATTATCAGGGACATTTCTGTCAAGCAACTTTTGAAACAGAATTATAGTGGCACAAATAATAAACAGATATTTATTAATGTACATTAAAGGTTTGATTATTTGTATGTCATTGATGTTGCCTAATTTATAGTGACCAACCACTTGCAGAAAATAACAGATCTTCCACTTCAATTCTAATGTTTGCATGGTCTATAGCTACCAAATCCTTTCCAGGGGAATCAGCAGATCATTTGCATCAAACACTGTACTGGCATCCCTAAAATGTATAACTAAAAATACAATAGTACTCCATAATCTAGAAAAAAACAACAGGGCCTAGCACAGAAACCGAAGTATCCGAAGTGTTCGAAGAATCTTAGTGTTTAATTCTTGCTGGTCACCTTACCTACAGAGGTTTTAATATTGTCCAATCAAACCTTTTGACCTGTGCTAAGGGACCAGCAGGGTAATTTCTCTGACAATGAATGAGATGCTGGTTTTCACAATCTTCATGATAACAAAAGTGCAAAAAAACCATTTGCAACATCTGTCGCATTCTCCCGAGTTTTAGCTCTTCCCTCAGCAATTTCCTCCTGATGACATGTATTTTATATGCAAATAAGGCATTCTGAGCCAAACATGTAGGAATTAGGGGAGAATGATGAGGTATCATTTGTCACGTAGGATAAATGGTGCACTATTTTAGTAATAGATCACAAATACTAATTTACTGTGTCAGAACTCACGGTTGTTTGCGACACGACAGAAGTCTTCCTGAAGTTTGGATACATCTATAGGCGAGTCTAGAGGTTCGTAAGTCTTGTCATTGGTCAGGTCTACTGAAGAAAGGTTGGGATTGGATGCATGGAGGCGGACAGAGCCTGCTGAGATACAGCTCGGAACCTATAAAAATGAGGAGAAAATACCAGGTCACTGGTCAATTGTGGAACATTGTGTGTTAAATGGTCTGGGGAAAACATGACAGGAAATTTCTCTTACATGCACTAATATTTAATGTTCCTTTTGTGTAATACTTAAGGGACTTTAAAACGAGGCGTGACTATCATTGTCATCACACTATTCATGCATGTAATACATCAGCAAACCAGCTGATTCCATTAAAAATGAAATATGCATGGCTCTCTGGTAATTTGAAGTATTCATGGAGTGATTCATAACTGCCTCGTAAGCTACACAAAGCATTTTTCAAGGCATTTTGTTTGTTTTAATATATTGAAGTAGAAGGTCACGGATCACCTGCAGGGTTGTTTTGTTGTCTTTCCCGTAATTCTTGGGACGCCATTTTCTGGGTTGTCTCTTCTCTTTTTTCGGGCTGTCGTACGTTGAAGCCTAAACAGAATGCAAGATAGTGAGCCATTTTTTAAATTGGCTGATATTGGAATTTTTTATTGTGCATTTCCCCTTTTTTTATATTTATTTATTTAGCTTTGCCATCTTCTAACTCTCATCTAGCAGGTTTATAGTATTTTAACAACTAATATTAATTGTAATCTTTATCAAGTCTTAACATAAATATCCATTTTCATCCTATACATTGTAATTTTGTGGTGCCCAAATTCACTTAATTATGCATTTAGTGTTTTATTTGTAATTTATTTATACAAAATAATACAGAATATTGGCCATGCCCTGGCTATTGGGTAAAACGTGCAAAAAAAGTGCAGTCTGCTGATTTATACCCAGTTTTGTATTGTTACAATATCAGCAATATATGTAAATGAACAATGTGTATGTGTGCAACCAGATTTCTCAAATTATTTGTCAGCAGACGACAAATTTGCATTCACAGGAGCTAAAGTAAACAGCAGTTGTAATAAAATAAGGTGGCCCATTTGGCAGATGAATTTTCTGAATTATCACTCATCTGTAACAGCAGTTATGTGGAATCATTTGATTTATGACTGCAAAACTCATCATGGCTATCCTTCTGAAATTGTGCTATCAACTAAATGACCGTTTGTCAGTTGGGCCGTAGGCAAGAATATTAACAGCATCCACAGACACAGCTGGATCACTGCCTGAGGAAATAAGCCTGGCCTTTTTTTGAGGGCAGCAGTTTTAAAGATTTTTAAAAAGTTAGTCCAAGTAAAAATGGAATAATCCAAACTAATACTAATTCAACTAAATACATGTTTGTTGAATATGTATAGAAACAATCTTCTGATTTATGACATAATTATTGATTGTTAACCAATTTAAAGTATTTTATAATTACTATCATAATTTTGTGTGTGAGTGACATGTAACCTGCAGAGCGTTGATGGCTGGGGCGGAGTATGTGCGGTGTAACACCTCCATACTTTTTAACAAGTGATTCAGCTCCAGCAGCTGAGCCTCACATACTGAGAGTTCTGAGAGAGATGGAAACAAAGAACATTGTGCAGTAAAAGCTGCAGACGAAGCATCTTCAGAGTGAGATGCATTCATGAATTGGTGTGTGTGTGTGTGTGTACCTTTGGTGCACCTGTCCATGTCATCAGAAGACTGGAGCCAGGCGGTCACCTTGGCCTGGCTGGTAAAAGATACTGGCGAGTGGAGAGAGGACTGCTTTGCAAGAGAGGCACGCTACATAAAGAGAGAAAAAATCAATTTAATTCCCTAATAATTGTAATTTTAATCATTTTTAATCATGTTAACGATTACAAAGGGGGGTTCCTTCTGAATATTTTCACACACACACAGATTTGATTGATTTCTTCAATAAATTGCATTCACAGCTCTATATAAGGCACCAATGTTTCAGTTTGAGTTTAGGACACAGAATAGCACACATAACTGTTTTATTTCTTATTTCCTATAATCAGTAGCATTCATTTAAGTAATTCCAAAGTAACCTTCCCAACACTAGTACACAAATTAAATACTGTAAACCAGTCACAGTGTGAAAAATAATTTTCAAGAGACTATTTTGGGACAGTTGCCACAGCTTGAAAGAGCTTTTTAACGTTGAACAGTCCTTTAACATTCTCTCAAAGTTAAAGCACTTGCACAGGCTTTGTCATTTTATCTGACATTTATTCTTCCATCTAAACCCTCCACATGTCCCAAGGCGTTACCTTTCTGATGGACTGACTGTCAGGTATCGTGGGGGAGGAGGTGAGGGGGTAATGAGGGTGGAAGAGCGTTTTCTCATGAGGGAACATGGCGATCTCATTCTGCCTGTAAAGTCTGTGGTGACGCAGCTTAGAGACCCATTCATCAAACAGCTCCTGGGACTTGATCTGCAAGCACAAGGAGACCACAGTTAAAAGTTCAGGATGAAGGAAACCTCCTCAATCAGGATTCAGAAGCTGTTTTTCTTGAAGCTGCACTTTAAAATGGTCCAGATGAAGGCCGACCCCACGACTTTGTATTTGAAGGACCTGCTTCCTATTCCTGATATCAAGACTTCAAAATATACTTGGAGAAAAACAAACTAAAGCCGAAGAGGATTCACTGCTTGAGAGAAACATTTCATCTCAGACTCAAACTTTTTGTTGGGGTTTATAAAGCTTTTTCTTATAAAATTTAATCTGTTTTGGGATTGTAATAAATTGCTAAAACCTTTAAACATAAAATTATATACTGATAACAGTATAATTTAACCATAATAACCTAGAAGATAATACCGCAATACATAGAAATTCAACACAACAAGTGTCAAACAATTTTAAACATGTAAACAGCTATGCCTATTTATTTAGAACTCTACAGTAAGCAATTACTGTAATTATTAGTAATTTTTCCAAAATAAAAGTTTTTTGTTTACATAATAAATGTATATGTATTGTTTATATATACTATGTATACATAAAAAAACATATACATGCATATTTTTCATTTTATATAGGATTTTTATTTGCATATAGTGCGTTTATGTTGTATGTGATATCTATATATAGATGTAGATATGCATACATACATATATGTATGCAAATACTATTAACTAATACAACTAACTAGTCTATTAAACTAATGCAATTCTACTTAATTATAATTAAACTTCAGAATTAAATTTACATTTTTAATGTATATTACCTAAAACAATCCATTACTTTAAACTGAAATTTAATTTATACTGAGTTATTCTGGGATTTAAAATTCATTATCAGTTCTGAATATCAAAGTACTGTACATCTAAACTCTTTCTCCCATAGCCACAAAAGCTCCATTAAAGAAATAATAACCTCTTAGTGCTACTGTAGTACAAGGCTATAGCAAATCTCCTCTACTAACATAATGTAAACATGTTCCAGTAAAACCGCTGCAAAATTACAGTATGCCCCAATCTCCACTAATGCTTTTCCTGTGACCACAGAGCATTCTGACTCTAAGTTCAGTCTAATACTGCAATTGTTGTGATACCTTCAGGTGATAAATGTTTTCCTCGGCGTCCAGATCAATGCACTTGGCTTTCTTCTTAATGGCCATGACGGACAGCCCCACATCAATGCAGCCGTGGAGCTTGCCTTTCTGGACCTGCACAGAGCACAGACAGAAGGCTTGACCTATAAATATCACCTTGTATATCATTACAACAGATGCTACTTTGTTGCAATGCACTCAAATTACTACGGAGCAAATATGTTGCTCCTGGTTAAACCTCAAATGAATACAGATTCAAATTGAATTCTTGGCTCTTGTGCTTTTCCACAAATAATAAAATCTACTGCATCCTTTAAAAAATACAACAGAATGATTCAACAGCCCTAGTCATCCCATCTTACTGAGGATATATCGTAGGTTTGCATGAATGGCATAGATAAAGGGGTGACAATTGTGAAGAATTTAAGTATTTGATTTCATTAATAAATCTTTTAGCATTAGCATTGGAAAAAAGTAAAGAAATATTACATTTAAAAAATAGTACTGACAAACACTTTAACTAAATACTAACATATAACTGACTAGTCAATAACTACACTGATTAGTTAAAACATTAGTTAAAAATTACTTTTATCCCATAAACTCACTAAATTGAGAACGTGTAAGCATATAGCCCTCTATGAGCATATTGTGCATTCAAAACAGTATATTTCACAAAAGATGGCAGTTTTTAGCACATAAAACGCAAGAGAGCTCTTGCTAATTTTGCTAATGCATAACCTTGTCAGTGATCTATTCAACTAGTGCCCTTGATTTAGAGGCCAAAAAGGCTCCAGCTACATCTGAAAGATATATGGTTCGGCTTCATTATAATTTAATACCCTGGCTCTAAGCGTCTACTTCCTAATGCTGTTTAGGAGGGCAAACTGGCACGAGGGAAGGTAGATGGTATAAACAGTTTCTGTTATGAAATGTACTGTTTTACATTTGCAAACTATTGGTTTTAGGCGATGCTATCAAACCCTGGGGACATTAACTTTGATTTTACATTCCCACAGCTTGAGGCTTTTATCAGCAGGAAACATATATTGACAGAAAGATGGAGGTTTAGGACCTCTTAAGATTGCTGGAGCTCCGTGAAGATGTACATGATGGGGAACTGACCACTAAAAGTCCTGAGTGCTTTAGTTCAATGGATTGAATGAGTGTGTGTGTGTGTTTGTGTGTACATGTGGGGCCTTTTAGACTCACATCAGCTGCGCATTTGGCGTACTTCAAAATGCCCTTGTCCAAGTAGAAGAATCTCTGTGAAGAAACAAGCACAAAAAGGAGAGGAGAAACTTGGGTCAGATTTATTTGGTAAATGATGAATGTCCTCTCAGGGGATGCTTACGCACTCTTGATGAATGAGCGGCTGTGTATCGCTATGCCTCTTTTCTGTCTATTCTTGTATTTTCTCTGTTTGGTTGAAGGGGGAATATGGGTATTTTTGGAGAGCAGACCTTTGAATGGCTTACTCAGGGTTGCATCTGAATATTAAACTGGCATAGAAGAAAGTATTTTTGCATCAAAACATCCCCTTTAATTGTGTTGTGTGCTTAAATTGAGCAAAATGAATGCTTTTTTTGTCAACACTGAAAAAAGTGAAATGAATGTGCCATTTATTTAAAGTGCATTTTTAGCCTAATCAAAAATCACAATTTCTGGTTTAACCGGCTTAGTTCAGTTTGGCTAAAGGAGCCAGCTTTACTGACTGCAGACAATACTGTGTGTTTTATTAATGTTTCTGGTCTAGTGTTTTCATTTTTATGGTTAGATCATATTGTCATGAGGGTGGCGCGCTGTGAGCTCGCGCTCTCGCCTCCTTTGCGGGCAAGGCAGGCAGGACACAGAGACTGAATTAACTCAAAACTAGAATTTAATGAACAAAAGGAAAACAAAGAAAAACGCGAAGAGCTTCGCAGAGCTCTGACGCGGACACCAACGAAACTTTAACCGAACATGACATCAACTGAAAAAGACACGGATTAAATACACTGAACTAATGACAAAAACTCACGGCACCTGGGGAGACAATTACACACTAAGGACCGGGGCGGGGTTTACAGAATGACAGGAGGACATGAGGGAGACTGAATGAAAACAAAACACAGATCACAAAGACATGGAACGCCTGGGGGGCGTGACACATATGATGCATATTTTTAAAATATAGCACAATAAACATTAAGGTCTTTCATTAATAGTATAGCTCATTTAGTTTTTGTTTATAATGTTGTGATATTTATAAAAAAAAAAAATTGAAATAATATTTCAAAATAAATTTTTTTAAAAATCCATCAGAATCAGTGCAATGATCTCAGATCTGTAAATCTCTGCACAAATGTATCTAATATTCCACTTTTTCCCAAATATTTTGAATTAAGCACTGGTAGAGGCATGAATGCATGGCTGTTTCCTACATACCTTGTGCCAGCCTTTCATTGGCCACTTTCTCTTCTTCAGCATGTAGCCAGCCTGCTTCTCTGGCTCCTGAACATTGGAAAGACCACCACGCAAACCCTCCACGATTTCCCAGCTGTCCTGTACAATACAATACACACGCACACACTGTACAATGAGGTTTTTAACTCAGTGTCTCTGAAAATATGTTTAGAATAAATGTTGTTATAATGTTGAAAAACAATGTGAAACTAAAGAGTCGACAAATAAAGACAAAGTAAGAAAATGTTTATGGAATAGACATTATAGTCATTTAATATATAAGTAAATTAATATATACCCTTTTTTTTCAATTATTTTTTATGATATGTAAAACTTTCATGACATAAAATAATTATTATGATTCATAAGATTTTGGTCATAGGCAGAAACAAAAGCTTTAAAGTATAAAATCATGAATTTATAATAACATTTTGAATAAACACAAACCACTTACTGTGTGTACTTTATTAAACCATACTGTTTCATCATTTATAAACCTCAGAGATATATCTCGCACTGTAAAAATGACAGTGATTTTAATGGTGCAAACTTTAAATTCCTGTCAAATTTACAGGGAAAAAACATAAACTGTTCCCTGCATTGCATTTAAAATGTTGTTTAAATTTGAGGTTTTTCTTTGAAACAAATGTTTCTTCTTAGTTTTGTTCTTATTAGTTATTTTTATTGGTTTATTAGAGTTGTATGTTGCATGTAATGTTGTTTAATTAATGTTTATTGCATATTTCAGTTTAATCTCACCATGATGGTATTTAGTGTTTGTGTGAATAACACTGAGCACCTTCTATAATATGATCAAATTTAAAAGTTGCTTGTGATGAGCAACATATTTTAGTACTTTAATAGGTTGGTATATTAACATTTTATCAGTTAATAAAACTACGGTATTTAACTGTGAATTTAACTTAAAACTGTAAAACCTAAAACTTTTTTTTTACTTTTTAGGCCGAATTCCAGCAACAACAGCTCATCATATTATAATGATTAGAATAGTGTATTTAAGTAAAAAATTGCTATACATTAGCAGCTTTGAGAAAACTCTCATTTGGAGATGGTTTGGGTATATATTATGCAAATTAAGTGCAGGAACAAGGTCACTTATTCACAAAACTCGGGCTACACTGATATCAGAATGTGGGTACTTAACAATGTGCATACTGTTATCAATCAGTGGCAATTTAGAGAGGATAGCAACTCTTGTTATTATATAACGTGCTGACAGACGGGACAGAAATGTGGGTCTTCTTTCTCCCTCTTCAGCAAACTCTATCTCTTCCTCAAGGCACGAGCTGCTCTGCCCAAACACGCGCTCAGCAATTCACTACATCAAGGACAACTTTCAAAGAGACATCTCTATAGCCAAGGACAAAACCCAAACATGCATTAAGAAGCACAGAGTGCAACTAATGACACCAAGCGCTCTTACACAACAGCTCAAATCAAAGAGCAACACAACCTTCAAGGGATGCTGTGTTATGACAGTGAAACAGTCCAGCTGACCAGCCAACCCTTGTAAAAAGGAAGAACACTTCAGAATAATTAAAAAATTCATGAGTCTTACTTATTAGAGAATAATACCTTTAAGTAATACTAACAGTGATTGCATGTTATTTGCAATAAAAATTTCAATACTGTTTAAATTCAATTAGCTGAACTTTTGGTGCTTTCTTGACTCACTTAACTAGGACTTAAGTACATCTTTATATGTAATATAATAACTGTATTATAAACAAAATTACCATAAATTTGTGTTTCATGACGTTGAAATTTAATTATACATTTGTAATGAAGCTGCAGTTTAATACATTCAAAATATACAAGAACTTTAAATAAAATTATAATTTAAATAATAAAGTAAGATTAAATAACACACCACAGTTAAAATGATAAACATGCACTTTACATGTGCTTTAGAACACATCAAGTGTTTAAAGCAATCCAAAATATTATTAAAATATAATGAATTTACGTTGAAGTAAAACTTTTCATTTGCCATTATTACAAACATTATCCACACATATATGATGTAAACAAAATCTTTTCTTTGGGATGTGATTATTTGACAGCACCAATTGTACTTCATTAATATGTTACATGAATATCATATCATATATTCATAATATTTGAATTTAGTTATTAGATAGTTCTGAGGACATTTCTCTGAAGAAGTGGGCACCAGATCATCTGGTGGGATTTCAGCCCTCTTTGCAGTACTTTAAACTCTACACACAGCATAATTCCGTGATGTTGGTATTGAGAGTAACGTCTGCCACCCGAACAGTGAAACATATCTCCGCTTAGAAGGAGTAATGAGCTTTATAATGCTACCAAATGATGAGATTAGAGATTACAGCCACATAATCAGGTCAGCGTGTTCATCTGAGGAGAAGGACACGCATCCGCCCTCCGGAGCTCAGAGCATATGAACACACACACGTGCAGGTGTGCATATGCACACAGATATACTAATTCTATACACAACAGGAACAAACCTGTGACAAATAATGGCATCCAGGTCTGAGAGCAGACTTTTGAACCCTGCTGTATTTAGCCTTCATTTCCACAGAACATGATTAGTTTGCAACTAATTCCCTCAGACAAAAGCCTCAGGAAGTGTTTTGGAATTGCAATAAATTAAAAAAACAACAAAGGGCTGCTAAGTTTTTATTCATCCGCTGCTCAAGGCTCATTACATAGATAGGTTATATTCATTTTTCCCACAGTCATCTGACTGAGAACAGAGATTAATACTGTGTTTTCAGCGCAGCGGGTAATGGGACTGATGAAGATAAAGTGGAAAAGCATAGCTGAGAAATTTTTGGGTAAAGTCCAGAAACATTTTGTTTAGTCCACTGCCTTCTGCTTTCATTTGTGCTGCCAGTTTTTCAATTGCTTGCAGAAAATTATATATATATATATATATATAAACCTAAGCACTATAAATATTTTCTTTAAAGGTCTTTTTTGTATTACGCAAAGTATCAGGAGACATTAAGGTAGTTTAGTCGTCCTAAGACCTATAAACAGAACATCAGGCTCTTTGAACAAACACACCTGTTTCTCGTCACTCTATTCAAGCTAATATTTAAAAAAAGGAAATTTTCCTTGCAAGGAAATTTTTATGTGATCAACATCAAGTTTTTAATGCTAATAATTGTATGAATGTGTAAAAGAAAGAATATTGCAGTAAAAACAGAGCAGTTTTAGCATAGCAATGGATGCCAATTGTACTGCAGATCAAGTAAGAAGACTTGTTACTGCCAAGATATACACAGACATACAGATGCTGCACAAATATAGATGTATAAAATGGCCTGTAGTTGATCTAGACAGGTGGAGCTGGGGAAGATGGAGTGTATCAGAGGTACTCCGATAGCATGCTGCTGGACCAGTTTATGAGAAAATCAGAATCAGATATATATATATATATATATTCCATGGTCTGAATACTCGATTCTGTTTTGCTGGCCGGTATGCATTAAAATCATTTAATGCACATGTAGTTGCAAGTCAGTTTAATCACAGTACTAATTAATATTAATGCGCTGCTTTAATTAATACACACAAAGCCATACACATAACTCTCTCTTTGTCACACACACACACACACACACAGAGAGAGAGAGAGAGAGAGAGGAGATCGCAGATTGCCCTGCAAATGTTATTAATAAAACAGCCTTAAAGATACTAAATCACTACATTCAGTTTCTCAGCAACGAGGTGGTATGCTCGCTATTTTTGTGCTCAGACACACAAGTTGCATGTCTCTCTCTCAATCCACAAATAATTAAAACAAACGCTATAATTTATTTGAATAAATGTGATCTTACGGCACTAGTTCATCTCTGTGTCTGATTTGAAGCAAAAAGCGTAAAAGAGCCATAACTGACGAAAATAACTGTTATTTTTACCCTTCCAGTCAAATATTGCACTGCAAAGAGTAATACCAGTCTTAACTTGTCTATAACTTGCCAAATGACCATGGAATAAGCAGGAAAATCAACGGCTAACTTTAGATGCACTTCGCGGAGTGATGTTCTTAGCCTCTACGTTGTGCATTTAAAATCTTTTAATGCACAGCTAGACATCGATTATGCCTTACAGACACACACACACATACACTGCCCTCCAAAAGTTTGAAAACACCCCTGGCAAATTGTGGTTTTGGATGATATCAGCATAAAACCTTATCATTTTCTGGTGCAAATGCATTAAAGTAACTTGACATTATCACTGAAGTCCAGCAATAATCATTTTTCATTTCCAAATTCATTTTGATTACATAATAATGGCAATATATACAAGTCAAAGACATGCCCCTTTGCCAGCTGTGATGCCTGGTTACTGGTTTAAACTTGGTCCAGGTGTGAATCCTCTTTGGACGATCCTTTAGGAGGCTCAAGTCAATATTTGAATAAACTGACAGCTCAGATGCCCAGATGATGCAGAGCTGTAATAATTGCTATAATGGTGGAAGTATTTTCCATGTTTAAACTGTTTTTGCAATAAAATATGTTTTCATAGTTTGTTTTGTCCCTTATCAGTGCAAAAATATGACAAATTACAAAGGATTCACGCCAATATTGTCCAAAATCTCACTTAGTTGTTGCATGAAAGTGTATATATCAAATTTTGTCTTTGCACTGTACGTTTTTTCTGGTATGCAATGAGCACAGAATTTTTAAGAAACATGTATTTTTCGTGGAGAACAGGCTTTCATGCTTTTTTACTACAGAGGGTGAGAAAATGCTATAAAACAGCTGTATACTACATAATTCATGTCATACTGCTGGATGTCAATTTCCCAAAAGTATGTTACATCAACTACCTAGTTACAGTCCCAGCAGGACAAATATTAAACCACCAGATAAAACTGATTGGTAAGAAAATAACACCTTTACACACAAAGGTTTAACTGTTTTCTCTCCAAAGGTGCAGTTCGAGATACATACAGTTTCAGAAAATAAAGGTACAAAAGCTGTCATTGAGAACCTTTCAAATGCCCCTTTAAGGTACTGTAGTGATAAGGAAAGTGTGCCTTTTGAAACTGTACCACCACAGGGAAAGCTTTTATACCTTTTTTTATACAAGTGATGCTTGTATAAATATAGCTCATTGTCTGCCAAATCAAATGAATCCACACATACCTGTCTGCTGTCATGTTTGGAGGAGGAACTGCTATTGCTGTGAGATGGAGAGGAGATCTTCTGGGACATAGTGGAACTTTTTTCCTCTGAGCTCATCTCCTGCTCTCAGTGAGAGGGAGAACGTAAAAAGGAGAGGAAGAGGAGGAACTGGAGGAGAGGAAAAGAGGGAGGGGGAACCGACAGTTCAGCAGTTGTGGATCTCCATTTGCTTGTTCTTCCAAAGCTTGGACACAGTGTTCGGGCCTGTGGACAGATGAAGAGAGAAAGAAAAGATTGATCAGGAGATGTATGTGAAAGGCAACCTCGATGTCAGGCTTTCATCTGTACAGGTAATGAACACCATTCGCCCACCACAGGATATCAAATAGCAGAGTTATCTGAAAGTACAAAGGCTTGGTCAGCAGGACACACAATCTGAGGGCTGAGGAAGGATGCCAGCGTGAATCACTGGACATACTATAGATGTCGTCCCCGGATCATCTCCCACTCTCTCTTATGAAAGTTATGTGGGGGCTACATCGAACACACACTGACTCTATGAATCTGCGCTTCATTTATAGCAGCAACAGACGTCAGAGATCGCCGCTCTGTAGTAACCGTCCTTCCTCCCGTGTCTGATCTCATCCACGCTGCTCTATCTTCCTCTCAGTGTGGTTCTCATCTGAATTGAGAACAGAATGCAAATGTCCACTTGCTTTGTGTCTGGGTTTGTTTGAAGTCATGTGTCACGACAGCACCATATGCATACTCGTGTTACAGCTCCTGTGCTTGTCATTAACGCAGGTTACAAGGTATGGGATACATGCCGGATCCACACAAAATACGAGACATAAATAAACAAAACTGTCACAATAAAATTAAATTCATTCGTTTGAAACTGTGTAAGCAATTGCGGAGAACCATTTTAAATCATGACAATGATGTTTTGTGTATCCCCACAAATGTGCTTTTCATTTGATTATTCACCACAGACTCAAATGTTGCCAAGACTGATGCATTAACTGATATTTTGTATTTTTTTAATTATCTTGTTGGTCGACTATTTTTTTTCTTTTTGGACAACTGTTGGTTAACAGTTTTCTTGCTTTTTATTACTTTTTTAAATACCTTCTTTATTTGTGAACATACTTCAACAGAATTACAGAATAATATAAAATAAATCTATTTTGTGAAGCTCAAATTATTTTTATATTAATTCATTTTTTTATTCATTATGTCGAATTCATTAAATATGTTAAATATTTACAATATGCACACTTGCTATTTAAGTGTTATTTACATATCACACATTTTTATACTGACCATTACACACCAAAAAAATCCATATTGGTAGATTAAAACAAATTATACAATATATATGTATTTGAAAAGTATGGGTAACACCATAGGTAGGGCTGGGTATCGTTTACATTTTTTTTTGATACCGATACCTTGAGTGCGATCCCGGTTCCTGAACGATATCTTTTTCGATACCAATTTTATGACATCAGTCTAAACAAAATGGCATTATCTCAAAACACATTTTTTACAGCTTGTTGACATTTATACAGACTCAAAGCCTCATCTCCCGAATCACGGCAGGGAAAAAAATATATCCAACACAATGAATCCATGCTAATTAGTTTTAGTAAAGTTCAAAGTTTGCACATCTGTTATGCTACCTTTACACTAGTGCATTACTATTTATTCTTACAATATCCTTATAATTCTTTCCCCTCTGAAAGTTTTTTTAAGGCATAAAACATTTGTCTTTTAATTAATTAAGATTTCATTTTATTGTTGGAAAATAAAGGGGATTTTATATTACAGTTTAAAGCACTGAAGAAATACTGTTTTAATCATTTTTGTAGTAGCCTATTATATACATTCTACTGAACAATAGTAATATATTTCTGCTGCCATGTCCAAACCGAACTTTTATTTTGACGGCTTGCCATGAACACCTTTACAGTTCTGTGTGTCCATGATATGACGATAGATTTACTCAAATGAAACGGTCAAATGCTCTTGAAGTAACCCTCAGAGCAGTTTTGGAGATGTTATTCATGTAGTCTACTGTATTTATGTCCTCATTTAAGGAGACGCAAGACTTTAATATCACCGGAAGCATCATGCGCAGTATCCTAGTAAACAAAAGCGCGCGTCTGCAGCATACATTAACACAGAGACACGCAGAATTCATCTTTTTTTGCGGTTAAATATTGACAAATACAATTAAAAAGCGGGAGTGTGCTCACTTGTGTGTGCTGTGCACGCACATTTATGTGTGTGTGTGTGAAAGCGCAACTGAAATTGGGTCCAAACGACGAGACATTTTCGATACTCAATTCGGTCAGTACCTAAAAAGTATCGGCCTCGATTCCCAGTCCTAACTATAGGAACCAATTCTCACTATTGACTATAATATTGGCTGTTTATTTAGTCTTTATAAAGCACATATTCTGCAAGGCCATATTCTACATCCCTAATCATACTCAATACCTAAGTTTAACAACTAACTTCCTAAATAATAAGCGGCAAATTAGTCGAAACTAACCTTTAAATAAAGTGTGACCAAATTATGATTTGCAATAGTGGATCTTACTGTACATGTGCGAAGCATTTGTTGAATTTTATATTGTGACTGAGATTTGTTTCTTTTTTTCTGGCATGTGTTTTGATGGGATTTTAAAAAGCATACTCCATTCCGTCACTCCCTCACTTTTCTTCATTGTGAGCAGTAGCACAGGTCACAATGTGGGACACGGGAATGCAGCAAGGTTAATTGGATTAGTTTTGCACTCAACAAACCAAACACCCCTTCATTTCCATCAGCCTGTGAAGTGAACGGCAATCAAAACACACATCCTTTCTTGCAAATTTCTCTCTCACTCTTGTTCGCTCTCTCTTCTTTTAGGGAAATTATACTACAGCTGAAGCTGTCTAAAATGCCTCCTCTCTGGGAGCAGCACACAGGAAATTGTGAAAAATGAGCAGTACTGTATGTCGACTCTTCAGCTAATGTGTATCAGCATCATGTGTCAGCTACAAGTCGGCATACTATGACTTTAACACTTCCTGTGAGGACGGAGTAATTTGTGTCTCTTAATTGAGCAATGTGATGAATAACCAGCCTTAGTGCTCTTGTGTTCATTTTATCTGACATGCTATGACTTGGATGACTGAAAACCTTCATAGACATGCTGACGTCCTGTCATTGAAACTGTCCTATCATATACAGTAACATTCATCGTGCATCCAAAGTGAATAGCCAAGACAGGCTGCCATTTACACCTGATATTGCCATGCATTAAAATGGTTCTCCTGTCACAACTTGTAAATTTCATCAATGAGAGGGTTTTCGGGGGCAGTTGTGGCCTAATGGATAGAGAGTCAGACCTGTAACCCAAAGGTTGTGGTTTTCGAGTCCCAGGTCTGGCAGGGATTGTGGGAGGAGCCTTGAGCAAGGCACAGTTCCCCCAACTGCTCCCTGGGGGCTGCAGCACAGGCTGCCCACTGCTCCGGGTGTGTGTGTTCGCACTTGGGCGGGTTAAATTCAGAGCACAAATTCCGAGTATGGGAAACCATCCCTGGCCACATGTCACTTCCTTTCCTTTTTGGTTAAGTATAATTTTAGTCAATGTTTAAAGGGTTGTTTCAACCAAAAATAAAAATTCTGTCATTAATTACTCACCCTCCTGTCATTCCAAAGCCGTAAGAACTATTTTCAGAAAGATATTTTTGATGATTTCAGAGAGCCATCAGACCGTCCATTGACAGCAATGCAACTGAAATGGTCCCAGACTCAGAAACGTGGTAAAAGCACTGGTTAAACAGTCCATGTGACCTCACTGGATCAACTTCAGTTTTGCGACGATAGGAGAATACTTTTTTGTTTATTTAAAATGTTTCTGGATCTGGGAACATTTCAGTTGTGTTGCTGTCTATGGAGGCTCAGATTTCATAAAAAATATCGTAATTTGTGTTCAGAAGATGAATGAAGGTCTTACAAGTTTGGAACGACATGAGGGCGAGTAATTAATGACACAATTTAACTCTTTAAGCACTTATTTTATTACATTTTGGTGTTTACACTGTATACCTTCTCAAGGTTCTGCAGCGACTTTGAAAACACCAAGAGAGCTTTCTAGTGTCATTTTAGGGGGAACAAAACAGCTGGATAGTTTCATGTTAAGTTTCTCCTTCTATTTAGGAGGTTGTGTGTTTCTTTTCATCTCAGATGAGTCAAATCAATCAGCGTGAAGTCGATTGTTTGAATTGTACAGCAACTTCCTAAACCACTTACTGAGCAATTGAGGATACAGATACGGCTAATTACGGTCGCAGCATGTAGCCGCTTTAAGTAGCTGTGGTGACTGGTTTGTTCCGGTAAACAGACTCCTGGTTGTGAGTAAACGGCACTCTCCACCGCCGCCTGTCTCACCTCACCCCGTGCCACTTCAGAAGCCAACAGAGAGCAGCTGCCGACGTGTGCCGCCCCTATTATTTATTCATTCACTTTCCACTGATCACACTCAACACACACACACCCACCCATAAGTAGCAGGCATGAAATACTTATGCAAAGTTAACATCCTGAATTGTGATGTACAGTAATCCATCAAAAATTGTTTAAACAGCCTTTTTCTGATTCTTTAAGCATAATGCACACAGCTGTACTAACACTATTTATTCATAACAATTTAAATATAAATATTTTAAAAGGCATGAAGTTGATGGTATGGGAAAAAGTTAGTGCACATATAAAACTTTTATAAAAATGTGTATTGCAATATATGAATTCCATCATCATCCTCATGACCAATTATACACTTTAAAGCACCACCACAACACCAATATACATTTGGAGAGTTTATTAACACATTAACCCCTTAACTGTCACCGTTCCGAATACGGGACACCTACATTTTTTTTTAATATATGTCCTGAATTA
>JAUMHG010000060.1:8614675-8645908 GCA_032359395.1 Enteromius anoplus | reverse complement strand
TCATGAACCTTCCAAATAAGGCAAAAACAGACTGTTTCATTCTAGGGTCAAATTCTAGGGTTGTAAATGGACCTGTACAACCGTTTCTGGGCATTGTTTACCCTTACCTAAGATATATACCTTCTATGTACATATCAGAGAACAATTTAAAATATTCTCTCAATGCATTCTATGGCACCTTTAACTTGAGTTGGGGAACAGACTCTACTTTTGGCCAATTTATCATTATGATAAACTGCTCAGCATGTCTCTCAGCAGCTCTACTGAAATCAGTGTGGTGTCCTGTTGCTCTGCTCCATCTGTCTACTTGAGCAGAACATTAACCTGTCCTATTTCAGACACACTAGTTGATTTACAAACACTTCAAGAAGAGCAAACATGCTGTGTGGGGTTTTAGACAAGTATACTCAAATTGTGTGTGGTTTGCAGTATAACCTAAATATTGTTTTATGGTACAATAATTTTATATCAACATTACAGTTCTGTTATTTTAATGTAAATTCAAACATGCATAACCATGTTCCAATTCATATTTCCGATAATCCAGTGAATTGCTGCAAAAAATGAAAGGTTGGAAACAGACTAAACAAAACCTAAGATGAGATGATTTATTATTTATTATAAACAAATTTAAGTTATTCAAGGTATTTGTTTTGTTTTACATTATGTATAGGGATGCTCATTTTAACCGGTTAACCGGTAACTGACCGATTAGAATTTTGACCGATTAATACAATCAGTTAAACGGTTTAAAAGGTCCTTTTATTTATTTATTTATTTCAGTATTTTACCTACTCATTTAAATCTCATTTTATTGGCCACATTCACACAGCAGCAGAACACAGTTGTTGAGTCCTAATACAGGGAGTGACACCACGTTCTGAAACCGAACTCACCTGGAAATGCTCAGGACTAACAACCGCGTTCTCGGAGCACATGCGCTGTGTGAACAGAACAGGACTCGTCATTCATTGCTGAAGAGAGCCGCTCTGCTGGACAAACGCGCTTCTACCGGGTGTTTTTATGTGTGTTTTGGGTAACTTATAGTAATGGAGAAATGAGCTGTGTGTCATCTGACAGTTTTATTAGATATCTTCAGTTTTGTGTTCTGTGCGCGATTCATATGCTCCGCTTTCCATCCAAAGCTGCTGACGGTTAATGAAGGGTTAATGAAAAAACTCGCGCCTCGATTGGACTCCTGTCATGTGGTAAGACTTAGTTTTTGTGGACGTTGCCATGGTTGATACTAATTGGGTCACTGTTGCTAACTTTTTTTCTTTTGTTTTCTTCGTCTTCTGTTGTTTGCTAGTTTTTGAGCATGAACAATGAATATTACTTTTTTTAACGGGTCACATGCGCTTATCCTTTCTAATTGAATTCAATTCTTATTTAAAATAATGTTGTTAGTTAACCGGTTAATAATCGGTTAACGAGCGTCGGTTACGAGAAAATAACCGAAATGAGCATCCCTAATTATGTAACAATTGAAAACAGTATAATTTTTATTTTTGTAAGCCGTTTACATTTAATCAAAGGTTATTTAATTAAACCTATTAAGTAAAAATTCGAAATAATTTTAAATTCAGTTAAAAATCTGGTACTTATCTGTTACTTTTTAATTTAATCCCTTAACTGCGCCTTAACTGCACATTGCAACATCACAAATCGGATTGTGATTGAAATATGATGAACACTCCGGAGGCATGGAAGTGGCTCAGAGTACGGTTGTGGCGATAGACGATAGTATCGTGTATTGATGATAGTCAGAGCTATCAACAATACCAGATGTCTTTGTTGATAGTCAAGACGATATTGGGCTCATTATTAATGTATAAAATTATTATTATTATTATTATTATCATTATTATTATTATTATTATTAAGCAGCCTATTATTATTGGGCTACCATTATCGATTTGCCCCACTATTTCACTCAGCGCCGCACATACACGCAAATTAGTGCTAAAAGAGACATCTTTTAAACATCCTTAACAGCTATGTTTTCTTTTTCGTTTTCTTTTACAGCACATTAACTAAAAAACATTGTTGCTTGTTCTTCATCATCGTTATAATAATTTTTTAAAAAGCAGTTAATAAGTTATCAATCTAAAACAGGGCTCGTCGTGAGACGCGCTGTCCTATAATAACGATGTACGACTGCTGTTTTAAATGTATTTATATTTAACTTGTCAGTTTTCAATATGTTTGAAGGTGTAGTATTTCAGTTACTGGTGCTTCGAGGCGCGCTCTCTTTCTCTCTCTCACGTGGTTTAAAATCATCAAACAGCCAGTGATAAGTAGAGAGATCCTCTCTCTTGCCCCCACCCACCCATACATGATAATATCGTGTATCGGCGATCTCATAGGCTGGCGATATGACAAAATGAAAAATGACCGTATCGCACAACCCTATCTCAGAGTTAATGGTTTTTGAGATTACCTGCTTATTTGTTAATATAATGTAACCTGAATGCACAAATGACTTATAAAACATTGCAATTTGCACAGCCCTACAAATAAAACACCTAATGGAAATTAAAAAACAAAATGTGCTAAAACATTTTCCCCAGAAACCAATCTAGATATCGATGTCTTAAATCAGTTGTGTGTTGCTCAGCAATTATGAATAAACTGCATTTACACTGGACATGAACGGAGCATCGTGAAATTGCAGCCATTAGAATCAACAAAGCTGTCTACACTCAAAGTGCCACACTGATGTGTGCTCGAGCCTGATTTGTCCCTCCAGCATGAGACTGCACAGATGTGCTCTTTTCCTCATGAGATGCTGCAGAGCTCCATCTGAGCACCTGCCAAACCATGGTGTTTCTGCCTCCAAGAGCCAGTGCCAGCCAAACAGAGCGCGCTCACATTTACATTTAACTGTGAGGATAACTGCTAGTTTTTCAGATGGTGTGCAGTAGACATGGTAGGTTTCATTTCGGTAAAAATCAGTTTGAATATCCAGTGACGTCAGATGAGAGAAAAAAAGATGTGCTTTGGAAAATATGATATCACTCAAATACTTCACGTCCTTGACCTTCAAATTTGACATTTTCTGTGCAGCGCTTGCTGAGATGGAAGAGTTAATGGTTCTGACAAACCGTGGGAGGATTCCTTGTTAATAAACTCCATGCAGTCTAGCATTGTGAGAGAGTTTTCCGATGAATGTTTTCTGAACGCAACAAGCATTGCTTCCTGTGCTTTAACCGCTTCCGACCCCCATCCACTCTAGGGCCCTCCCTTCTTTGTAAATCTCTCAACGCGAATTCAGACTGTTTGAAAACCACATGCCCTCCCTTTCTTCATCTCGCGTGATGGTGCCAAACACTGACTCATTAGCGCTGAGGGGAAAGACAACAACACCCAAGACGGGGGAAAACCATCATCTGTGTGCTCCAGATTTCTTATCAATTTCTTTGATCTATAAGGTCAGACAAAGTGAACGGATACTGGAACTCAGAAACATCTGAAAGAAGAGAGCATTTTAGAGATGTCACGCTGGATTCGGCGAGAGCAAGGACTGTGTAAGAGCAGCAGAAATCTTTCTTCTGGCTAGAACACAAACAGGGCAGTTCAGTCCCAGCGGACGCTCAGAGACCCAGCAGGAAAATTCAGCTCACACAGAAGACTTCTTGTGTCAGCTCTGAGACTGAGGGCCTGACCTAATAAAACTACTGCCTTGCGGAAATACAATGGCAACAACAGTCTGCACAACCTTGACTTTATACTCGTGTTCAAGCTATTTTTAAGACATATTTTCTGAATATTACTGCATGTTAGAGGTCGGATCGATACCAGCATTTTGGCTTTGGTACAGTACAAAGGTGTTGTACTTGGTAGTGATATTAAATCGATACTGTAGGCAACTGCCTCAAATGATGGATGAAATGAAACTGAACATTATTTTATTACCAGCATAGCATAAAACTTTCTACAGTATGTGTTTTTTATACCTTACAATACAAAGTAATGCACCCTTTTTTCTTTTTATGTCTGTTTATTTATTTATTTATTTTATTTGCATGACTTGAGCATCAGTAGAGCAACAGGTCACATTTTTTTCTCTTAAAATAAAAACACATTAAATATTAAAGCATGTAGCCTAATGAAATCAGTCTCTTCTAAATATAGCAGGTTGTTAGTCTTATGAATGATTCATACATCTCCTTTATTTTTGTACATTTTGACATTTTGACTTCTCCATTAATTTCAATTCTTCATTAATTTAGTCCACTTAAACACTGCCCCTATCCTTACAATCAACAATCTTCTTGCATCCAATGACCTTCCCTGTTCCTACTTTTTATTAATTATTAAAATAACAAACATTTTTTGTTTGGATATAATGAAATTCTTCTAAATACTTCACTTCTACAACCACTTTAGGTTAGGAGTTTACTAGCTGTTTATCTAAAAAAAAAAAAAAAAAAGAAGCAGAAATTGGTGCAGCTGTAGTGGAAGCGACAAATTTTACCTTTAAAACAAAGTGACTAGTATTTTCTGTTTTAAAACAGCACTGATATTAATATCCACTGATTCTTCTGTTAGTAATCCACATCATACAAACATCAGCAAAATAGCGCTTCTTTTAATGATGTTTATTTAGAAAACGCACGAGAGGTGAATCTGGACACCAAAGGTCCAACTAATTTATGCGATGTGGGGCGGCTAATTATCACATTGTGATAACACATTTCCTCATGAGCAAAGCAATGACAGTGAGCCAAACCTTTAGCTATTTATTTTCTGTGTAGGCGTCTTTGTTTAGCAAGGCTTGTGTCTGATTCTTTCACACAAATACAGTGTATGTAGTGAGAACACCAGTAAAAGGTTTCCATTTTGTTGCTGAAACGGAAAGATGCTGAAAAACCAAGGCAAAATGGGCTCACGTTTCAGCGTTACTCTGGAAAAAATTTCACCTCCCTGAAATATTGTGTCTAATGCACGATAATTCACGATGGGCACAGAGTGAATTAGCCATAAATGAAGCCCAGATAAGAGCTTTATCCTACGCTCCCATACACCCTGTGCAAATTACAGGCCAACTCTTACGCTCTAACCTTGGTAAAAATTACATACGTAATCTGAAGCACTCGTGACGACAGAATATTAAATTCCACTCTTACTGCACTTACAAACTCCAGTGCATCCAGTGAAGCTCCGAAAGAAATACATCTTTTCAATCAGTGTCCATTTGAAAACACCCGATCGCAGCTTGAATTGAATAAAGATCCACTTTAGACTGCAGTCTTCTGGAGAAGAATAGCATCGTATCTTCAACAGGATGTGTTTAATGAGGCTTTTCAGATGACACATGGACTGTAAACCTTATCTCTCCACCAGAGCCCCATTCCACAGGCTGCAGGGCCGCAGATGCATTTTGATCCATTTCTATTTAAGGCAAATCATTTTTTAGACCGAAAACATCCTGACCCGTTGATTACAGGTATTTTAAAGAGGCAAGAACTGCAGGGGGATATTGGAGGAACATGTTGAAACTCTTTGTAATCTTTATTATTAATAAAGCCCAAGAGCCAATTAGTGATGACCTCTGAGCTGGACAAGTCATCCGTCTCTGCATACTGGCTCAACTCTTTCGATTTTCTGACCTTTTACGCATTCCATGCACATAAAACTCATTCGACTGGAAAACCTAAAACACTTGCCCTCTCTTTGACTGCCAGTTTTTTTAATGCTGTGAAATGAGCTTTGAAACAACAAAAAAACTCAAAGGTGCACTTAGTCATAGAGGATATGCAGCACGACACATGAAATTTTTTTTTTTACTTTGTAGAACTGCACTATTTGCAGTGATGATTAATTTAAAAATGTGAAAGTGTGCAGAGTTACTGAGGTGAAGTAAATATTCAGCAGGTTGTGTGCGGGGCCACAGCGTTTCACCTTGTCTCCATGAGGCAACCTACTCATATTTTCAAAAGCGTAAAATACTTTATCTCTAAAGCTTCATGAGAAAATAATGGTGTGGTTACATAGCATGAATATTGCAGAATTCTTACAGAATTATAAAATATGTGAAAAATTGTAGTATTGCCATGACTCAGGCATCAATCATGACTGCATTATTTAAAATGTTTTGAACCGAAAAGACACTGGAGAAACTCTCTTTGTTAAGGCAAGGTAGTATATATATGTACATATGTCATAATATATACTGTTTATAATGTCAACTTATTCAGAGGCAATATGATTGACATTACCAATGTGATTGGTTGGTTATTAAATAGAAATAGGAAGTATAAGGAATATAACAATTTTGATTGCTATTTGGGATACATCACACAAAAATTTAAATTGTTATTATTTCTAACCCTCACATTATTACAAATCTAATATTTTAGACTATATGGTGAACTGATTTAATTTTGTTTTAATTAAATGGAATTAATTTATTTTTCCAAAAACATATCAAACTCACTGGTTCTTGAGGACGCTTAAATGTGCTTGAGTGTCATGAGAGAACAAAGGAGAACAGCAGGGTGGTTCCTAAAAAAATAATTTTAGTTCTGAAGACATCAACCGACAATGTCTTTATTTGCAACATTTACAAATGCTGACAACTGATGGAGGAAGCTGTGGCTATAAAAGAACACAATGCTCCAGACAGCAGGTGGCTTGCTTTTTTTTCATGCTGTGGAGTAAATATTTTTTTTAAATGTCAAGTAGCTGATATTTTGTATGCTTTTGGCCAATCAGCATACACTTATGTAACTGTACAGTTATGTGGCTGTGTTTGCACATTTTTTGTCCGCAAAATAGCACAAAAACAGCCCTAATGGCATCTAAAACGTAAGTGTCTTAACTTCTTGTTTCATGAACTGTTATACCACATTAGTAATTATATCACATTTGTAATTTTTGGAGAAAGAAAATTCCCTCTTATAGTGTGAACTTGATTAACTACGTGTTCTGCCCCCATGTCTTGAATTTTGTGATCATTCTAAATGTATTTCATATAAATGAACATAAGCACTAGCGCACACTCCAGACTATATGTAAGGTGTGTTTTGAATGGTTTTTGACAAATATACTATAACGTTAAATTGCACATCGTTAAAACATTATTATCAAAGATGTTGTAGAGTATATCGCACACCCCTAGTTACCCTACTCTGAAGTAGAAGCTAATTTAGCTACCCCAAATAGAGGTCCTGGTTCCAGTGTGAAAGCTCCTTTAATAGGTTATCAACAATTATTTGAGGACCAAATGTTTGAGAAATAAGAAATACAATTCCATTGCTAAAGACAAAAATCTTGCAAGAGGTCTTTTAATGATTTCTAGAAGCATCATACATAAAATAAATGTTATAACAGAATTCCCTAAATGGAAAAAGATGAATGAAGTTCGTTGTAGAAATTGCCCTCTTTCATCAACACGAAGACAGCAATTAAATTACACCAAAGGAAAGTTGAGCTGAGCTATTGACGTTGGCTGTCTGCAACGTAGACTGTCTAAACATGATGCCCTGATGATTAGACAATACGTCATTAGGTCAAGCCTAAATCAGCTGAGGTGAATGCAACATGCAAGCACAAATTACTTTAAAGTGAACAACCAACTATGCCCATGTGTCCATAATGTCAAAACTGTCATTTCAAGAGTTCACGCTTCCTTGTAATGCAATAGTAGTAAGCAAATTTGGCGCGCTGTCTGGGGAGTGAGCCGGTACAACGGCGTTTGGCTCGTTCACCGTCTGCTCCCCCGGGAGGCGTGAAGGAATGGTAATAGTGGCGGAGAAGGGGTGGAAGGGGGATGCATAAAGCGAGATGAACGGAGAATGAATTTTGGGAGAATTTATAGTGAAGGGGAAGTGATTTGATTGGGTGCGTATCAACGAGGGATGATTAGGAGAACCGGCTTCCAGCCGTGCGTGATTACTCATTCACGATCCTCTCAAAACCATGTTATTTGCAAAACATTTACTTAAGTGCCAGGTGCTTAGAAACATTGTTTTCTACTTATTTACTGTGACAATTCGCTCACAATTGCAGGGCAGTACTGGAGATATCTTCCAACTGAAGCACAGCTAAGGTTTATAAAAAAAAGTTGCTAGGTTTGACAGTGTGTATATTCTATGAAAAAAACACTAAAAGGGTCTGAAAGTTGTTAAATCTAGTGCTGAAGTGCCGCTTGTGTGTGAGAGACACGGGAGATGATGGAGGTGGGTATTTGTGGCTGAGTTCACATTCTAGTAGTTCTACAGCTTCAGTTTCAGAACTTTCATGCGTAGTAATACACACAGCTGTTCCCTTACCACAGAACAACAGTGAAAATAGAGAGCCTTTTAAAGAGTTTCGCACTCCAAACGTTGTTTAAATTAAAAACATTCGGTATTCATTAAGAACCGGTATACCACCCAGCACTAAAATGAAACATTAGCATATTGCCCACCCACTTGTTGCGCGCAGACCTGGAAAAACTGGATTTCCCCATTGGTCTGAATGAAAAGGCTAATAGCTGCTGGTAAATGCTACCATTAAAAGCTCACAAACACTGCTTTAAATGAAATCGAACAATTACTAGAAAAAATAATCATTGAACGAACCGTTTGGGAGTTGTTTAAGAAATAAGGTAAATATAAATGCATATTATAAGAAAATTAAAGTGTTTTTTAACCTTGAATGCGTGAATGTCAACCTGTTGTTTGGGACTCCCAAAACCCATAACAGTGGCACTTTAAATAATCAATGTACGAATATCAGAGAACCAGACAAGTCAGAGACAGAATGATGTCTTTCCGTCTACTGTAGCTGTAACCTCACCCACCTGTTTAGGTTTAGAAATCACATCTTTAATGGATGAGGAAGGCAGACGAAGGCAACACCTGCCACTGCGCTTGAGCAACCACAGCATCTGCTGTCAAAGCCCTACACAAACTCGCACTATATCCACAACACATTTTCTATACACAGCTGAGATCTTAGAGAAGTTCCCACAAGTAAAGAATCACAGAATCAGACCACTACCAGCCTCCCGATGTCTCTTATCAAAACTCAGCTTATTTCACCTCACACTGTGACTATGGCAACAGCGTGTGCGGTTTCGTAAAGCGGTCCTGAGCTCTGGTAGGAAAATAAAGGTGTGTGTATTCTTGTTAAAGGACACAGCTATGTGCAGCCCCATACTAAGCAAGATTATCTGCACAGCTGCAGTCGCACTAGGTGATAGGTGAAACCGAAAAGCCAATAAACGTCTATGTGGGTTGTCCTCTTGAATTCTTTCTGAGCACTTTGGCCCAGGCATGTTCCCACTGTTTAGCTTATAATTATATTTGAAGATTGTATATCTAGCAGCATTTTTCACACTCACAGCCACTAACCTGAGGGATGGACTGCACAGTGGGAAACGGAGAAGCTGTAGGAAGTACACAAGAGTTGAAGAAATGGAAAGTGCACCATAATGGTACCATTATACAATATTGATGGAAAGGAAATTACAGGCTCTAATGCATCCTTTAGGTTTGTCCAGACTGGGACATACCAAGCACAGAAATAGAAAGCTGATTGGATGATAGGGAACTTACTTTTAGGTTATTTTTATGAGAGAGGACAATGGACATTGAGTTTCTTATCCCCTTGCAACTGAAATAGGACTCTAAAGCTTGCAGCCCCTGCATCTAAAATTTATGAATAAAACCTTATTTAATTTTAATTATTGCCATATTTAATGACACGGCTTGCCAGTGTAAACATTGTATAAATGACAAACTATTAATTGACTATTAATAACTGTACAAATATAAATAAATAATAGCCTATTTAAAGTATATAAAGTATACAAATTGGGCTGTTATAATATAATTATTTATAATTTTATACCACAGATATGGCCTAAAACTATGTAAAAACCAAAAATCGAATTAACTGATTTGCATTGAAGCAATGTTTTAATTTAAATTAGGCTATAATAAAGTGCAAATGCATCAAAACCCTATTAGATAAAAGTCCATATTAATGAAGATAATGTAAGATAACAATAAATTCAAGAAGATGCATAAAAAAACACACAAAAAAAAGTGGCAATATATGGTTTGATTTATTTCCATTCCATTGCATTTAATGCTTTTCATTTTTTAAATACTAAAAAAACACATATATGTTAAATATATATCATGGCATGGTGGCACTAATCAGGAGGCAGTTCAGGATTAACTGCTGTCATTCATAATTTGAGATTTGATTGAACACATCTGCAACCTGTCGGATCCATTTTCAGTCCAGGCAGCCAGAAACAAGCCTTTTCACACATCGCTGCAAAATTTAACTGGAGTGCAAGCTATTGTACGTACAGGGCAACTGGACACCCTGTTCTATCCAATGTTTCGAAAGTCACAAGCTGAAGAAATTTTCAAACACAATCACTCTGACTCAGCGTAAATTTCCGTCGTGTGCATCGATAAATTATTGGGATTTGATTACGCTTTGAATTTTACAGCGGGATACAGTGTGAAACTACCACTTTGGAAATCTCTGCAGAAATCTTGTGCAGATGATTTCCCAAAACGCACTATATTGAAGTCTAGATGCCTGTGTTTCGTGGAGTACTGTTTATAGAAAGTGACAGATAAGGAGAGCGGGAGAGAGAAAGAAAGAGCATCCGCCTCATACCTTCTACTCTCAGTGGCTGTGAAGGGAGATAAAAGTCAGTCCACTCCCAATTTATCTTACTGTGAAAATATTCACAAATTGGCCACTGAAGCAGCCCGTTGTCTCTTTAAATCATGTGGTAGCAGGAATTTAAAAAAAATTACTTCACTGGCACACAGTTCTGGTTGGGACTAGTACATACATAGAAAAACACATTTCACAATCTGTTACCATGGTGACAGGGAAATGACAAAAGAGTGTATTTCTAATGGATACAGTGCGTTTTGTCACACTCAGATGGTGTTCAGAGTCAAATAGCCAGTAGTTCACACACTAACACCTCTCACATACTTTCACATTCATTTTTCTAATCAAACCATCATCACCTCCATCATCTTCCCTTCTAAGCATTATGCCATTTTACTGAGGCACTTAGATAAGCTTGTCCATTAGAGTGCTTGTAATTTAATCATGTTGAAGTGCAAGCACTACATTTTCTCCTACAACTTTAATGAGCTATTTGCATCTAAGGAGACAAAGGTATCAATGCAGAAAGACTCTTATACTGACACATGCGTGCTAAGATCTAACATTTAAATGGCAGAATAACTTAGACATGTCCACTAAATATAGACTCCTTGTGTATTTAAGCAAATACCTTAATATATTGCCATGAATTGCGTAATTAATGTTTATAAATAACAACCAAGCATCAAAATATAGCCTACAGCCCATGCAACCATTACGCAACTCTAAAACGAATACACTATTAGAAGAGTTTTATCTTAGCAAAAAGGCAATGTTTTGTCAGAATTAACGTTAGCTACATGAATTCCTGTCGTCCACGCCCGGGATCAAATAGTTTCCTACATGCATTCGATTATTATAACGCTTTTACACTGTATCGACTTGGTTATTACATTACTTGCAATCATGCATGGACATGTCTCCGGATTGCACGGCACGCAGGGCTAATAAAATTGTGGAAAGCACAAGAAAAAACAATGACATAGTTATCATCCACAGTTCGCCAAATCAGGGAAGTTTTTGACTTACCTTTTTTAAACTGAAGTTACCGGTGGTACACCAAACTGACCGCCACTTCCGGAGAATGAGAAAACTGCGAAATTCACAACTACGAAATGTGTCCGTGCGGCATCTTGGAAACAACACGTCGTATCAAGCGAGAAAAAAGTAATAAAAGTAACAAACAAAAAGACCCTTTGATCTTGTGAAGTTTACGTTCGGTATTTACGTAAGAGACCTCGAAGCAATAAAACTAGATACAATTAAATATTGTAACAAATAGTTCGACATGTAGATATAAAATGATGATAAATGAAGTAATCACTGTGGAGTCAAAAACGAGTCGTGAAGATGCTCTGTCCTCGGGCTCACTGTGCAAATAAACGGTGCTGTTGGGCGCATGGGCTCTGCGAGCTGTTCACAGACGCGACTGAAAGTGCCCTTAGCCAATCAGCGGGGGAATTACCACGTACGTCACTTGTAGAGGCGGGACTACACCCGTTTGAGAGCACCTTTTCCGTGACGTCGCCGCATCCTACAGCTCGTACCTCTGTTTGCTAAATGTTTAAAGGACAGAAATTTGCTGCTGTTTGGTTACTTTAATGAATACAAATGGTTATTTTTTAAAGAATGCCAACATGTCCTAATTTATTAATACATCTTTGTTTTACTGCTTTCACTGGTCAGTGGCTTGGCCTCTTGCTATTTGGTGGTGTTGGCTGTTTGTCATTATGAAGGTCAATCCAAATTCACTTTGTTTAAAAACAACGTTTTACATATGGCTTTATTCTGGGGATTTCTCAAGTGTTTTGGTGCCTTTCTATACAGTTTCAGATAGACCTTAAATGGGCAAAATACCCTCCATCACTGCGGTACCAAGGATAGATCCCCCAAAAATATAAATTCTGACATTAATTATTCACCCTCATGCTGTTACAAAACCCGTAAGACATTTGTTCATCTTTGGAACACAAACTAGGTCTTAGGGTGTTATGGGTTTATAACAACATAAGGCTGAGTAAAAATTTTAATGTTATGTATCAATATATGTTTATTTAATGTTAATATAATATAATATGAATGTTCATATAATAAATCTCATGATAAACATATAATATGCTAATAATATCAGTAAATAAGCATATTTACAATTAATCTTTCAGAAACTTAGCACAAAAGGTATCTCCAAATATTTGCTTTCAGAACTGTCAAAACCTGTTGTAAGACAAACATTCTCAGGTGTCTCATGAGAGAAAAAAAAACCTTAATGTGTCTGTTTTTCACCTGCAGCCTTAATTGTTTTTTGTCTTGAAATAAGCGTAATTGTAATAGTAGCCCTTGTAATATTTAAGAAGATGCTGAATGTTTGGGGTCGATGTAAGGGGCACATACTTATTCAGTACTCTTGTTGGGAGGCATCACAGGACAAAAAGGTTGGAAAAACCTGCAATTACACTTTATTAAGACATAAAATGTATGATATTACATTTAAATTTAGGATGTTATTGGTTGAATAAAAATGAATTATAAATGGTTTAGTAATCTGGGCAGAAGTGGACATTTTGGACAATTGCATATCCTAGTTGTTATATGTGCCAACTTCTACTTATGTCATGACAACAGCAAAAAGTCACCAAGAAGAAGTGACCAAACCTACAAGAACTGAATGATCAGACAATTAGCACAAATAACTGTAGAACATTCAAGAGAATCCAAGAGCATCCAAGCCTTTACTTTGAGGTCAGAAACTATTCAGTAGCATTTAAAAAAGCCAAATAATATGAGCACCACATTGTATTTTTCATCAGTTTAGTGTTGCCTGCGATGGATGATAAAGTAAAAACAACAGAGGATTGTTGAGGGTATTGTTAGTCAGACTCGGACATGCTGTGTATTATGGGGGTGTGTTCACCAAGCCGTGCATATTTTTAGCACATTCCTGGGGTATTACACACACCCTCATCATTGAGAGTGCTTATGTGTGTTAAAGGACAGAGTATTCATTCATGTGAAGTGGGTTTGTGCGTGACTGCGATAAAATGTGTGGGCTTCCTCCAGATTCTAGATGCAAACATCAACCGCACAGTCTTACAGTTTGCATCCTGCAAAAACCACAGAGCAGTTTGATATGAAGATCTCATGATAGAAACATGTAGTTTGTAGAGTGTTCATCTAAGCAAGCTTACACTATGTATGTTTTGGAAAATATTTATATTTAGCATAATAAATGCTCCCATGGGGGCCTCTGCAAACTGCATGATGAAATCATATTTTTGGAGTTAAGTAACCAACAGAGGAAATAACAGCTTAGATAGGAGGGCCTTTTAGACAAAGGTGGTCTCGAGTCAAAAGGAGGTTAAAACTCATAGCTGTACAGGGATTTGATTCAGCTGACAGAAGACGACAATTTTTTTTTCTATTAAAAAAATACAATGCTTCCACCTAGTGGTCAGTTTCCTAAAACAGATGTTCTTCAAGAAATCAACAGCATTTCTTCACTGTCGCCTTGGAAACGACTGACTGTTTAACCAAGCTCAAAAGAGAAAAGTTTGCAATTTTGCAACACTATTACCAAAATGTGGGACATGTCTAAATCCATTTTGGTGTATTTTTTATAAACATTGTACAACCCAATAATTTATATAAGAACACAGGAAAATTAATGGGGGGGAAATGAAGTTAGGAAGGTTGATATCATGTTACACCTGAAACACAGTATTTGTGCCATGTATTGCTTTAACTGAGACATGGGAATTGTGAAGTGCACAAAATTAATTTCTGTCCCACAGTTGCAATCAGAACTATTCTGTAAACTGACGGTTTTATTTATTTATTTTTTTTATTTTTTTTCACCATTACCCTGATCTAGTATTTTATTCCCCTTTATTCTTTATAAAGCAGTTAAGGTTCTGCATTTTTAAAGCATGGTTCTTTATGGATTTATACACAATGATTCTATTTAGCATCATGAAGTGTTCTCCTATACTGTTGATGATGAACCCTTATCTGGTACTGTTTTAAAACTTATTTCTTCTTAAAAGTGTAGTCATTTAGTATGACAATAAACCTTAAACAACATTTGGTAATGCAACTGTTTGAAGTCAGCTGCAGTTATGACTTACAAGATGCACAGAACAATTTTTTTTTTTATTCTTTTTTTATGAAAAATTACTTGGTAACAAGTGACATGAAACACATTCTAGATAGACTGCCCTGAGAAGGTCACTTAAAAATTGCAGTCTCTGTCTATAAACCTCCAACAATGGCTGAAACGTACGTCACTCCTCACCTTTCTGTACGCAGAGGTGTCGCAGACTCTGGAATGAAAGGATTTGTGTACCCAAACGCTCAAGGACAACCAGTGGGCCGACACACATAGCGCTGCGAGACATGCTTTTCACTTGTTTAAAAGAGGTTCAGAAGAAGAAATGAAAAGAATACTGTTCTCAGTGTAGTGATTTTGTGCAAGAAGTTTATACAACTTCCAAACAAAAGCCACAGAACATCAATGAACTTGACATTACAATCGTTTATAAGATATCCATAAGCAGGGCTCATACACCCCAAAGTCTGCCACTTGCGTAAACAGATCTCGCCAGATTGACCAATCCACTTCAAGTGCTGTGTTCCAGGCAACCCATAACCCACTGGAACAGCAGACAAACCTGGGTATTGCCTGTTTTCGTCGTAGGGCTGCATGCACTGAACTGAGATGTCCGTACAAACAGAAGAGGTTCAGATGGTGGTTTGGTACGAATACATGTATTGTGCCAGGCCTGCAGCTTTTAATACCTGTAAAATGTTTACATCCCTGCAGAATTTTTTTTTAGGCTCGTTGGTGTTATGAAGCTGACAGGACACAGATGGTAAGTAAAATAGCTGTGAAATGTTTATTTACAGCATCGGGGCAATCGGACACAGGAAGACACTGAGGAGCAACAAGGGGGTAAGTACAAGGTGAGTATCAGCAATGATTTCTCAATAGCAAATAAAGTCAAGATTTTTAGTCCACTTTGTCAGGAACGAGCTCAGACGTTGACTGCAGTGTGTTGTGTGGTTTTATATTGTTTATGACAGGGGTGGTGATTAGACTCAGGAGAGAGGGAGTGTTGTGATTGGGTGAATGCAGAAGCCTGGTGTGACTGTCACAGTTGGCTGGTTTTAGCTGGGAGGCCAGCCTGGTCTTAGCTGGTTTAAGCTGGTCAGCAAGCTGGTTTTAGAGGGATTTTGGCCACATTTCCAGCTTGGCAGGGTGGTTTTAGCTGGTTAAAGCTGGGAGACCAGCTGGAATGACCAGCTAAAGCCTGGCCAGGCTGGGAGACCAGCTAAAACCATCTATTTCCAGCTAAAACAAGTCAACCCGTCTAAGCTGTTTTTTTTCAGCAGGGTTACAGTTTAAGTTAATTGTTAAACTACCAAACTGATAAATTCCCCAATGAAAACCCCCCACTTTAGTCATTTATAGTACATACTAGAACCATACTATAGTAAAGTACCTGAATTTTGTTTTGATAAATCTAGTTGCTGTGGTGTATAATGTTACAACTATAGATATGCAAACAAATTAATTTATCCATTAATGTTTTCTAGAACTTTAGGATATATTATACTACAATTCACTTCAGTTTACTGTAGAAAAAATAAGATACTATTTAATACTATAAATACTAGAGTATTTATTACAGTTTATCAGTTCACTATAGCTAATACAGTATGCTCTAGCATTCTTTCTTATCAGAGTGTTGTAAATACTATAAAATAGACAGTATAATAGGCCTACACTTTACTATAGTATGGTTCAAAACGCTTATTGTATTTACTATAATATTTTTTCATGTGGTTTATTTTATGTCTGTCTATGTTACTCTCAATTAACTTTTATATTGGAATTTCACTTTTAAATTAATCAAACTGCATCTCTACATTGTCTAAATTTCTGTTACTTTTTTTTATCTACAAGATAAAAATAATTCTACTCATGTACTGTGGCGCCATCTTGTGTTCTTTTTTTAAATACTGCAACAAATAACGTTAGATATGTGGCTTGATATCTGTCATGGTAAATATCGAATTTATGTACACAAGTATGCATAATAACCAAAGTACACTTAGTATGGAGTTAAAAATCAGGATGGTAGCTGCCAGGAGCAGGGTTGGCTGTCTGTGGTGTACGTCATGCTAAAAATTATAATTAGGCTACCATTAAGTATATTGATAGATATATACAACTTTAAACTTTTTTTTTACAGAAAACTACATGGTTCACCAAGAGTATAACTAAGACATCTTTCAACAGGTATAAAGTGACAAGAAAGAAAGTCTGATAGATTGCCCAGTGAAGGTCACGGTAAAATGTTCTAAAACCATTTCACAATCCGTCTCTAAACCTTCGACAATGGCTAAAAAACCGATTGCAGTCATTCTTCAGCTTTCTGTATGCAGAGGTGGCGCAGACGCTAGGAGAATGAAAGAATGTGTGTTCGCAAACGCTCAAGGACACATTGCTGCTGAGAGACATGCTTTTTACTTGTTTGAAAGAGGTTCAGAAGCAGAAATAAAAAGAGAGCCATTCTCAGTGAAGCTAAGGTCGTTCAGGCACCTTTAAAATAGAAAATGAAAGGACAGACGCAGAAATCTGTGAGCTATCTGCACCAACAGAGCTACAGATAAATGTTTTTATTCATAACCGACGTTTATATCCAGTATAGGGGACAAAGGTGCACCTATATTTTAAAGGGGGCGCCACTGGCAATTCTTTGAAAGAGATGCATGTGTTTTGTTTGTGAAAGGAGTTCTTTGGATACCAAAAAGCATTGTTATTTTATTTTGTTATTCAGCATTTATTTAGTTTATATTTTTGTTCTTTGATGATGCCGCCACACAAGAACAGGAGCAGAAGCATTGGAGGGCTGGAATGGTGGGGATCGGTATGAGGGAAATATAGCGGGATACCGGGAGATGTGAGAGCTGTAGGGATGTTCTCTTGGAATATCGACATTAATCATCTTCTTACTGTAAGAACAAACACAGATACAGATTGTACAGTAAGTCTCAGGATTTTTGCAGTGAAAAGCTTGTGCTTGCTCTCTGTCCTTGACCCAGCCTTGCCTGACTGAACATCAGCTATCCAACAGTATGAAAGGCAGAGGACAAGAAGAGATGCGCTCAGCCACACTAAATATTCACACTACAAATTAGGAAAAAAATGAGAGAAAAGAATACAGTACATGTAGCATGCAAGGTGTAGCCAAGAAATGAGATGGACGTATCTTAAAATATTACCTCATGTCAATGTCTGTTGGTTTGGGGACCCTTGAAATAAAATAATAATATTAATAATGATAATAACATAGTAGCTAAAGAAAAAAAGTAATGTTTAGACTAACTTACAGCTGGTCATTCAGTCGGATATTACTCCTCTTGGTTTGAGTGAGGTCATAATATTGCTGCACGATGACAGACCTGAAGGTAAGCACATTACAAACTTAGTCATAAATTTAAAGCATTTAGCAGACATAATCTCCTTTTCCTTTTTTCATAAAAAAACAAATTAAAGATTTATAACTTCAAAATATACAAATAAATATAAATAAAAAAATGACATTTATTAAAATAGCTTAATTTATTAAAACAGTTAAATTAATTAACAAATTAAACTGAGTATATAAGTATATTAAACAATTATATGTAGTATATATATATATATATAAATAGTGCTGTTAAATTAATTATGCTGAGTTGCATCTAAAATAAAAGTTTTTGTTTACATTATACATGCATGTGTACTGTGCACATCAGTGTATTTAATATATAAACATATTTTTTTTCTTAAATATACTGTACACATGCATGTGTTTGTGTTTATATATAAATATACACAGTATACATACATATATAATGTGTAGAAAAACTTATTATGAATGTGATTAATTGCAATCATTTGACAGCACTAGGGTGTTGCTATGCGGTTGCTAAGGTACCTGGGGTGATTGCTAGGGTGTTTCTAGTATATATAAATACAAACACATCCATATATATATATTTAAGAAATGTATTAATATAAAAATTTTTTTTTTTAAATATAATTATATAAATGTAACTCTTTTTAAAAATATATACAGAAAATGTGTGTATTTATATATGCATAATAATTAAACAATAAACAATGGATGCGAGTAATAGTTTGACAGCACTAATATATATATATATATATATATATATATATATATAGGCATTCTTTTGTTTTAAATGGCATTTAATACATATCATATATGTTTTAAAATGTAGCAGTGCTTACCTAGGCAAAACTGATCCTCCAAAACCAAAGTGTCGATGTCCCTTAATGACTGCAGGGATATATTCGTTCTGGAAACCTGAAGTCATCTTTCCATAATCCTGCTGGCTTATCTCTTCATGACTGTCCCTTGTGTAAAATTGAAAATAAGAGTTTAGGTCACATCACATAATTTCTTTATGCTTCATGCACTCAAAGATTACAACAAAAGGAAAGGAATATAGGACTAAATTTTAAATACAGTCTACTATAATTTTCTCACCGTGGACTGTAGAGTCCGGTGATGCTTAATGATTGCCTCAAGATTGGAGGGAGTCGGAGCGGAGATGGGCAGTTCTCTTCTTTCATACTTTCCTGACCAATGCTCTAGTTGAAGTTCTGAAGGGTTTTAGCCCAGTTGTGGTGGATCAAAAGACTGCGAGTGCTGGGCAGGTGGATGCCACCATGCAAATCGCATCTGCCACTGTTCATAGTATTGAATCTGCAAACAGCCACTCGAAACCACAGAGTGACACCTTATCCAAGTCCGAACACCATCACTGGAAGCTCAGCTGTGGCCTTTGTTGTGTTTAAGGGATTTGGTGATGCGAGATACTCATTAGACCCGCCTCGCTGACAGATCGCACTTAATCCTTCTGCTAAGCCCTTAAACTCACTTATAAATTCCAAATATAATGCAAAAGTCGTCTTTGAACAAATTAGGCTGATGTCAGTTCCCGTCGGTAGGTTTTAACTGTTACACTCAAAGCTAATTATGTAAATTCAAAAGTAAATGTATTCCTAATGAATAATGCAAGAAATCAATAGCCCCCAGAGAGCAATCAAAGATCCGAATGTAAAGTCTGCTGCGGCTGGGCCTCTGAGTGCAGAAAGTTCAGTACTTGAATTCAAAAGATAGGCTGAAACCAGAGCAGGCTATCAGAGAAACACAGATCTAGGCTACTGCAGTGAGTGTAAAACTATCTCTGGTTTCAGGTTCCGGTTTTAACTCTTGATACATGCTATGGAAAAGTTAAGTAGCTCATGCATATAGAAATGAATAGGGGTAATGCAGTATTTCATAATTTACTCACCATCATGTCATTCTAAACCGAAAGTCTTCCATTCATCTTTGGAACATAATTTATTTATTCTTTTCTCATTTTTTCTTGTTTTTGTTCATACACGTCCTCACAACTAAAGCTTTTCAAGCTTCAAAAAGTTCATAAAGGCATGAGTAACACAAATTAAACCAGCTGTTCTTTTTTACATTACATTTAGTCCTTTTGCAGATGCTTTTATCCAAAGCAACTTACAATTGGGGAATACATAAGCGATTCTTCTTAAAGAGGCAAACAGGAAGAAAATGCTTGCAACACTGTTTCCAGCATTGTTCAAATAAGTACAAGCTAGAAATGGAATGAAAAAATAAAGAGAAACACCAAGTATTTTTTTAATTATTATCAAAAGAGATGAGTTTCCAGCTTTTACAAGCAAAAATGGTCCAAATCATATCAATAGAGACACTGATTTATATGATTTAATTCAGGCATTTATAAATATCGATGATGAATATTGAAAACGTTTGTTTCTTAATCAGAACAGATTTGTAGAAATGTAGCATTACATCACTTACTCACCAATCGGTCCTCTACAGTGAATGGGTGTTGTCAGAATTAAAGTCCAAACAGCTAATAAAAAAAGAACAATAATCCACAAATGATCCAAATGACTTCATCCCATCAATTAATGTCTTGTCACATGAAGAGATGTCTGTTTGTAAGAAACAAATCCAACACAATGCATTTTTACATTACAATTTTGCTTCTGGTCAAAAACCATAATAATGCTTCCTCCTGTGAAAAAGTCCATCTCCTGTTGTTCTCTAACATAAAAATCAACCCACATATTTGTTTAGATCTTTTTTCTTGGACTGTTTTTGCTTTTAAAATGAATTTGGCCTATTCATATTTCTCTCCTGTTTCAGACAAGATGATTTTTCTCTGAATTATGGATAGATGAATCATAGTTGCAAACGCTGTAAAATGTTCAAAATGTTTATGTCATTATTTAAAAGCATATTCAAACATATACCCCCAGTTTTACAGACAGGGCTTAAGGTAATCCCAGACTAAAGTGCATGTTTGAGCTGTCTCAGGTGAAAATATCTTGCTCTGACATATCAGTGCCATTTTTCTGTGTTAAGATGCACACCTGTAAAATTTTCTCATAAGACATTTTTGTAAAAGTTGCTTAAATATCTTAATTTAACTAATGCCTACACTGTAAACATTTTTTTAGTTGTTTCAACTTTTAAAAAAAAGTGTTCGTGCTGCCTTAAAATGTTAAGTTTTGTTAACTTTAATTGTGAAGTTATCTTAACTAAAAATGAAGTTGACAAGACTTTATAAAACAAGTGCAATGAACCAAATTTAAGTTTGGGTACATTATAAATGACATGCATAGAAATGCATCAAAAAATAATAAAATAAGTAACAAATTAATTGACTGCATTCCAATTTTATTTATTTTTTTAAATGTACCGATATCATAAAATATTAATTAGTTTTCCTCTGCACATATTTAAACAATTTAAAGCTCAGAAATTTGAAGCAGTTATGTTAACTGATATATCTGAGTTCAGTTGACTCATTTTTTTAAGTCTGATAAGTTCAACCAAGGAAAACTTAAATATTTAAGTTATCTCAACAAGTTCAATCCAGATAAGTTAACTTGACTCAAAAGGTTAAGTTGTGATAACTAATTGGCGCAATCATTTTTTACAGTGTTGTCCTGGTTTAAGCTAAGCAGCTCTGCTTACTATATTTATTTTACATTTGCCTGTACTCAAGACACTCAAATATTCTGCTAGT
The DNA here is from genome assembly GCA_032359395.1 of Enteromius anoplus. Lineage (NCBI taxonomy): Eukaryota > Metazoa > Chordata > Actinopteri > Cypriniformes > Cyprinidae > Enteromius > Enteromius anoplus. Next base: position 8,624,128 of record JAUMHG010000060.1, on the reverse strand, counting down.
ATAAAAAAACATTGCCTTGCTCACTCCTTAATTTTCCCTTCATTGTAAAATCAGCAGAAATAAGAGTGAATCTTATCCCTACTCTTGAAAAACAATCAGCTTAATTCATTTTTGTGTGTCAGGTGATTAAAAAAGAATGCAGACCTGTGCACAGTAGCCACATATTGCATTTTGACATCATAATGAAAAGCAGAAGCTCCATTGTTTATTAACTTTAATGTTAGAAAAATCTTTTTAAAGTCTTGTGTGATTGTTTGATATTTTCTATAGGTTTCTAAATGTAATCCCACCTAGTGAATTACTTATCATCATTGTTCTCTATTTAAAACAGCTGGAGAACTGTCCATGGTTCTGAAACCCTTCACTTCCACAGTTCAGTCTAATAAACATCATTAACATACATTTAATCTACCTTGTTGTTTTAGAGAAATGCACACATCTCATGAAAAACTCCCACTTGCTGTCTTTGCATGAATATTTGCCCTGTGCTGTTCAATCAAAACATGAACACACCGATCAATAGACCAGACCCTGTCCAGATGCACCTCCAACTGCTTGCCAAGCACTTCCACTGACCGACCTTATTTATAAGGCTATGCTGAGCAATATATTCAGTATTACACCTTTAATTGGGATACTCCAGGGACCTTGTCAAAGGTTTCGAGAAAAGCTGGGATTTAGCACACATGCCAAACTTAAGTTCAGTGACCAATTACCGCCCTTCTCTTCAGAGGGGCTGCTGTATTACATCTCCTACTGTTGTATTATGAATGTAGTGCGGTGATCCCACTCCCTTGGTTGCTTGTTAATACTCCACTATGGAGAACAGGTTTCATTAGCCTGTGTCAGAATATACTGCTGCAGGCCGTTAGAGGCTGCTTTAAACATCAAGGCTGCAGCAGTGCCTTATCTTACTAATGAACATCAACAGGTATAGGCTAAAACACACACCAGCAACCATTTAAATGCGCTTAAGTGATTAACCTATCAAGATCAGAGGAACGCTGTGGGGTTCTTTGATGGAGTGTAAGCAAACACCTCCTGGCTAATGGCGCTGCATTCCCAGAATCTGATGAAATAGTTTATTGAAGACCTGTATTACACAGGATAAAAGATTAAAATGTTAACTAAAACATTTAACTCTCCCTGGGAGGATCCCAGAAATGGCTAGAGTTGAACCTGAGGAGGTATATTATCTCAAGGCAGAACCAGTTCAGGGTTGCATAAAAAAAGTTTTAACAGCACAGAAGCAACAATGCCAAAAAGAGTTCAGCTGGAATGAAAGAAGCTTAACATGCACACAATGCCTTATTCAGGAGAAGTGAAGGTTTATGTGTGTCAGTGAGTGAATGAAATGAAGGAGAAGACGTGCAAACAGATGAGAAATAACATAAACCTCATATGCTCATTTACATCATCCTGAAAAATGATTTCTTTGACATCATCATAGCTCTCCATAAAAAAAAAAAAATGAACAATCAAAATGAAATAAACTATTGATGCTGGTTTTAAAAGCTGATTGCATGGGCACTTATTGCAGATATACAACAATACAGTTTTAAGTGGTTAGGGCTGGTAGATAAACCAGCCACTGTGTTCCAAAAAACAGTTTAAGCTGACATAATTTTCATGCATATACTGATTTCACTTTTCAATTTCACTTTGATTGATCACTTTTTATAGAAGACATTGCTTTATGAGTATTTGTTAAATTATTACACATTTGCTATAATTCTACAATTACCATCCCCCTACTTTTGGTAAAACAAAACTGCAAATGTACAAAAAACTCCACTTTGCATAGCTCAACTTATTTTTGGTTATTTGAATGGGCTGTACACTGTTCTGTTAGGTATAATTTAATGGCAAATAAATAATTTATAAATATTAAATATGTTTGAATTTATTTTTGCAATGATTGTTCAGTGTTCCTGTGGTTCAGCGGAGCAGTGCCAAGCTTATGGGCGTGAAGTCATGAACTCACGAACATCCGAATTCATGAACAAGCCGCTTTGGCATCCGGCAAATGGTATTACTGCTCTTATTGACGTAATGATTTAAAGAAGTGTGAGAATGTCTTGTTTATGTGTACAGCACCATATGGAGTCCAGGACAAATTGTCCTTCAGCGACAATAAAGCAATACAAATTTCAGTTCACACAGGTGTTGTAATATTAAATTCATAATGCCTGTGCAAACAGAAATAGTGGGCTATTCATCCTGTTGGAATATACATATTATGGATAGACTTTTAATGACAAATGAAAGCAGCAATTATTTTCAGACTGGGAATACTTCAAAGGTGTTTAATAAAGGAAGGTATTAGAACATATTTCTTGCACTCTCCGTTTGTCTGTCACACACACATGCATACTGTAGCTATAAAAAGACCTTCACGGAACACAAACAGATTTATTAAACTTCCACTAGGCACACAAAAAAGAAACATCAATTTTCAGTCGCAGACTCACTGAACAGACAACTATTCGTTTGCTTTCATGTTTATTTAGGTCCCTCCCAGAGGAAATCTGCGTCGTACCTGCCAACCGCTTGGACAAAATGCTTATTATACTTTAACGTCACCGCGCATCAGTCATATTTAATTATTTATTTCACCGTTCAACTCCACGAGCCTCATAAAAGACAGTGTGAGGCGGAAGGCTGGAGAACTTGTGAATGGCAGATGGACGTGTGAAGTGTGTGCAGCAGCAGTACAGTGAGCAGTTACTGTAGACGACTCCACGACACTTTGGCTGTGGCGGTGCAGACATGACAACTTTTGATTTTTCTGACGTGGAGGCATTTTTGGATTGCCATCCGGAGCTCTTTGAGGAATATCTCGTCAGGAAGGGAAAATGTGACACCCTGAGCAGGTGGCTCAAAGAACACCCGCCGTCCAAAACCCCTCCGGCGGAGGAGAAACGCGGGGTCGCGAGGGATCCCTTCTGGCCCACCAACCCCGACGGACTAAAGCGCAGATCGTCCCACATGGAGCTCCGCAGGAACTTCGCCCGCTCCAAAGCGATGACGGCGCACCGGACCTACGACGAGCACGTCAGTCTCACGGCTCACGAGTCCCAGTCGAGCATGCGACGGCGCGCGCTGCTGCGGAAAGCCAGTTCGTTACCGCCGACCACGGCGCACATCTTGAGCGCGCTGCTCGAGTCCCGGGTGAACGTGCCTCAGTATGCCTCCAGTGCCATTGACTACAAATACAGACTCAAAGAGTCCAACGAGAGGGAGTTCTTCCTCGAGCTGGTTAAGGACATTTCTAACGAACTTGACATGACGAACCTCAGCTACAAGATTCTTATCAATGTTTGCATCATGGTAAACGCAGACAGGTGCTCGCTTTTTCTAGTGGAGGGACCGTCTCATAAGAGGACACTGGTGTCCAAGTTTTTTGATGTGCACTCGGGTACGACGGTGCGACCCTCTTCGAGCACTCTGGACTCGAACGAGGTGCAGGTTCCGTGGGGAAAAGGCATCATAGGTTATGTAGCAGAACACGGAGAAACCGTCAACATCCCGAACGCATACGAGGTAGAACTGAAACTAGTAGTAATACTGACAATTACGCAGTCATTGGTTGCGGATTATTATAAAGGGTTTGATGGTTTAGCCCAAGGACGTCGAAGCAAAAGGTTAAGAATTTTTTTAAGCGTGTCATTTTCAACAGGGGGGTTGAACTTTATGGAATTATACAAGTTAGATTATGCGGTGGTTAACCGTGCGTATTTTTACCTGTTGCCAAACAGACACCAAATAACTTCGCTTCTACAGAGGTAACCATAACAACTGTTGCGCGGTCAGATTTGATCGGTATGCAAAAATGCTATTATGAATTTGCATCACCGAACACCAAAACCTACATGTATTTTATTTTTCATTTGCATAACTGACGTTTGGCTAAATCTAGTTATAATTTACGTCGTGTGAGACAAAAATTGACAGTTTGCGCCAGGGACCTATACAGTGTAGCCTATATAGAAAATAAAATTAGTGGGGAGCCCGGGGCTAGTTGTCACAATTTTTACTCCAGTAAATATTTCTCGGATATAGGCTTATTTTAGCAAACGATGGAGTAATACAAAAATATAAACATAACAACTAGGCCTATTTAACATTTCCCCCATTATTACACGAGATAAGAAACAATTCACAACATTGACCTGCCAGTAGCATGTTCTCACACAATCTACGTGTAAGTTGTCACAATTTAACCTGCCATTAAACAGTCTATTATAGACTTGTAGCTACATTTAAAGGGTAAAATAATTATGAAACAAAATTATTCTTGAAACAGAGTCATTTCAAGGGTTGATGCAAAAATCTAACATGTTTTGGCCGACACATAACATTTAAAAGTTATTTTCAAGTAAAATCTACTTTTATTATATTCAGTAGCTTAGCTTGCTCTACTGGCAAAATATTAAACTTTAATATGGAGGACAGAAAAGATGTGCCTTTAAAGATTTGTGTTTTCTACATTTTCTGCAGCCAAGGCTTTGAGTCGCTGATTATTTTGATTATATCAAAAGGTTCAAGAACCTAACATTCCCTATGTGAAGAGTTCTTGATTACAGCATTGGCAGTTTCTCCATCTTCAAATGCACACTACCAGTCATGCGCACACATCATTATATCATTGCCACAGGCATGCCTTCCCTAGTACACTGTGGTCAGAGAAGATCCATTGATGCAGTGCAATGAAATTGCCATTATTCTATCACATTTTATGTTTTCGGTGGCAATGAATGCCTTTTTTTGTCCCCAAACCCCCCAAAAAGTGATGTAATATGCTACAAGATGCATACATTTTCATGTAGTTTTTCCTCTTCCCGATTGAAGTCAAAGTGAAGTTGGAAGAATTCACATTTTTGGCTACACTTTATAACATTAAATAACAATGTTTACTTAATATAGGTTTGAAATTAGATTTGGTTCAGGATTAATGGCCTGTATGTATGCAAAATTTATTGTTATTACTATAAGTACATGTAACAAGGAGACTATAAAACAAAGAGTAACCATGTTTTTTTTCCGCCTCTGAAATAATCTTGAGTTAGTTGTAAGTGAGGTAAAGTACATAAGTAGACTTGGGATTGATGTGCAAATGAAAAAAAAGTGTTTTACTGCATTACAGTATTTATCTCTAACAATTATTTTCTATAGCAATACAGTACCTTTTCTTAATGAATGCATGTTAATTTTTGCATCTAGCCTCAATGTTGTGCCTCTTTTGTACTGTGTAGGACCATCGGTTCAGTGATGAAATTGACAAACTGACAGGCTATAAGACTCAGTCCATTCTGTGCATGGCAATCCACAACAGCGACGGTGAAGTCATCGGTGTAGTGCAGGCCATCAACAAGAACCCCAGCGGAACTCCATTCACCGAGGACGATGAGAAGGTACATAAACTGTTATCCTTTTCGCTTGGCTTCTGCTCCAGCTAGTCGATTTATATCCTGTTACATCCTCCAGATACCTATTACAATATTGCCCAAACTTTAACTGGTAATGAAACTCTAGAGTGTGAATGTAATTGCTGTGCTAAATCAAAAGAGATCAATGAATTAGCACCTTGGTGAATGTCCTGCTATGCTGGAATACTAGATCTAGGTTAAGAAAATGAGTTATTCATATTTGAAGACTTATTCTTAATTCATAACCTTAGAAATGGGAGCATAACCAACTGAAGCCCTGTGGTCATTTTGCACATTTATTGAGTTACTGCATAAATCAAATCTAGAACTGATATTGGGAAAATTCCAACTAGAAGAGAGAATATGTGTGCCCTACTCACTCCAAAGGGCCGAACCCTTGAAGTGGCAAACTTGGTGAACGGACAATTAAAAAACAATGTTTTTTAGACATTAGCTTTACCTGGAATGGTACTGTAAAAAGACATAACCAGCAATTGTTACATTAAAGGGCTATATCTACACAAATTTACCCTTAAAATCAGTTTTGTTGGTCTCACCTACATTTTTTATTTAAACAAAATCCATTTCTTTAGATGATTACACATTTTTAGGTAAAACTTTATTCTGGTACTATGTAATGTGGCGTCCATTAGCTGGTCTTGGTTCTATTAGAAACAGAAATATTAAGTCCGTAATATTATTTAATATTTATAAATTAACTGAAATACAGTGTACTAACAAAACTACATTTTATGGGTGAAAGTAAAAATAGCCCTTTAAGGTAACAAGTGAGCTATCGAACTATCGATTAGTGTTAATTTCTTTTAGAAACGGCAGTGATATGTACTTATTGGTACATAATTTGTGTCTCGCTAAAAAGTGCACCAAGGTAGGTTTATGCCATGAGACCAGGTAATGGGGATTCAGTTTTTCAATTTCTTTTGGAATGATTGTTCTCAGAACAAAGGTCATCATTGTCATTTTGTAAATCAGCACATGTGAATGGCATAACTCAGAATCAGCTCTTGCATTTCAGTGCAGCAGATCCAGTACTGCAGTCTCTGGGTACAAGTCAGTCTGTACCCGCACATCTCAGCCCTTCACTTTCATCGTTGCTTCAAAACAGATAGTAATTAATAGCACAGAATTTCTCTTTAGAATTATTGATGCCAAGCAGCACTGAAAGCAGATACACAGTCTGTGGCGTTATAAATGCCCTAGAAATAAACTGATGAATTGATGTGATGCTTCAAGTTCTTCTGTTGTAGCAACCCCCCACCCCCACAATATCTCACTGTTATGCATCAATCAGACTAAAGCTTTGAAGGAATCACACTTCTCTCTACAGGTGCTTCAAATGTATCTACCATTCTGTGGAATATCGATCTCCAACGCCAAACTCTTCTCCGAATCCCGCAAGGAGTATGAGAGAAGCAGGGTGAGTCAAGACCTGCAGAAATGTTGCTGAAAAAAACTTAGTTTTTCAGACTGATTCAAAATCTGCCTCTAGCCTTCTTCTAGCTGCCTCAGACAGTGTGTTGCTTGATTTTGTAAGCTTGTTTACAATCCTCAGGTCTCAAGGTTTAAAATATTTAATAATCTGCTTGAAGGCTTGGGTTATCTGAATACATTTCGAGCTGTTGCTTTTGTTCCTCAAGGCCCTGCTGGAGGTGGTGAATGATCTGTTTGAGGAGCAGACGGACCTTGAGAAGATCGTGAGAAAGATCATGCAGCGTGCGCTGACATTGCTGCAGTGCGAGCGCTGCTCGGTGCTTCTGCTAGAAGACATCCACTCTCCTGTGAGATTCCATTTTAGTCCCCCTTTTCATCTTTTCTGACTTTATTCCTTATCCTTGTTTTGTGTGTTTTCTTGTCTTTCCAAAAGCTTTTAGACCCTCCACAGACAGCAAGGATATTAGCACGATGAACTCATAGAAAAGTAGCAAGTACATTGGCAAACAAGTCCATGTGACATCAGGGGTTCAACTGTAGTTTTACGAGAATAGTTTTTGTGTGCTAAGTGAACAGTAAATTTATAATGTTACCCCAGAAGAAAATCAGTGTTGTGTCAACATGCATGTCCTGTGTACTGAATGTAATCAACTCAACGCAGAAGACAGTAACTTGGGGAGAAGAACTGTTGAATAAGTTATGTTATTATTGTTTTCTTTGTGCACAAAAAGTATTCTCGTAGCTTCTTACAGCTGAACCCCAAATGTCACATGGGCTATTGTAGTGCTTTTCTTACTACCTTTCTGGGTGCAACTATCACAATTACACATTTGCTGTCTATCCAGGGTCAGGTTGGATTTAATCAAAAACATCTTAATTTGTGTTTTGAAGATGAGTAAAGGTCTTACATGTTTAGAACAACAAGAGAGTGAGTAATTAATGACAGAATCATAATTTTTTGGGGTGACCTATCCCTATAAGATATTTTTGATGATTTAATGTATGACATAAAATACATCAGACTTTCCCTCAGTTGTACAGACAAGGCTTAAGCTAGTCCCAGACTAAATTGCACGTTTGAGCTGTCTCAGATGAAAAAATCTTGCTCTGACATATCTTAAAACATGTCAGTGGCATTGTTCTGTGTTAAGATGCACACCTGTAATATTTCCTTATAAGGTATTTTTGTAAAAGTTGCTTAAATATATTAATTGAACTAATCGTGGCTTAAGCTAAGCCCTGTTTGTGAAACCGGTCCTTTGTGATTTCCTCACTAGTCCACTTTTCCACCTTCATTGTATTTAAGATCACGCTCCTGCAAAGTATTTGAACTCAAACGTTTAATTATTTTTTAAATCTAAAGAATGAAGGTTAGACGCTTAGTAATTGTGATTTTAAAGCTGTGTGACTGTAGTTTGCTTGTAGCCTATGTGTAGAATAACAGTTGTTTTCATTTATTAAGATTGTAATGATGCACTAAGCATGTAAGAATTAAAATTTTTTTGTTGGTCTTATAGCTTATTCCTCAACAATTCAAAAGACTATGAAAAAATCTTATTGGACTCGTATTTGTCAAGGGAATCGTCTCAAGGTTATGTATGTAACCCTAGTTCCTCAAATAAACGAGACGGCACTTCAACAAGATGCTATGGGGAACGCCTCCAGCTTGATTGCTCTAAATAGTATGTGTAATACTGCTGGCATTCTCTACACCATGAAAGTGAAAAGTTTCCACTTCAGGGCATACATTTTCCTCATGGAAGAAGCTCTGGATTGGAGGATGGTCTCAACAACCTCAGTTGAGAAACCGGAGGCTAAGGGCTGTGCCCCCTCAGGGGCCACACTCGCATCTTCCACAACTCCGAGCGAGGGTGCATGATGGTGCTCCCTGCCTGTGAGAGGACGTCCCTCCTGACTGGACTCTCCCAAAGTCCGAGATTCATACTCGGCCCGGCCAGAACGGCGCTATAAGTAGTAGATTGACCACGTCTTGACGCACTGTCTCCAGAACTCCTGGGAGCAGAGTGATCGGGGGAAAGGCGAACAGGCGAAGCCCCAGTGGATCTGGATGAACTAGAGAGAAGCTGGATGAACATTGCGCATTTTAGAAAATGTGCCATCCAAAAATTCCATCCATTCCCCAGGCCTCAGCCCCTGCCTTGAGAGGATGTCTTCTCCTACGTTTGGATGGCTGGGAATGTAGACGGCTCTCAGTGAGAGGAGTCTGTCCCTGGGACCTGGTGCGCCAGCTTGTATAAGGAGCGCGAACGCAGATTGCACAACAACACATGTTGATCTCTTACGTCTGGGAAGAAGTGTTTCAGTGAACGAAACACAGCCAGCATCTCCAGGCAGTTGATGTGCCACGTGAGATGGTGACCACTCCACAGACAGCGGGCTGAGCAGCCACTCATAAATGCTCTCCAACCAGTGAGAGACGCTTCTGTCGCTAGCATTACGCGGCGACAAGGAGCCCCAGCACCGGGCCCTAATGCAGAAACGTCTAGGTTACTATCGTAACCCACGTTCCCTGAAGGAGGGAACGGAGACGTTACATATGGGAACTCGCCAG
>JAUMHG010000060.1:8603411-8614575 GCA_032359395.1 Enteromius anoplus | reverse complement strand
TCAAAGGCAAATCGGTCTCTCTGGCGAGTTCCCATATGTAACGTCGAAGTGATTCGACTGAAAGGGTAACCACGGTTTCCTCCACATTTCAAAGCATGCATGGCGTGACACTTTGATCATGAGAAGAGGGTTTCTCCTCGAGGAAAAACCAATGGTCCTAAGCCACCACTGTAGGGGTTTTATGTACAGCAGGCCAATAGGTATCACATTGAATGCAGCTGCCATCAGACCCAGCAGACTCTGAAGCTGCTTGACAGTGAGTGACTGGCCTTCTCGTAACTGTAGTGAGGATTGACTCGATCCAAGCAGGAGTCATACGTGCCTGCATCGTGGTCGAACCCCACACCACACCAAGATAAGTGATTCTCTGTGCTGGAGAAAGGATACTTCTCTTGTCTTCAGTCTCAACCGCAACCATTTCATATGAGCGAGGACAACATCTCAATGTCTGATCACTTCGCTCACCGACTGTGCTAGAAACAGCCAGTCATCGATGTAAGTGAGTATACCCAGGAGTCGCAGAGGAGCCAGCGCAGGATCCATACACTTCGTAAACGTGTAGGGTGACACTGCAGGGCCAAAGGGAAGAACCCAGTATACAGAAGGTACACTTTGGCCCCGAATGGAAACCTCAGGAACTTGCTGTATGAAGGATGGATGGACACGTGGAAGTAGATCTATTGTGACAAACCAGTCCTCCGACTTGATTTGAGACACAACCTGTTTGGTGCTGAGCATCCTGAACTTCAGTTGCTTCAATGAGCGGTTCAGGAGCCTGAGATATAAAATGGGCATCAGACCTCCATCCTTCTTTTGAACTATGAAGTACCGGCTGTAGATACCGGGCTTTCTTTCATGAGCAGGATCACATCGATGGTCTCCTTACTCAAGAGAGTATCTACTTCTCATTCCATAATCAGAGCACACCAGTATGGGCAAAATCTAAAATGTTTTTGTAGCCTCTCTCTACAGTATGCAGGACCCATTAAGACCCATTTGACAGTCTTTCACCTCTAAATAGTCTATTAAGGGAATCAGTGTCTTGAGACTGGCCTCTGGTATACTGAGAGCTGTTAGCTTGGTGCCCTGAAGCGGAGGGCCGGCAGGGGATGAACGATCTAGCTGCTCTAATTTTTCACTGCAACACGGCCCGAAATGCTGCCCGCTCTCGCCCTTGCCTTCAATCGTAATTTTTAAATAAGGAGTAATAATTGACAGACATCGCCTATGATGTCTCGCCCATCCATTGGACTGATTACACATACTATCTGGAGCCGTCACGCTGGAGGCGTTCCCCATAGTATCTTCGACTTCCTGAAGAGGAGCTGGGTGAGGATATCTTCTGTGTTGTTGGGCTACAAAATATGTCACCACTGTAGTGCTCTGCATAGCTAGACTTTATAAAAAGCTATTTTATATACAGTTTGCAGGTGACTTGTATTTTGTTCCTAGTTGTCACTGACTTTGAATACTGTTCATCCAGTAGAGGGCACTGTGAACACCTCCAAATGACCCTTGCATTGCTTTACAGCTAGTATTTTACAGTAAACAATATTCACATTATCTTCAGAAAATATCAAAACTTAGTTGTTATCCCACTGTGTTCATAGGTAGTAAAATTCTCCCAGACCTTTGAGCTCATGTCTCCACTGTGCAGCGTTGATCATGACATCAGGTGAGAATACAGGACTATTCATATGACTGCTAAATTGTATTTTTTTTTTACCATATGTAACAGTGAAATGCATACCATGCTCAGTATGTGTGTCTGTGTGTATGTGTGTGCATTTGACAAAGTCAGCATGGAGAAGGTGTCTTGCTCGGACTGGCTGATCAATAACAGCATCGCTGAGTTGGTAGCATCAACTGGGCTGCCTGTTAACATCAGTGACGTCTGTCAGGATCCCCGCTTTGATGCTGAGGTGAGCAGAACACACCCTCACAGATCAGCTTCTTGTTCATTTCGATCACTCAGCCCAAACCAAAGTATGATTTCAAGCCCACGTTTTTCATGGTGCCAGTTAAGTCTACTCAACTATATATCATTCGCAAGGTCTATAACTCCTAAATAGATATTTTACCACTTTTGTCTTTTAGAAGATAATGTCGGAGAAGTAATAAATTATTTATGAAAAGGATGCACCTAAAAAGTCTAAAACACAACAGGAGTTCATACTTTGAAACCCATTTAAAAATCAGATATTGCTCCACCACGGAAATTGTCCATCAAAATCATGTTACAAAATGTTTTTGTTCATGAATTATAAAAATGTAAGTTTGGATAGTGAACCTTAATGTATATGTTAAAAAATGTGAGTGATAGTTAACAGGTTACGTATGCATTCTTTAAGAACGCTTCAGTGGAATTTTTTTTATCTGCAAGTGCAGTTTTTTAATAGAACTAAAAAAGAGAATACAAATTAGAGATATAGGAAATAATAATTAAAGTACACTAAAACTACACATTCAATAAAATGAATGCACTTTTGCATTCATTTTATTGAAAGCACCTTTAAGCATGGACTGTATATGAACCCAAGAGTACTCAAACACACATACACATGTATCATGCAAGCACTGTGTTTCCTACTCAGGCGGACCAGGCTTCTGGTTTTCATATCCGATCAGTTTTATGCGTCCCCATCTGGAATCGGACACATCAGATTATTGGTGAGTTACCCCACACAAGTGCTTAACTGCTTAAATACAAACTCACAAAAACAACAACTAAAATAATTTCTTCCTTTCATTAGGCGTTGCCCAGATTCTGAATCGCTTGGACAGAAAAACATTTAATGATGCAGATCAAAGGTTATTTGAGGTGTGACTTTATTCAAATATTTGATCTTGGAATAAAATAGGCAATCAATATTTCATAAGTGAATTAGAGACTTACATACTTACATTAATGATACTGTCATAAATCACACGCACAAGTAATTTTCATTTCCGTTGTTCCTCACAGGCGTTTGTTATTTTCTGTGGTCTGGGCATTAACAACACAATGATGTATAACCAGGTTAAAAAGACTTGGGCCAAGCAGTCTGTGGCTCTAGATGTGAGTAATATTGATTATTGGTATTTCTTTTTATATTTTATATAAATTATATATATTTTATATTTTTACTGCTCATTAAAATAACAACTACATGTTTTTGCCTGCATATAAATCAGTCAGACCAGTAGAGAGAATTTATTGTGCATGCATGGTATGGTTACAAAGTGTGCATAGTGTATTGTTGTTTCTGTCTTTTCCAGATGCTGTCTTATCATGCTACATGCTCCAAGGCAGAGGTTGATCGGCTGAAGGTAAGAGTTAAATATTGAATTTAATATAGAAATATACAAATGTTTTAAATTCATTATTTATATGTGAAGTTTGAGATGTTTAACCATTGACCACTGATCTATTTAATATACCTTTCAAAAATTATGTGTCAGTACAGTTGTTTAAGTATTATTCAGAAATGATGCAAAATTATCAGAAGTGACAGTAAATACATTTTTTTTATGTTACAAAAAATTATCAAAAAATCTTTAAAAAAAAAATGCATCACAGATTCCACAAAAATATTAAGCAGTGTTTTCAACATTGATAATAATCAGAAATATTACACTGATTTCTGAAGGATCGTGTGACACTAAAGATTGGATTAATGATGCTAAAAAATCAGCTTTGTCATCACAGAAATAAAAAATAAATATATTAAGATATATTAAAATTAAACTATGTTTTTTTCACTATTTCACAACATTACTATTTTTACTGTATCATTTTATGTTATTTTACTGTATGTTATATAAGACACTTGAACAATATACTTTATTTCCAGTAAATAAAAGAATGTGTAAATATTATAAATACACTGTAGTGCCTGTCATGCAATAAAGCACATTTAAATTTGATATCAACATCACTGCAACTTACTATGTATGACCAGTGCATTATTATCTTTACAGCGTGATAGAGCTAGATTCTGAATAGTGTTTCAAAACGTGATACAACACATCCATAAAAAGCTGGTATAAAATTCCCAGATCAGTAGCATATAAGACCTTTTCCCCAGAGAGACGTGATGAAAACTTCAAATTAAACTCATACATTAGAGAGAAGTGTAAAAAAACATCTCAGCCCCCAACGTTTCCTAGAAATTTATAGACGGTAGGTCCCAGACTTGAGAGAGTTGAAGTATTAATAATTGAAATGGCAGAGTCTAATATACTCTTTCTGTTTGAGCCCTCAGTGGATCAGGCTCTGCTCTGGTGTTTAATTGCCTTGCTTCTGGAGTTGCTGAGATTGTCCCCTCTCCTCTCTCAGGCTGCTAAGATTCCTCTAAGTAGTGAGCTCGGGATCGATGAGTTCCACTTTAATGACTTTTCTCTGGACAACGACGCCATGATCACTGCCTCCCTGCGGATGTTTTTGGAGCTCGGTGTCGTGCAGAAATTCAAAATTGATTACGAGGTGAGGCAATCACCATCAGAGCGGGGGGAGCTATACTGCCTGTAAGAGTGAAATGCTGCTTACATATGTATGCTGTGTGAAGCAGGGAGCTCTGGGTTATAGAATGGGGAGAGACTGTGCTGCAGGCTGGTTTTCAGGAACACGGGGAGCTACGGTGTGAATACTACAGCGTGACTTTCTTTTTGTGCGCAGGTGTTGTGCCGCTGGCTGCTTACGGCGAGGAAGAACTACCGCACCGTAGCCTATCACAACTGGAGGCATGCCTTCAACGTCTCGCAGTGCATGTTTGTTATGATCACCGTAAGTCACAGATGATGATCATAGCGGCCTGAAATATGTGACTTGATAGTTCACTCGCACATAAAAAGGGCATCATTTATTCACCTGTAGTGATTTAGTTCAAAACCTTCTTCTGTGGAGCACAAAAATAGTAGAATGTTTAATTAAGCTGCTGTACAATGAAAGTGAATGGACAGATACGATTTTCAACCCTTGTGAAAAAGGGGTGGGCTTAATTAGAGCTTATTGAAAAAAAACTGTACTTGAAGATTATGTAATTAGTAATTTGTGCTGTTTAAATCTCTTAATAATCTAAATTAAGGACACTTATTTTGATGTAATTGAAAATTACTACATTATTATTTTCTTAAGTTTAACGTAGTGCTGTCAAACTATTAATTGTGATTAATCACATCCAAAATAAGTTTTTGTTTACATACAAAACATACATGTAAATATAGAAGAAAATGTTATTTATATAATATAAAATGTAACAAAATAAATGTATAAACGTAAATATTTTCAAAATATATACTCTATGCATGTGTATTTATAAACATAATAAATATAAACAGTGCACATACATATATAATGTAAACAAAAACTTTTTCTGTGAATGCAGTTACTCATGATTAATCATTTGACAGCACTAAATGAAAGTTCATATATTTTAAATGTACTAAATTGCAACTTTTTAAAATCACTAATATATTTACAGTAAATGTATGACATGCAATGTTTACATTAAAGCATATTTTAGTTTATTAAAAACCCTTGTCAATACATTCAGCAGCATACTGTGCCCATATTTTAAAACAGAAGACAATAGAAATCATTATGAAATTGCATGTTAAGATGTACTTACTGTCCTAGTCCTAGTTAGTCCTAGTTAAGTGTAATACATTTTTATTTAATTGCAGTTAATTGCAGTTAACATGCAAGAGTCCAGAAATGTTACTTTTAGTTCACTTTTGAAGTGTATTATTTAAGTAATAAAAGTACTCCTTTTAAAAGTATACTTAAGTGTGCTTTATTTCCACAAGGGAAGGCTATTTATTCAGTGAATAATGACTTTAATTCAGTTTTTTATTGTTTGAATTTTATATTGCGCACAAGTCATATAGATTACTACTTCTATGATAGTTTTAAGGTGCTTTTTGCCATTTTAGAGTTTCACATCCTCTGTGCCAATCCACACCGATTGTTTAGCAGAGAAAATGACAGTCATTAGAGTTTGGAGCAACGTTACTGTCAGTAAATGCCTTTAATTTTTTGAGTGAACTAAGTGAACTTGATTTAATCACTGTATCGGAAGACTTTCAGTAGTAGGTTTCTCTGTTGTGGTCCAGACTGCTGGGTTCCAGGAGGTGTTGACGGACACAGAGACTCTTGCGCTTATGGTTGGGTGTTTATGCCATGACCTGGACCATCGCGGTACTAACAACGCCTTTCAGGCAAAGTAAGTCAAAAGTCTGTCAATGTAAATTATGTCAGTGGCTCCAAATTTTACATTGCACATCAAAAAATGACCTAAATGACCAACTTAGCACTAAAATTGTCATGTAAAAGTACATTTGTTCATGGATGAGACCATGGATGTAACCTTTCAACGTTGGCATCTGTCTTCTATTCTATTCAATAGCTTTGCTAGTTTTCTGAAGTGTCTGATTGGCTGTACAGCTTTGCATTACAACATAGGCATTTTTTCTCCTCCCTTTTTAAGGTTAAAGTCTTTTTTGTTTTACTATCTAAATTCTGCATGTTTATGTCTACTTGCATTTTATTATTTGCATTTATTTTTGTTTTTCCCCCAGTTAAAATGTCTAAATATTAGCATTCAAACAACTGTTCTATTTTTAGATATTTTAAAATGTAATTTATTCCTGTGATGCAAAGCTGAATTGTCAGCTGCCATTACTTCAATCTTCAGTAACACCCTTCAGAAATCATTTGAAAATGCTAGTTGGTGCTTATCAATGTTAAAGAAAACAACTTGTTATGCTGCTTAATATCTTTTGTGGAAATCCAATGCTATCTCACGACCTATTCATACGCATTTTTTTGGGGTGTCTAGATTTGTCTAGACCCCAGTAACAGGTAGGTTTAGGGTCTACGGTCATTTGTTTGAATTTATACAAATTGGGAATGTCGTAAAATATATACGATTTCGCAAAAATTTTGACTTATGTTGTACAAATTCATACTAATGTTACCTATTCTAAAGTGTTACCAAAAAAAAAAAAAAAAACACTTCTTGTCCCCAAACTTTAAACAAAAGTATATCTGAGAGCTTTTTTCCAGAGAGTTTCTTAGATGGCCTCAGATGATGCTAACCCTGGATCAGCATTAAAAAAAGTACCAAATTCTGCTTAATTGTAAGGTTTAATTGCAGCATGTAATCATTGCAGTTAAATAGTGTTCACCATCAGATTATTTCGATTTCTGCCATAGTCACCTCTAATAACCTACTCCTGGTGGAATGACCTGCCCAGCTCTATCCCAGCAGCTGAATCCTTAGCACTTTTTAGACGAGCACTCTTTTCATTTACTAACTGCTTGTTTTCTTATATGCTTCTCTATTCTTTTTCTATTCTATCTTTTTATACAATTAATAAAAACAAAAACAAAAATAGGTTGCTCTATTCTGTTTTCCTTTTATTTATTTATAATTTAAAAACCTAGCTACGTGTACTATGTGTACAAACCGAGACTTGTTACAGCACTTGCGTATCATTTGTAAGTTACTTTGGATAAAAGCTTCTGGGTCTACTAAATGTAAATGTAAATACAGTATAATGTAACTTAAAATTTTCTGTAAAGCTGCTTTGGAACAATTAGTATAGTGAAAAAGCGCTACACAAATATATTTGAATAGAACTGAAGTTAATTTTAATAAGTTTCCTACCTAATTTAGCAATGGATGATTAAAAACTTAAAGAAATCTTTTCTGAAAGTAAAAGTTTTAAAAAACTTGTTGTTTTATGGTATTTTTACTGGAAAACAAGATGATGCTAATGAAGTATTTTTTGTGTGTGTAGTACAGTATATTTAGCGTGAGCTTTGTGTTTGTAATGCAACATAATGTGCTTATCGTTCTGGATCTGATTATTTGTTGTGCTCCCAAAGGTCTGGCTCAGCGCTGGCGCTTCTGTACGGAACATCTGCCACACTTGAGCATCATCATTTCAACCACGCCGTCATGATCCTGCAGAGTGAGGTAAAGCATGTCTGTTAGTACTGAGCACTACTGAATAAACGTCCATTTTAACATTTCTATTTCAATTTGTACTCTTATTTGCAAGGAATATTATTTTCATTCACTATAAGGTTCATAGTATATCCACTACTTGAAGCAAATGAAACAAATACTCAGTAAAGCAAACAAAACAAATAATAAGTCATTATAAAATGAATGCTAGTTTTTCAGTGAAATTTTTATTCACACTTTTGGACTTTTGGACTGCGATGTGCAGAACACAATGAATATTGTGAAGTAATGGACTAATAACCAGTCTGTCTCACACTCCTCTTGTAATGGATTTGCAGAAATGACCCATTTTACCCTCGTCCACATTTGCATGTCTCAGTGGATGGGATGAATGCAAATAGATGTCAGGGTTTGATTAAGTGGCTGATTTAGCTCTGAGCTGTTTAATCATGACCAAGCTCTATATCGATTTTCTGTAGACGTCCATTGAGCTTTTTTAACCAACACCAATTAACTGTGCTAAGGAGATTCCCCTCTTGGGTCAGCTGCACTGAAGCAAAGAGAGAAAGAAATTGCTTTCTATCCCAGAGACCGAACATGCATAGAAAACTTTGGAGACACACTGTTTATGAATGATACTCAGGGGTGTGAAGAGATTGCTGGTTTCATGATTGACTTTATTTCAGCAGAAAAGATAGGGTTTTATAGGAACACTAGAACTTGGAATGAGAGATGTGCTTTCCCCAAACCTTACTTAGTGTAGATTTTAGGAAAGTGGGGTAAGATGTGCCACATTTAACTTAACCCTACAGCTCCTACTGTATCATACTGTATTTGATTCACTCATTTATAAGGCCTCTAAATTATAAACATGACTTTTTGTGTGCCTTGTCTGATTGACAGATTTTACTTTTTTGGTAAGTAAAAGCCTTCTCATATACTTGTAAAAAATCCAATGGTTGTGGAAAGCATGCATTTCGTAGTGATTTTTTTTTTTACCAAATCCATATAGAGAAAACATAAGCATCAATTTTTTTATTGCTAGTAATATTTCAAGATGACACTTACTGGACTAAATCTACATACTGGAGGTTTACTTAATTATCCATACAACATTTTCAGAAAAATAAAGGTAAAAGCATTATAAAGCATTTTAACAATCTTACTAAGACATATAAGTGATATTTGTATTGCTTTAGAGACTACATTTACACACATTTAATATAAGTAGTCTGTTATACTTATATAAAGATCTTATGGATATACATAACACGCTAGCAGAATTTAATAGTCCTATGTACTTTTGGTCTGTAATATTAGCAGCTGCACCAAATTGCATATTTGTGCTTGGTTTGGGTCTCTGAAGAAAGCCTGATGTATGAAACATTAAAAAAAAAATTATTTGGGAACTATTTATCTTTCCATACTGTATGTCACGCTTTACAGGGCTAAGCTGTCTGGTAAAGATTAAATTAAAAGATCTAATTATGTTTAAAAGTGCCTGCCAATAACTAAAATTAAATGAAAGCACAGGGCCACAGAAATATGACTTTTTCCCTGCTGAAATATTAAAAAGGTACACTGACTCATGTAAACAGTAAGCTGTGCCACTGTAAGTTATCAAAGACAAATATGGACATTAAAAAGCAAAGACTGTACAGGACAAACCATATACCGAATACTATCTCTCCTCAATAATAACAAGGTTTTAAAATAATTTATTGCAATGAACTATGTTAATATTTTTTTTAAGAAACTGAACAAATTCATTCAATATATAACCATCAAGGTTCCAGGGAAATAGGAAATGTTACTCCCTCCTTACATGTTATTCATTTCCACTAGATTAAGCGAGGGACCCAGATTGCCAATTTTAGACATCTCACCCCAATCTTCCCTTTACTATTGGACATAAAATTGATCATCTTTTTCTCCTTTTTTTTTTTTTTTTTTTACAGGGTCACAACATTTTTGCCAGTCTGTCCTCTAAAGAGTACAGCAACATGATGCAGTTATTGAAACAGGCCATTCTATCCACAGATCTCACGTTGTACTTCAAGTAAGTAATAGTATCAAGCAGCATATGTTTCAATAGTCGAAATAAAGGGTAGGTATCAAACTGCAGCTTTAAAGTGCTCTAAATATTGAACCAGATGCATGTAATTCATGTTTAGGCCACAGAGAGGCGCCCTTTGAATAGAGGCAGAAGAGGCGATATTAAGCCCCTGTTGTTGCTTTTGTTCAAGATTCAGAAAGCCTGGTGAAAATCTAAAAGATACCTTAAGGAACTTTAAATGAATGTCACTTAAACACAGAACCTTAAATGGTAAAATTTAAATATTAAATCAAATTAATTATTTGATTTTTTTTAATCTTCATAATCCATTGGATATAAAAGAAGAAGAACCAAGTTCTTTGAGTGTGTTTTGTCAGGACAGTTCAGTTGGAGCGATGAGGAACATAGAGACATGTTCAGGTGAGTGTCTACAGCTTTTAAAATTAATGACAGATATGCCAGGATCTGTTGTTTTAATATTGAAAAAAAATATTACCAGGTCTATGCTGATGACTGCGTGCGACTTGGGTGCAGTGACTCGACCATGGGAGATCTCAAAACAGGTTAGACCGACCCACATTGTTCTGTTTTTGTATTGTTTTCCTGAATAAATATCTTATTTAAAAGGGAGAATTGGGTCCCAGTTTATATTAGGTGGCCTTATAAAAGATATAAGTATAATGTACATATTGTATTGCAATACTTTTGCTGCTATCGAGGTTGATTACGGGTAAGTTAGGGACAGGTTTGGTGGTATGGGTAGGTTTAAGGGTAAGTTAAGGTGCAAGGGATGGGTCAATGCAATTACAGAAATTAGCTACATATGTATTTGAATGAAGGTATTTTTTTTTTTAAATCTAAACACCATGTAAAAACATGTATGTACACAATAAGTACATTGTATTAAATTGTTCATTTAAATGTAAGTGCATAGTGGTTAAGCGCACCTAATGTAAAGGGGGAACGGAAATCGTAAGATAATGAGATTTGTTTTGAGAGAATATATATATAAAATCAAATATCATAAAATCAAGTAAAATATATTTAGCATTTTTTTCTGTGTAAGAAAGTATTGTACTAAAAATATATTGTACTGTATATTCTCTGAAACCACTGCAGAGTACAGTTGGGGTTATATCATACTCATATATATATA
>JAUMHG010000060.1:8565803-8583830 GCA_032359395.1 Enteromius anoplus | reverse complement strand
TCACAAAACACCTTCAAGTTACTATACTTTGTATACCATTTGCTCTTCTAGCTGTTTAAGTTATTCTGCTGTGGGCTGAGCATTCAATATCTCATTTCAGCTTTGTGGAATAGTTGTGAGTGGCCTGCCAGTGACCCTTTGCTCTTGAGGTGAGGTCAGGCTCTCCTGTAGGCCTCCCAGCTGTCTCTCTCCCTACACCCACACGTCCCTCTCCGCTTGCCCTCTGATTTCTTTCTCCCTCTTCACTCCCCCGGTTTTTCCTCTCCCTCTTCCAGAAGAGTTGACAGCTCCAAACAAAACAGGGCCTGTGAGCTGACTGACACATTCTGCCTCTGAAAGGAGAGCATTTAACACGCCTCACACCCTGCACTGCCCACCACACACACACACACCCTTAGCCAGTCGAAACAAAACGCCACCAGAGAGAAAATAGAGAATCGGCCAGAGTTTGGGGGGAATCTGCACCTTGAAGAACAGAAAAGGGGGAGAAAAGAGTTGAGAAAGGGCGGAAAAAGAGTTTTTTTCAGGTTCAAAGGCGGTCTATTCTCCCGCCTGCACCCTGTCACTCATCCTGAGCGGCTTAGCCCGGAGGATAGCGCTCCTTTTTCACTGGTGTCATTCATCCATCCGTCAGGCTGATGTGCACGCCAATGGGTTTGGTGGAAAGCTGCGGAAACATCCTGTCAGGGCCTGCCGGGAGATCAACACCTGTTGGAGTAAGATGGAGGAGCCACTGAGTTCCGACTGGAGTACCGCTTTTTCACTGAAATCACAAATACACACTGAGCTAACACACCCAAACAACGCTATCTGCTTCCTCAGAACGCAAAAGTGGGTCTGAAATGCTAGCTTAATAGCTTGAAGGCTGATGGTGTTAGAAGCAAAAATATATAAATATACTGAAGTATAAGCCTACAGTTACTGTTAGGCTTTTTGATTTATAGTGTCAATGCAGATTTGGCATGTACCTTCTAAAAAAAAAAACTCTTATTTGTTGTGTGCCAAAACCTAAGTGTAAATAATATATATATTAGATAGGTTTGCCCCGAAAATAATGAAAACCTTTTTATGTATAATTTTAAAAAATGATAAAAAACTGGTAAAAACAATATAAAATCTGCAAAAAATTTAAATATCCAATACATACAGCATTCAGACACTGGCTGAGTTTTTGTGCTTTTGCCTTTATACACCACTAAAATGGATTTTAAATAAAACAATCAAGATGTGATTTAAGTGCAAATTTTAAGCTTTAATTCTAGGGTTGAACAAAAATGTAACCTAACATGCTTAGGAATTACAAACATTTTATACACAATCCCCTCATTTTCAGGGGCTCAAATGTAATTTAAAAAATAAATAGAATTATTTAAAAAAAAAATTGTTTTGTTTGTTTGTTGAGAATCCAATGAATGCCTTAAATCTGGAACTCATGGACTTCCCCAGAGATAGGGTTTCCTACTTTATCATGCTTTACCGGGCCTTTGCTGACAGTTGTTGTTTGATTGTAGGTGTTTTTAGTTCTGTCTTCAGCAAGTGAAATGCATGCTCAGTCATCAACCTGAGTTGCTTATGCTGTATGTTTTTGTGATTGTCCATTTGCATTAGTTCAGTATTCCCTTCAGAATTCTTCTGGCTGCTTCCGGCTTCTGTCACATCATCAATAAACACCAGTAACCCAGTGCCACTGGAAACCATGCATTCTCATGCCATCACACAGCTCTATGTCTCACAGATTATGTTGTATGCTTTGTATCATGAGCCGTTTCAAGCCTTCTCCATACTTTTTTTCTTCCTGTCATTCTCTTGATTTTAATTTTAGACGTCCAAAGAATGATTTTCCAGAAGTGAGAATGGCTTTTTTAATTTTTTTTGGCAAAGTCCAATCTGGACTTGTTTACATGGTGAAGCATCTGTATTTGCTCTCATGAAGCCTTCTCTTAATAGACTTTGACAGTGACACGTCTACCTCCTGGAGAGTGCTCTTGTCTGGATGTTGTGAAAGGGTTTATCTTTACTATGAAGAGGATTCTCCAATCATCCACCACTGTTGTCCTCTGTGGACATTCATGGATTCATGGAACTGCTTTTCTTATAAAAAAAAAAAAAAAACTTTAAAAAAATCATGTTATTTGAATATGCTGTAATGTTTTTATTGTGTTTTTTGTGTTAGTTATCTGTATTTGTAACCTAATCAAAATGGCCCAGCTGCAGCTGGATTGGGATTAATTGGAATGCATAATGAAAAAAAAACATGATTTTTGAGATTTTTGAAAAATACAGTTATCTGTTTAGTCAGCAACTAAAACAATAAATAAAATAGGCAAAACTTTAGTATTAACTATAACTTTTCCTTCAATAAATTCTTAATAGTTAATAAGGTGGTTGTTAAGTTTCGGTATTGGGTAGGATTAGGGATGTAGAATAAAGCATTAATATGTGCACAAAAAAGGCTAATATTCTAATATGCATGTTATATGCATGCTTCTAAGCAACTAATATGTGTAACCGTAAAATAAAGTGTTACCAAAAATGGTGCCTGTGTCCAAATATGTATGGACCTGATAATAACATAAGCAATGTATAATATATGGCATTATATATAAAGACAGGCATAAACACAAACAACATTACAATTTCAAGTGAGTCCAAATGCATTATTGTTTTGAGTCATATGTTTTTATTCTATTTTATTTTTTGGATCAGACATAGACGTATGTACTTCCCGGTGATACAGAATACTGCTCTATACTCAAGACTTTGATTTCACCACAGTTTCTCACAGCGAAACTTCACTCTCAAGTCACAGCGCTTTTCCTGGCTGTACGCGGCCAGCAATCTGAGCCATGTATGTTGTCATGAAGCTGGATGCCAGAGGTGCCGTGATGCTAAATGAACTGACCGCAGTCCTGCTATAAGCTACATTCTCATGGAGACCATTAGTGCTGCTGTCCCCCGAGGCGGGCCTTTGAATAATGCATGTGAGATCTCAGGCTCTCAGCAGCCCGAGGCACATCCAGCGCTCTTGTTACCTCTCATGGCATATCCTGTCAGAGTCACAGGTCAACATGTCGCCTGCTGGACTATGTTACACGCGGCTCAAACCACTGCTGCCAGATTCTGGTTTCAAAAGCAGAGCAGAGCGACAAAAGTAATCACAGGCTTTAAAAGGGCTCTTGGAGAAAACGTAATGGGTGCGGGTGAACAATGACTGCACTTTTTCCACTGATTCTGTTCACTATTTTCTCCCAAATCTATTCAGCATTGTTTGAAGGATGTACTCTAGGTATCTGAGTTGCTTAAGAGAAAGATCCAGGAGTTGTGTCAGGAGAGCACTATTCAGCTTGTAAGGAGTTATGGATCATCTCTGCATATAAGCAGTTTCTTCGTTTATTCTTCAGAATTAAACTGAACGAAAACGGCATTAGCTTTCAAAGATTTGGGGTTGATAACATTGTCTTACTCCTATGATGGCAAAGATTTTTTAGTGGCCTTCAAAAAAAAAAAAAAGATCAAACATTTGTAATAAAAGTAGAACAAACTTAATACCTACGAACAAAAAAAAAATCATACACACATACATAAATATTAAGGGGACATGAACTTATTAGGAAAAATGCACAAATAACTTTATTGTATTTGGATAACATTCACAGCATGAAACATTAAGGTTTGTGGTTCTGACTAAAAGCAAACCTGTATTTATTGCATACCCATATTTTCTTTTACCTTGCATAGTTCGCTTCATGGTTTTTAAAGATGAAGTCATGTCATGCAAAGTGCCAGTGTTGACATCTGTTTTCCTTGGCAAGCGTCTACCGAGCGACATACACAAGAAAACATAAGGGAGGGGATCATTTTACACAATTTCAGTTAATTTTTTTTTTTTTTTTTTGCCTTTTGCTTTCCTGGTCTCTGGTAAGAGATACTGTATCTGGTAAGAACTAAACTGAAACTAAAATAGCACCAACACCTGAATCTTTTCATTTTACATATAGAAATACACACATGCACTTGTTCAGTCTTAATTAGAGTGAATGAAAGGATTGTGTGTGGGCTGCAGGAGGGAAATGAGTGTAGTGCTGTGCTGAAAGTGATCCCTGTCACACACAGGATGTCTGCTCACTCTCTCAAAAGGCCTTGTCACACACACACACAACATATATATTAAGGAACGAAATACCAAGAGAGAGACATCAAAATAGAGAGAGTGAGACAGCTGCCAATTCCCACCAGGTCTGTTGTTGTGGGCAGAACGGACTGGAATTCCCCATTCAAGTATGTAAAGGCACCCGCAGTCTCCACAATGACCATGAAACCTATTTAAGATTTTATACAACATCATATTAACAATCTTTCATTGTTACTATTCAGCACACAAGCCAAAGAGGCATTTCTGTTCTCAGTGATCAGAACAACATGCATGCATATGGAGAGAATATTAAAAGGAAAATTTATTTAAATTACATTTTTGTTCTCCCTCGTGATTAGCATTATTTATTAGGATTGTAGCATTAGGTGTTTGTTCTGTTTAAGGTGATATTTCATCCAAATATATAATTTCTGTCATGTTGTTCCAAACCTGTATGCATTTCTATATCAGTTTTGGTTCTGATTTTTCTTTTTCCATGGAATTAAGATTTTCTTCAAAAAAAAAATTTATTTTATTTCCCTCAAAACAAAGAATGTCAAATATGTTTTGAACAATACGAGTGTGAGTAAATCAATTTTCAGTAATTTTGAAATTATTCTTTGAATCAACCTGTTAAAACCGAACACACTCACAAATGTTTTGGCACTGTTTTAGCACTTAGTACAAGACTGTGAAACGGAGCACAAGGGAGAATATTATTCCAGGGTGTTTTGGCACCAGAGGACAGCTCTATGAAAGGTTACCCAGGTGGTCTTTCCTCAACTCCTCAATCTCTCCCAGAGCAGAATGTCAGTTTCGATTCCCCAGTCCCTTACCCAAATCATCATGTGAACCTCAGATTGCTTAAATATGGGCCCATGAATCTGATACTCTGTTGGGTTTTGAGTCTTGACGGAGGTGCTGAGAGCTGGCTGATGAGGGGGCCCAGCCGTCCACCATATTGCTGCCCAGTATGCCGTGTCATGTTCTCTGAACAACCGCCCGTGTCCTTCTAGTTGGGTAAACAACAGAGGCTGTCAGCCGGTGTCAGGTTTGGGCTTTTCAAAGCAAGAGAAGGAGAATGACAGATGACTGCTCTGAGTGTAGCCGACACTTTGCTGATAATGGTGATCTGAGTGCTGATACGGAGAGGCAGAGTGCGATGGGCGAGCCGGTAAAACATACAGAACCCACAGTTTTGACAAACACACTGCTGGGAAAGACTGCGAGACGCTTTCAGTGAGATTCCCCAGCTCGCTTGATTCTCTGATTCATCCGTGGCCGAATTTGACGTGTTGAGGTTGAATCACAACCACGATTGCGAGTTTGCAACGAGAACCTGAATTTAAGCCTCTTTCGACCGCATACAAAATTTTATAAATAAATGAAAGGAGTAACTGGATAGAATGGAAATAAGTCAAAAAGGGCAGTGAGCCAGTAATAAGTAAGAACAATAATATTTGTTCAAATAATAATATGAAAGATCCTGTTCTAAGATATTTTTTTGTTCTTGTTCATTTTAAGGTGGTTCACATAAAGTGGTGATTTTTTTTTTAAAGTAAATAAATCTGCAATGCCTTACACTGAAAAGTGCAATATTTGTTTCTCTGTTCATCAAGTAGGTTTAAATTTAAGGATGCAGTTGTAATAATCACAGATAGCTGATACTTTGTGGGACGTTACGTTTTTTGGGGAAAGGCAATTCATTTTGTGCATAGGAGAGTATATAATAATAACAATAATGATATTTGTTAAAATATAAGATAAAAAATGCTTTTTACATGTGTTATTACATGTGTAAATATTTTTACAATTTCATTTTTACATAATTCACAAAAATATATATTAAAATAATATTAAACCTTCCTTTTTTTTAAGTGCAAAATGCAAATACTCTTACATCTGCTACTTATTTAAGAAATTAATTGCAGAAATTAGAGAGAACATTTGAGTAAAAGTAATTTAATTTGGTCCAAAGTAGGAGCGAATGAATATAAAGTATTATAATAAATAATATTATTAGTTCAAATAAGGTGTAAAATACTTTATTCCTGTGTTTAAAAAAATAATACACCGTTCTTTTTAGAACAAAGTAGTCAAAATAAAACCCTATTTGATCTGCAGGTTTCAACATCAGGACTAAATTGTAAAAACTACAGACAATATTCTGGTGGGAATTCAATATTCTGAAAGAAAAAAACACAGATAATTACAGAAAATCTGGTCAGTGTCGGCTCTGAGATGCACAGATGAAGTGATCGTATTTAATGTCAACTGTTCAGATTCCTTGGTGTAAATCAGCTGACCCTTTCACAAAGTGCTGGATGAATTAAGCTTCACAGAACACTTTCATTAAATTGAACTCAAACTAATCTGTTCAGGGTTCATGGGGTTGACAAGCCACAAAAAAACAACATGTCTGACACGGCCGGCACGAGCGTACCTGTAACCTGAGCCGAGGGACGGTGGCGTGCCAAAACTCGGCAACCCTCACGCTGAGAAAGAGTCCAGTTAGACCGGATCCCCACCCCACACATCAGCCCTCTTTGCCCCTCGAGTGCTGGCCAGGCCTGCACAGAGGGGTCCCTCCATCTGGATGCATTTCTACCCTGACAGGAGACATGGCTGCATTAAAGAACGTATTCACGTACGGCCCACTCAGGACTGTCACTGCTGGAGACGGAGAGCAGACTGGAGGACTGAGAGAGAGAGAGAGAGAGAGAGAGAGAAATCTGGGATTTCGCTTGAGCACAACAGAATTCTCATTCTATAGCCCATCTGTCAAGCATTATGGACCCGGGCCCTCAGCTCCTCCTACACATGGAATGTACAGAGAGGATTGTTTCTGCTCAGAATAAGGAAAAGGCTTCACATTATGCAGATGAAATAACCAAAGATGTATTCTGAACGAATAAATTAATGTTTATATGATATACATACACCAAATTTAAGATATAACAGCATGGTTTTACACATTTATATGATAAAATGCATTTGTTAAGTGCAGTACAGAACTATAAATAAATAAATAATAATAATTAGCATTACAAAGGTGGGAAAAAATACCTTAACTGATGTGCAACAATTAAAAAAAAAAAAAACTTGCTTGAACGACAGTTGGAAATAAGTTTCACAGAATGTCAAAAGGAGTTATAAAGTTAATCAAGAAGCTATAAAGTAAATGTAGGGAATGTAAAATGTGCTTAAACAAATGTAATAAAACATTTTACAAGTGATCACGTAAAAATGAAGCTTTTTGTGAAGAACAAAACAACTACTGCAAATTGAGATGACAAAAGATTTATGAATGGATAATAGTGACCTCTTGTGGACACAGAAGATAGAAGAGGCAAGGGTTGGTTTGAAATCAAATATGTAAATTTAGAAAGTCAGGATTCTGTCTTAATTTTGTCATTTTGGTAGATTAAATTTTAAGCAAGTAAATGTAAAACAAATAAAGTAAAAATAAATTTAATTATTTATGTATATATATATATATATATATAAATATAGTTTGTGGTAGGTTTGTGAAACTCAACCAAATATTTCTTTCTTTCTTTCTTTCTTTCTATCTATCTATCTATTGGGTGAACAACTGAACCAATCCAAACAACTGAACCAAGCCTCTCTGATTGGAAGGCGGAAACTGTCAATCATTTCTAAAAGGGGAGGGGTTTAGCTTCTGCGCCGAAAGCAGTGGTCATTTACATTTAAGCGCCCTGAAGTAAAGAGCTCCGTCTTTTACAACTGTAAAGTAAAAACACTTTATAACCCCGTGCAGAAGAGGTTTAGATGCATTCTTTAATGACTATTATCATCATTGTTAAATGTATTATAATTAATGCATTTTTGCTTTAAACATATTTATTCATTTACCTCAATAAATTACCGTAAATATTTCTGTGATCTTATTTATAATTTATAAGTAATAAATATATAAATCCATACATACATACATTGTTATATTAACAACAATAATAATTAGTATTGTAGTTAATATAATAACAACCTACAATCAACAACATTACTATTTGTATTATTATAAACCAAAAGGTCTAAAGCTCGTAACCTGGATCACTGACTGATCTCAAACTGTTGGGTTGCACAAAATGAGTGGCGCATGCGCCCTCCAGTGTCCTTCGACAATACTACATTTGTAACATCACCAAAACGTATCGATATTTTCTCTCTTTCAAAAACCGAAACGCTGAAGTTGCAATATACAACAAATCCCTAACGTTCATTTTTGATTCACAAAAACTGGCTTTAAAAACTGCAAAGGTGGCAAAATGAATGCACATTTTCCCAAATACAATATTAGCTGCTAGTAATCCCAAGGCTAACGCAACTGAACACGTCCTGCGCTTAAAGAAAAAAAACTCTGCAGAGAGAAATCCAGCCATGTCTTGCTCTCGGGATGCGCCTTTAAGGATTCCTCCCCCGGCTTTCCTGAACTGACCTCTTCCCTTTGAAACCACTTCCTCCCCTTTTCCCAATCGGCCATGTTTAATTTGACTCATTCATGAAAAGTTATGTAAACACACCAGTAAAGCCATGGCCGTGAAAGCAAGCCAGTGAGCGATGCACGATTACTGAACTGCATTGTGATCTTCCGTGTGGATGCAGCGCGTTGTTTGTACAGACTGAGCATTAATCAGCAGCAGTGGGAGTAAAGAATAGCGCGTGAGGCTTCGCCAGGTGGGCACGCGCACTTACCAAATTCACAACAGTGGCGTAGAAACTAAAGAATAGCATATACTATAACAATCATTCATAACATTAGATTGCTTGGTCGGCGACTGAGAAAGTTTAGTTCGTGGGAAATTATACGTCATGCATATAAGCGGCGACGTATTGTTGCCATTGTTTATCTAAGTCGTTTCTGGTTGCTCCTCGTGTTATGTGGACAAATGCTTGACATATGCAGAGCAAAGAAACAAATACATACATTACGACCTCTGTGTTAAACGTTTATTTTAAAATTATTTATCATGCATGTAATATTTGTGTAGCCTAATGTAGTGTGTAACGTAAAGTTTTCCCTTAAAGGCCTATATTATAACAAAAACTGTTAATTGTCATCACTGACTAGTTTCCTTAAGCTACCTTATGTCAAATTATGTTATTTTAATGCTACACATATCATAATACTTAGTATATTATCATATCATCATAATATTATCAGTATTATGTATGAATGTAGTGTTGTTTAATAGGAAATCATGAGGAAAAAGCAGAATGTGAAAAACAGGAAAGCAGAAGAGACGACGGTTGTCCAAGAGTTTGCGGTGGAAAAAATCATCCGCAGAAGAGTCAACGATGGAAGAGTTGAATACTATCTAAAGTGGAAAGGCTTCACGGAGTGAGTTTCTGGAACCAGGGTTGCCTGCGTGTCGGATATTATGAATATTTACCAGAATATGACATGTCTGTCATACTTTCCACAGCGCAGAGAATACCTGGGAGCCAGAGGACAACCTGGACTGTCCTGAACTGATCGAGGAGTTTCTCAGAAACCTAGCTGTCTCAGGACAGACTGATCAAGAGGGGTGTCAGTCTCTAGACCTGGAGGTCCAGCCTAAGCAAGAGTTAACTGAGCTGGATGCCGATATGGTTAGTGTCTTTATATACTGTACTGGTGCACATGCTGTGCCATTTACTTTCACTCCTTTAGGGCTATTACCACACTAGTAACATTTCGTGCCCCAAAAATATGTCAAATGTAATTATGTTAGACAAGATACTTGTCATAACATGAATAACTGTCAGTGCATTGTATAGAGCAAAAGGGTCCAGTCCCGCTTCTGCAAAACAGGTTTCCACAGTTTAGCCCTAATTAAACACACCTAACCAGCTGATCAAGGCATTCAGGATTGTTAGAGGAGGTGGAGCTAAACTGTGCAGGCTGGCAACAATATTAAACACCAATGATACAGAGTTTAGGTCGTCTTCTTCAACACTGCAGGTTTATTGCTCTTGCTATGTGATATATAATGTATCCCTCCTGTCAGACTTTATGATAGTTTAGTTCTGTGTCTGGAATCATGCAGGCTCACCAGCAGCCTCAGGAGGAGCTCATTGAGAGGGGTAATGAGGAGGTTGATGATCACCATGCTGAGATCCCAGCAGGCCAGTCAAGCAACCCGGAACCAGACTGCATCATCGGATGCACAGATCAACAAGGAGAACTCATGTTCCTCATCAAGTGGTAAAATGTCTACATATGTGGAGATTCTCTACACTGCTTTTCATTTTGAATGCTGTGATGCTATTTTTTTTTATTTCTTAATGATGTAATGAATGCATGTATTCTTTTTCTTCAGATCATGCTTTGATACACACCTAAATGTTAACTTGGCTTTAATGCTATACATCACATTGCCTGTACTGGCAAACTGTTTAGAATAGCAACAAACTGATCAAAATAGCAGCGCGTTGTTGTCAGGTGCAGACATTTCCACGACATCAGGGTTATAGTAAAACTAAAACAACATTTGAAATACAATAAACAGTATCTGAAATAAAAGTTTATTCTATTCAGGTAGTTGCCAAAGCAACATTTATAATAATCATTTAGCTTAACGTAATGTAGTAAAATAACTTGAACTGAAATAAAAATGTAATAAAAGCTATACCCATTAAAAAGAAATAAATAAATAAAAATGACAAACACCTGCAACAAAACTACTGCAACTTTAACCAAAACTGAAACCAGAAAATAGAAATATTTATCTATCGAGCTATCTTTTGAGTCACTTAAATCACAAGGTTGATATTTGTATAAATAGCCAAAAATATGTTGTATGGGTCAAAATGATTAATTTTTCTTTCATGTCAATGTCCATGAAGATATTTGGTAAATATATTTAGAATTTCGTTTTTCAAATACTTTATCTCGGCAAAATATTGTTCTATTATAACAAACCATACATCAATTGGAAAACTTATTTATTCAGCTGTCAGATAATTTCTAAATCTCAATTAATTTACACTTATGACAATAATATTAGTTTCTATATTAACTATATTTACTATTTAAAATGTATATTGATATTTCAAATCAGCATTTAAAATTTTTGCGGTTTTCATATGGACTGTATTTATTATATATACTGATCATCATTTCTTTATTTCATCTCAGGAAAAACACAGATGAGGTGGCTTTACTGTCGGCCGGAGAGGCCAGTAAAAGGTGGCCAGAGATGGTGATCCGTTTTTACGAGGAAAAGCTGACCTGGCACGGGGAAGACGAGCAGTGAGAGAGAAATATGTAGCAGTGGATACTACTGTACCTCCTGGCAGCTTTAAAAATACACAAACACTGTGGCATAGGTTTACTGTTTGTTGTACCGTGTATTCAGAGTGTTTGAATCCACACTCCAATGTGAAGCTCTTCCCAACACACTAACCTGTAGAAAAGTGACTGGAGTACTAGAGCTCTACTGTAGTGTATGGATTTACGAATCCAGAAGTGGTTTATTAATCAGATGTTGTTATATCTTGGTCTGTCGTTTGAAAGTTTGTTTGTGATGCTTAACGTTCTGTCTTCTTCGTTACTATGATCTGAACTGTGATTACACATAGGAGATGATGACAGATGGTACAAAACCCGCTGGAGAAGAACTGTTTGATGTGTAGATGTACTATTAACCCCTGGTTACGCACTTAATTCAAGTTATACTGTGATGGATCCTGTGATGCAGGTATAAGTCCATAGATTTGCACAAAACCAATTGTAGAATGTAGCCGTTGCAATCATGTTTCTGTGTCAGTTTCATAGCAGTAGTGTTAACAGGGCGTTTGGGTTTTGAGGTTTTGTGTTGAAGCCGTTTGTCCTGCAGTTTCGATCGTCTGGTTTCCTGTTTTCTGTAAAGATCACTGTTAACCCTTCATCTTGAGCGAGCAATCTCTGGGTGCTTTAAATAAACATAAAATTACCTCAGAAGTGGTGTGATTGTTCTTATGTTGCATTGCAGTCATCTGTAAAAAGTGTCTTAAATCATATGACTGTAGCTGCCTTTGGTACATTATATTATAAAAGTGGATGAAGCAACCTTTTAAATTGCAAAATTTTCTAAATTACATTTTCAAATAACCAGTCACTGTTATTTTAGTATCAATCAGATATTTTAGAATGTTATTTATATTGCATTTATATAATAATATTCAGAATTAGTTTTATATTACCAGTCAAAGGTTTCTGAACAGTATGCTTTTTTTTTTTGTCAAAGCCTCTTCTGCTCACCAGGCCTGCATTTATTAATTCAAAGTACAGCAAAATCAGTGCACATTTTGAAATGTATTTTATTATTATAACTTCTATCTGAATACATTTTAAAATGTAATTTAATCCAGTGATTTCAAAGATTTAAAAAATAAGTCTATAATTTGTTTAAACATTTTATTTCAGTTAACCGTTTTATTTCCAGTAATGAACTTTTTTTTTAAATATGTATAGTTTTCATTTTAGCTAAATATACTAACCCTGTTATTATCTGTAATATCAAGCGTAATGTTTAAAGTTTGAAAATCTGTACACTAATAATTATAGTTAAACATGCAGGCGTTATGATTATGGTTGCCTTTTTTCCAGCTGTTTTTTCCTGCTCCTTTTATTTTTATGGCAGTGCTAGTCTGCTCTGTCTCTGGTGGCTGGTAAAAATGAAGCACCGCTGTCCATCTGAGACACAAAATGAGCTCGGATGTTTTTCCCCTGTCTACAGTTCCCATGAATCAGCCCTGTTTGGTCAACAAGACCAATGTCTCATGAAAATACTTCCCTTTTTTACTCTTCCCATTTTTTTTAAACCTCTGAGTTACTGACTATGTCTCCTTGTCCAATGTGAGTTTGTGAGCGTATGCGTGAGGTCTTTTCCAGCGTTCTTGGACTTATGCAGGAATTCACTGGCGTGTGGGTGAGGGATCCTCGCATCCAGAAAGAGGATTTCTGGCATGCTTACATGGATTATGAAATCTGTATAAATGTAAGTGCAAATAGAACATATGATACAGTGCCTAAAAAGAGGGCAGCAACCTCAACCATTTTCTTATATTTCATATTCATTCAGACAAACAGTTTGGCTTTCACTAAGAAGAGTTCTTGTGTGCGGCGGAGATACAGCGAGTTTGTGTGGCTAAGAAAAAAGCTACAGGAAAATGCCATGCTTATGTATGTAACGACTGCATCCTTTTATTGATATTTACAGCATTTGTTCACTGATGGTTAATGGTTTGTAATTGGTTTAATGATGTAAAACAGTGTAATGACCACCGTTTTAGACATAAACCCTCTGTGTATACATTTTATTGATATCCTTTTTTATATACTATCTTATCTGGGTAGGTTTTGTACATTTTGATACAGAAATGAACAACATGATCATCATAGAAGGTGTACTGAACAAAGAATGAAAGAATCATTTTATTAAATGTATTTTTTTTAAAATAAATTAATTTGAGTGTCACACTCTGACATTTTAAATTTTGATGGAGAAATCAAAATCATGAACATCAGTTGTAGTGAAGTGATTGTATACGCAAATTCCATTTTTAATTATTTAAAATTAATACATTTAAGCATCACAGCATTGACTCAATTTGTATCCCAGTTAATATAAATACAATTTATTAGCGTTATTTATTTACCATTTTAGTATTTATAAATATTAATTAAATTTTTGTCATTTTTGTATGTTTAATAATAACTAACAATTTCTAATTAACTATTTTACTAATGTTTAAGTAAAGTAGTTAAGTTTAGGTATTTAATAGGATTAGGGATGTATGGATTTGAATATGGTCAGGCATTAATATGCACTTTATAACTATAATAAACAGCCAATATGCTTACTAGTATGCTAATTGCCATATTAGGCAGCAGTATTGTAGCCATATTAAAGTTTCACTCATAAGGCAATTTTCATTTTGGCAGCTGAAAACTGAACTTCTGTTGTTGTCTCTGAATTGCAGAACACATCTACCCAAACTTCCTCCAAAAAACCCATTCTTCAGTCTCAACAATGCCAGAGAGATCGGAGCCCGTATGGAAGGGCTCAGGAAATTTCTAGAAGAGTAAGTATTTTAAAAATCGCCCTACAGAACAACAAACATAAAACCATGACTGCAAGAATCCGTTAAGCTTGAGATCTCAATACTTTGCCTCTTGAAACTCAAAAAATACAGTAACTGAAAGGCTTATGGCTTCTGTGATCAGTTACTGTAAATGCTTACATCTTCAAAGGGTGGTGCACAACCCAGTGCTGCTTTCGGACAGCTGCTTACATCTCTTCCTACAGTCCCAACTAAGTGTGAAAAAAATGGAGGCCTGTGCCGAAGGCCGAAGTCGCTACACTGTCTCTGAGGCCATTCGCAGCTTCG
The DNA here is from genome assembly GCA_032359395.1 of Enteromius anoplus. Classification (NCBI taxonomy): domain Eukaryota; kingdom Metazoa; phylum Chordata; class Actinopteri; order Cypriniformes; family Cyprinidae; genus Enteromius; species Enteromius anoplus. The sequence continues at coordinate 8,569,321 of JAUMHG010000060.1, read as the reverse complement.
GCTCAGGAAACAACCGCTTTGGATCTCAGTCTGAAGAGAGCGTGGAAGAAGAGGATGATACCTGTGAATCAGAGTGATAGATAGACTATTTTCTGCTTAACACATAAAGACATTGCTGAGAAACATAACATTCAATGAATGCGGATAACAGCGCATAAGGAAAGACAAAGGAGCAGAAAAAAGTTAGAGTCATTGTTGTAACAGTGTTGTTTTGTCTCTTACTTTCTGTTTTGATGAAGATAACCTAATAAATTCATTTATTTAAACCACATTCGCGCACACATTAATGTCTTCCTTGGCAATCAAGTGAATGTATGAAAGCATAATGTGGCCTGTGTGGACAGTTTGTTGTTAAAACTACAGATGTGCACTGAGAGGTTTACGAGAGGGAATTTATGCTTTCGCGTGAAGTCCCTTAAACACAATAACCCCATCCTAATAAGCAAATACAGAGCATTAAGACATTACGTGATTTAAATTCGATCTCACAGAGCTAAATCCTAATAATAATCTATACTCAAACAATTTTATTGCCATACTTAGCCATAAAAGATCATTGTCTGGATGTCATACAAATTGTGCCCTCTCATAAATATTTTACAATTGTGCGAGGCCACACACCACCAGCAGAGGACGCCGCTGCTCTTCTGTCTTTCTTAATATGGGACTGACGGTTTCGTACATGCAAAATCATAAACATTTCATCAAAGACAAAAAGCCCTCAAAGCTAGCTGTGTTTTCCCTTATTCAAAACATCCACTGCTTTCACGGACTTTGACTGGGACATCAAATCATCAGACATTTCAGAACAGGAGGATAGAGGTCTATCGCCACAAGCAAGAGGTTTAAAATATAGCCATTAAAATAAGCTGCCATAAGCATTAGGCTACCAAATACACTAAATTATATCTGGAATCATAAAGGCGTATATATATTTTAGGTCACAACAAAGGGTCATGGTGGGGCTGGTTAGTAAGGCCCCGTCAGATAGCCTATAGGCCAGCCAAGCCAATCATAGGATCATGTGAAAAGGTTATTAGGCCTAATATATTTTTTCTACTGCTAGATATTACCATATAGGTTTATAATTTTGCAAACGTTATAACGTTAATGGGAATTTTACGTTTGAATGTTCCCTGAAAATTACAAAAAAGTAGCCCATTCTAACTAAATGAACGACTGTAAATAAACTTTATGCTAGAAGAATGTTTGCTAAGTCGTCACAACGTTCTGAGAATGTTCCCTGGAAACAACCTGGTAACCATTTTCTGTGATAATATTTCAGCATAGTCATATGTGTTTTTCTTATACACTGTAAAAAATGGCCATGAATTTAACTGTAAAAACAGTGAAAATGCTATGGTAAAAACCGGTTAAATGGTTAATGGTAAATTCCTGTTAAATTTACAGGGAAACACCGAAAACTGACATTCCCAGAATTCCCTGCATTGCATTTTAAATGTTGTTTGAATTTCATGTTTTTTCTTTGAAATAACAAGGTTTCTTCTTAGTTTTTTGTATCAGTTATGTTTATTAGGGTTGTATGTTACATGTAATGTTGTTAAATTAATGTTTATTGCCCATTTTAGTTAAATAATTCTTACCATGATGGTGTTTAGTGCTTGTGTGAATGAGGCTGAGCACTTTCTATATATGTCACAAATTATGTTCTCTATGTCATGAGCTTTAGTTCATCATGTGACTTCCTCATAACCACTTGTATTTGGTATATATCAGTGTAAGTGAAAAATACAAAATAGATTTCACAATTTTAATAGATTTTGTATATTAACATTATATCAAATATTAAGGTTTTTTTATTAGAAATTGCGATATTTAACTGTACATTTTAAATAAAACCGCAAAACTATTGACAAAACAAAAATTTTGATATTATATTTTTCACAGTTTTATACTAGCCACCATGGCTGCAGGTTTTTTACCATACATTTTACGGATTTCTTTTTACAGTGTACAATGTTTTGCCGTAAAAGAAATAAAGGTATTACCATTATTTAACGTTGGAATTTCGTCAACCCCAGCTGCCGGTATATTACCATAAATTTTTTTTTTTTTTACAGTGTATCACGTGTAGCTTGTGAACGATGGGTTGGGGGTTGAGAGAGATGGGAACATCATGGGTTGCTAAAATGATGATGCTAATATTTCAATTAAATAGATGTTTTACCAATACCCAATTATTTTCTTGTTAAAGACTATTAAACAATGACTGTTAATCATTAATTAGGTTGATTTCCTTTTTTAGTCAGATCTGGCAACATGCTGTGAATTTGAAGAGGAAACCATACTTTTGGCAAATCTATCTGATTAGAAGCACAGAAATTAAACCTTAAAGAAAGACATTCCCTCGCCCCGTCTCCTCCTGTCTTACTTGTACCTCTCACACTGCAAGCAAAGGCTCATATGTGCAGAATCGCCCAACAGGTTGAAATGTTCCTCTAATCGCCTGCCCCCTGAACAACACTCGCCACAGCTCCCCTAAGAACCCTGATGGCCAGCTGCTGCTGTCTCTCTAACGATGGAGACCGTCTTAATAGGCTCTGCACACACTCAGCTGCCTGATAGCAGCACTGGCAGCATCGAGCCTGAGACTCCCACTGGACGCACAAATACCAGTAAAAGAGACTGGAGGTGTGCATGCGTCAAGCAGACAAGGCACTCTAACGGTTGTATGGGGGCAATACCATGTTGACAGGCAGAGTCCCAGCGCAGGCTGCTGTGTTGGTTAATGTCAGCAGCCTGTCATTCTGTCCACCTTCTGAGATGATGTGCTTGGCCCTTGCTGTGACATCTTCATGAGGTGTATTATTTATTCAGCAGGCCAGTCAGAACACCTGAAAGGTGACATTTGAATTATACTGTAACATCTAAAGCATCTGTTTTTCTGTGAGCCCCTTCAGTTGTTTAATATGGTAGTGAATCAAGTTGATTCTTCAGATAAGGACACCAGCTGACCAAAACTCCTTTTTTAAAATATTAGTAATAATGGGCCCTTTTCACAGCATTGAAAATCCTTAAAAGTTTTTTTTAAATATGCACATTTATAACACCATACTTTGTATTATATTACCTTTGCATCAAATTACAAAAAGATATAGTTTACGCTAATGCGAGAGTGTTTCTAGTGCAGCGTCTATGAGGGAGACAGTAAATTTGACAGTGTTCTCTTTTTACTGCCGTTATCAGTCTCTTTCTATTTTTTTCTTTTTATTAGAAGTAATGAAAACATGATTATGGAGTTTTTCTTTTGCTATTTAAACAAATGGGAATGCAAAAAAATATATTTGTGGTACCATCCCATTCACTGCTATTCAAGTTTACCCAACTATGACGACTTCCGCTGCGGAGAAACCAGGAAACGTGAAAAGGGTCCATAACTTTACAGAAACACTCTTAAAAACACTCTTAAACAGCACTTGGAACTATCTTTGTCAAACTTTATTGCTGGTTGTTGTTTTTTTGGACAAGGGATTTTTTCTTTTAATTTCTTTGAATGT
>JAUMHG010000060.1:8543086-8556700 GCA_032359395.1 Enteromius anoplus | reverse complement strand
GTGTGGCTATATTTTCCCTCCACAGCACAAACACTGTGTTTCCCTCCAATTATATCCATAAAATGTATTGATATTTTTGCGTTTAAAACTTTCCGCATGCTTAGTGTAGTACTTCGTGCGCTCCGCCCTCAGGGAATGTTGGTTACGATAGTAACCTAGACGATACTTTTTAGGTACTGGCAACTTTTTAGACCAGAGATATCCTGAACTGAATAGATACCAGTACTTTTTCAATTTGCATTTCTGCCCAGTATGCTAATCGTATGTTGAATATTAATGAACCAGCAACATAGGCTGTGGGAGAGAGATTAGACAGGAAACAGAAACAAAGAGATGGATGTCATTCATTTATTTATTTATTTATTTTGGAGGAAACCACATAGAAAATACGCACTAATTTGTACACAAACACATGGAAAACATATTGTTGTCAGTTTTGTAAACTAATTTCGTAAAACAAGCTAACCTAATGTGCTTGTTGGTCATCGGACTCCTGACTGAATATATTTTTAAATTTCATTTTCAACTGCTGCCTTGTTCTTTTAATACCTGCAGGATTGCAGCTACATGATAATCACAATTAGATTCAATAACATAGTTTTAAGTTTTACCTGATATTAATGCAAAAAATAATATTAGCTTATAATAATATTAATAAATAATATTCATATTAGCTTCAAATAATTAGCTTTAATTCACTGACCTTCAACAGAGACATGTACTTCAAGTAATTAATGGGATTATTACTCGTTCTAAAAACTATTTTTAGTACTGCTTACATTCTAAAGTTTATATCAACCGCTACCACTTGATCAATAAAAAGACAGACACACAAGTGCACTTTTAAATCTTTTAAAAAATCAATTTGTGAAATGTTATCTTAAACTAATCAACGAGGGAACCTTAAATTAAACATATTCACTGCACATTAGGTTAATATGCATTCTTGTTTTATCAAATTTGTTGTAGAAACTATGCAGTAGCCTATTTTATGTAATTTCATGCAATTTCATCTGAAATAACTTCAAAATTATGACTAATTCCAAATTTTTTCAAGTGAAAAGTCAATAAACTTCACACATTACATTACTTTTATCATACTTAAATATTTAAATACTTTAAATGTAAAGTGACACATTAACTTGAGAAGCTATGTTTTCCCACTCAAACTGTCTCTGTTTTGCCAAAGCAGTGGTGTTGCTTTTATTTTTAAATATGTGTTCATATTTGCTGTAACTTTGCATGAGCATATCAAGTTCAGCTTTATTTTTCAGATGTTGCCATTGTGACTCGTAATATCTGAGCTCCATTGATAATGCCTTTTTTAAATAGTCGCGGTGTACAAGCCTAACTCTGAATTAGTCTACTTAGAGTTGATTGTCCTTACTCAGATCAGCTGTTCTGAAACCGAAAACTCTTGAGTTTTTAATCTCTTGGTAAGTCAACTTAGGGCCGGGTTCCCGGATAGGAATTAGATCAAGCCAGGACTAGACCTTTGCTAATTTAGGACATTCAAGAATTTTTCGAAACATGTCTTACGAAAATGCATTATCTGTGAGCATGTTAAGACCAAACAATGGCAATTATGTATTTTAAGATATCTCAGTGCAAGCCTTTTCCAGTTTAGACAGCTCTTGACATTTATTTTAATCTAGGACTAGTCTTAAACCCTGTTCGTGAAACTGCCCCTCAGAGTTCAAATTTAAATTCTGAGTTGTTTGAGCCTCCTTACAGAAACAGAATAAGAATAAAATGTAGGCTATTTAAAATCCAATGCCAATTGACAGCCTTTCTAATAAAATGGCATGGTTTCTGCCTCATATTGTTTATTGTTAATATAATATACTGATAAAGTTATTCCAAATGTTTGAATTTGGAGTAAAAAAAATGTCAGTATTAATTTTTGTTGGACAACAGGTAAATTATAAATACCAGAAACATGGAAAAGGATACTAGTGCGTTTTTTTTAATTAAATGTTAAAACAGCTTGCCATAACCTGTCTTGTGTCTGTCCCTGTGGAGGAATCACACGATGTCTCCATTAAAGACATACCACATCTGCTCTGAAATTATTTGACGCCATCTCACTGAAAGAACGTTATACGCTGCTGCCACCTGGTGGCCAGAATACAAATTGCTAAAAAGACTCCAGAACGTTCTGTCAACACACAAGCTTTATTTGACCTACAATTAAACGAAAAAGACAAAAAAAAAAAAAAAAACATTCACTAAGCCAGCAGGTGATAATTTAATAATTAGAGAAAAATAAGCTTTACATCCTTCATATATTTTACAATGAGATTTTGGACTGGAGGTTTGCTTTACATATCACACAAAATAATAGACACACAGTAGAGAAAACGATGTCTGGAACATAAAGCTACAACAGCAGGCCATCAGAGGTTCCTAGAAATGAACATAAATGTACAATTAAAACAACAATGGAGCGGGATTTACTTGGAAATCATTTTCACAGTGTGCAAATGTTATAAATATTAAAAAAGGAAACATACATAACACAGTGAATTAAACATGTAATCTTCATATAGAACGAGTTTTGTAAAATGTACAACAAAAAAATTGTTTTATTTGCAAAAATTATGTCCGTCTAATGATTAATCTCATCCAAAACAAACATTTTTGTTTACATAATATATCTGTGTACTGTTTTTATTTATTATGTATATATATGTTTATGTATATATATACATAAACAAACAAACATTCAGTATTTTTTTTTTTTATATTTACATGTGTGTATTTATATATTTACCTGATATATAAATATATGAACATAAAATTTTTCTTCAATATATACATAAAAGTATTTGTATGTATACATGCATTGAAAATAAACACAGTACATATTCATGTATTTAAACAAAAGTTTATTTTGGATGTGATCATTTATTTTTTTTGACAGGACTAATATATATGCACTAATATATATGTATATATATATACACACACACAGACAACTTTTATCAGCTATTATTCCAGGATCATTTACTCACCTCAGAACCCTTTACAGCACGTACATTTCAAGAAGGTACTCTTTAGGGACGATTCCAATGGCCCCTTTCATCTCCCCAACCCACCAGCCAAACATGTCGTACTCCTGTAAAAAAAAAAAAAAAAAACATAACCAACATTCAACTCACTCACTGTTGAGTCCAATCAGTGCAGTGACACATTCAGCAAGGTCAAATCTCGTAGGCCATCACTCAGGGGAACAAAATCTGTCAATATATAGTACATTTACCCACTCATCTTCAGGTTTTTACTCCATTTTCTTCTCATACTGTCTCTATCCGAATATCGCAACCCCCCATTCTGTCTCCCTCCCAACCTCCTGTCTGTCTTTCCAAGGCCAATTCAAGGACACAAGGCCCACAGGACCTATAAAGATTACACAAGAGAATGTAAATGGGAGATATATTTCGTATGAAGCACTACAGATCTGCGAGCCCGAGGACAGAGTCCTTTTCTTGCCGTACAGAGACAGATCAGCTCTTCTCCAGCTCATGGAAAAGATAACCATAAAGATAAGAAGCTGATAAGATCCGTCCATCCGTCTCTTTCTTTATTCCATAATTACAAACAGATCACACAGTGCCATTCACTTCAAAGCCACTAAACCCTGCGTTTTCTCCACATCCACGATACGTCTCCGTTTCTCACAGATGCCTTCTAAACTTTGGGGTTACACTGGGGCAGATCCATTACGCTACATTGAGATTTCCTTTCAAAAAGGAGAATAGAGGGAAGCAGGAAGAGATTGGACTCAAATTATTTGTAGATGCATTGAGACTGTCGTATAAAACTCCTTTTCCCAGCAGACCATTTGGAGGAGCTACATTCATGGGGTCTCAGGACCCCCACTGAACCATGTCAAGTGGGTGCACCAGAAAATTTACTTTTTTTGGGCTGTCAGCATTAATATGTGCATAATACACAGATTCTGTAATATTTCTATTTTATCCTGCTTTCTAAATATGGTCGGATATCAAGAGACTAATAGAATTATTTTTGGTCAACCGAAAGCACTTGACTTTTACAGTTAGAGAACAAAACTGCATACAGCTTGGGTAAATAATAATTAGAAGGAAGTAAATCAATGAATAAATAATGTTATTTAATATATTAAATGTTTAAAAAAAAGGATTAGTATATTATATATATATAATATATATAATATTAATTTTACACTATCAACTTACAAAAAAATCAGTATTTTAAAATATATAACCAATTTAATTGGTTTATTTAACCAATTTATTTATTTATAAAAAGACAATTACACACAGTACTATTCAAAAGTATGGGATATTGAAAAAGGCTCCTTCTATTTAATCATATATACAGGCAAAACAGTAATATTGGGAAATATTAACCCAAACCAAAATCATTCTAATAAGATAATTTGGTGCTCAATGAAACATTTTTAGCATCAATGGTCAAAAAACTAATTATTTTATTAAATACAAAATTCAAAAGAACAGGCATTTATTCAAAATAGAAATATTTTGTAACATAAATACACACATATGGTACTGTAATCTCAGAAACAATTATTTTGTTGTTTTTCAGATCAGACTTTTTAACACAATTGAAAACATTGCTGCCTTACATTTTAGGAAGGAATCCAGGCATTCATCATATCTGGGAGTCCTTGGCATCAAAATGTTCATATCATAAATCAAATCTCCTATCCTATACTTTGCAAAGGCAGAACACAGTGACAGGTTTGGCTCGATGTAAACGATAAAGTAAAACCATCAACTCAATAACTTTGGTGTAGTTCCTGTGCTTTGTCTTTGTAGGGCAGTATAATGGGGCCCTCGCTCATATCTGCAACCAAAGCTCTGCATGTTTTTGAATGTTCCCACATAAACACTCATTTGTTGTACTTAAAAAGAACGGTCAGCTACAGCGAAACCACGAAACATCTCAATCCAGTGTACTCTGACTGACATTTATAGCCTTTTTTTCTTTTTGACATTCAAGTCTTTGATCTTCCTAAAGCTGACAAGACACTCACAGCTCATCTACCTTCATTCTTCACCTTACTGTCGGAGAAAGAAATCTGTCTCTGTATGGTTCGGAAAGAGCAATGAGGTTTGAATCATACCTCATCTGAAGTTAAATATGAAGTTTGTGGGCCCCTACTTGACCCCGGCAGCCTAAGTGATTCCTGCTGTATAATGTATAGTGCTCAGCTCCGGCCAGCAAACCTCTTACTGGCTGCGTGCACGTATCTGTCTATAAAACAGGTCTGGTTATGCAGCTGCTGACAGCTGCCGCAGACACACACACGTCTCTCCACCGCCAACTGTCCTCGGTGTGCACTGTCCTCCTCACAAGACCAAAAAGAAAATCTTTGCTGAAAGACCGTAGATTTCAGTAAATTTTTATTTTTATTTGGAATATATTTTCAAATATATTCTATTTATATGTTCTAATAAAGTCAGGACTGTAGATCGTGTGTTTTTTAAGCTCCTTGCTTTCAGACTCAATAGAAACTGGGGGCATTGATATATGAAATAAATTTATTACAGAAATTTCAAGACTTACAATTTAATTAATATAAATTTTAGTTCATACCTTGCTTTTGTGTTCTTAGCATATTTCTTTATATTATAGTTAGTTTTTTAACATAAACATTTAATATAGATTTTTTTTTGTTTATTAAACATAAATAATATACATTATTAAATATAGATATTGACATAGATACACACACACACACACACACACACACACACACACATATACTATATATATATATATATATATAGTATATATAATTATATTCAAATAATAAAAAAATACATGTACAAAATATTGTATAAAAAAAACATTAAATACATATTTTTAATTTTAAAGATGTTTGATTAAATAAATTCATTATTAATAATTAAGCATCACAGGGAAATAAATATTCATTAATTAGAAATTATATATTCATGTTTATTTAGATTGTAATATATGTATATAACCAATTTAATAAACATGATTATAAAATAATAATAAAGAAATATTTTCTCCAATTCCCCTGATTGTGAAAAAGCTTGCTAAACAAATACATTTTAATGATTAATAGTTATTTCTAATTAATGAATATTTTTCCTTTTGATGCTTAATTATTAATAATACATTTATTTAATAACTTTAAACATTTTCAAACATTTGTTAAATTAGAAATATGTAATTAATGTTGTTTTTTACAATGTTTGTACATTTATATACTTATTTAAATATAATTATATGTAAATAATATCATGCAATTTTTTCATATATTATAAATTATTCTAAATGTGTATATAGAGAGAGAGAATTCTTTATGTTTTAAGAATGGAGTCCTTTGCAAAAATGGTAATTATCATATTTAAGGCATACGTGGCATTAAAAGATAACTCTCCAAATTCTGGAAGTAATATGAAAGTGACATGTTAAAAGTTTTAATTTTGAAAAATCTTTCTAAAAACATTTGAACAATATTGTAATTTCGTAAACAAATGTTTCTTCTGTTTTTAAAACAGAGATGAAAGCGAAACGTGTGAAAAAGTCCAAGACTCACACACAAATAGGGCAGTTGTCCAGGCTGTGTGAAACGAGACAGGAAGTGCACATGTGAAGGGGTGAAGCAGAAGCTTCCTGTATGTCCTTTGATACAAACACACCTCATTGACAGAGCAGCGCCTGTGCCGAGTGTGTTCGAATATGTGCGCGTGCAAGAGGGTCAGATTAGAAGGTGAGTGTGACAAATAAGTCTGCAACAGGAAAGCAATGCAGACCTCACACTCCTCCTACATGCCCACACACGACTATCCAGTGGCCATCTAAGGAAGCCGACGTGCAAGGTCACACAGACTTCCTAAATTAGCGTTCAGCGGACTAAAATGACCTTTGAAATATCTTGAAGTAAGGTGAATAATTTAAACCCTGTATATTATGCCGCTGAAATGGCATGGGTCTTTACAATGCTTCCAGACCCCAGACGGACCATGTGACACACTATTTTGACCAAGCATCATTTACAGCACACACTGGCCCGCTTTGAAAAGAAGAGAGTGTGGTGTGTGTGATTTAGGGCCCTGACACCTCCCCCTGGTCTGATGGTCAATACCCTTTCAGAGCCGATGAGGGTCTGGACAGGGGGGTAAATGGAGGGGGGGTGGGGGGTGTTAGACTTGCAGCTGCTGCATGGCCAAGGGGAAGGAGGTAGGCCACTAATAGCCCCACTGGCTTCTTCCCCAGACTGCTCTGAATGGCCTGTGAGCCACAGCTGGACACTAAACCCACACCGGCTTTACGGTCATCCGCAAGCCTGGCTGAAGGAAGGGGGAAGGGGTTACGCTACAAAAGAGAGCCTGCAATATTCATGGTAAACCAAGCCGTGCAGTGCCCATAAAATGGCACAAATACGACACAGCATCATTGAACTATGTCGAGTAGTACTTTCCCAGCATTGTTTGGCAACATCCAGGATTTAGGCTTATCTCTTTAACGCAGTGTTATACATTTCATGCATATTTCATAAAAACGGGATTTAATGGTGCAGGTTTTTTGTTGCCCTCTGATATATCATTGTTGTATTTTATTTGGAAAAAGACTATGCTTTTACTATTTCAATTCCATTCCAACCAACTTGAAGCATTTAGAAGATGTTAATTAAAAAGGTACAATCAATAAAAATAAACAATTAAAATAAAGGAAGAGCGTATATTAAAATGTACACATATATCCAAAATCTGAATTTCAAAGAAATAAAAAACACAATTATGTCTTTCAAAAGGCTCATTTTCTTTTGAATATTAAAAATATGTCACCACACTCATTCTAGCCACTAGATGGCAGACTTGCTCTGGAAAACGCAGTCCCCCTCTGGATCCCATTCAGACCGTATTCTGTCATTTTCTGACAGCCTGCTGACTTTTAACAGAATGAGATAATTTCCCCATTGGCATGCTTTATATATCCATTACAAATTATGGATTTTTAGCTACTGGTGAAATTGGGATGTCATCTCTATTTCTCCTGGAGATACATTATCTTGCTGCTGCACATTTCTGTGGCTCTAGTAAAACGAATATAAATAAATTGGGTAGAATTATGGAAAGCTGCATTCAGCAGTTCTTTGTGTCAGCTTCTTTCCTGTGTAATGACTTCTGGAGACTTAAACTTTCACCATTACTTAATGGATCATGGTAGATGACGTCACACATAGGCATTGCTAGGCCTTTCTTTTTTTAGGGGTGCGTTTATCTCACCCTTACTAAAAAGCTCAGATGAAGCTGTCAGGTCACAAGAAAATAAATTCTTTCTTAAAATAGACGCAGCAGAACGACATCAGAAATTATTTGAATTTGAATCCTCAATCTACTTCACTTAAAAACACCACCACCACCAAAAGGTTTATTTCATTAACTATTAAATGATTTTGCTCTATCCTGTGGCTGTTGCGAAGATGTATAATATTTGGTATAGTTCGCTATCCCAGTGTACAGCAAATACGGCATTATTACTGAATGTACTTGGAATGGAATTGTGTTTATTCAAAATGTGAGTCAAGCAAGATTTCGAATCACTCTTTCTCTTAAAGGTATAAATATTATTCTGACACACATCAACTCATGTTTCAATAACAGGCTGAGCCCTCATGAGACTGAGGGTACACTTTATTTGCTCCTAGCGATTAATTTATTAAAAAAATAATTAATATATATGTAAAATTCTTACATTGATGAATTTCTGTATTACATTTCATCTAAATAATTTTTGAAAAGTCAGAAATCTCAAGAAATTACAATTGTCCTGATTTAATAATATGTGATTTTTTTTTAAGAAGGCAAAAAAAAAAAAAACTTAAATTCTGTCACACGTCCAGAACTTTCTGTTCCAAACCTGCATGACTTTGTTTCTTCTGTCGAACATAAATAATTTGAGATACGTCTTTGTGCTTTTTGTCCATACAGTGGAAGTCAACTGTCACAACAACAGTTTGGATACAAACATTATTTTAAATATATTCTTCTGTGCTCTGCATAAGAAAGAAAGTCATACAAGTTCAGAACTACAGATGAGTAATTGACAATATTTCATTTTTGATTGAACGATCCATTTAAGTACATTGGGTATATTTAACCTTATTTAACCTTTCTTGGAATATTAAGAAAAAAATGCTTCACTGCGTAATGTTTTTAAAGACAATCAACAAGTAGATCGCAACAAAACAGTAAGAGATATCTAAGAGAGGACCCATGCAGATCTTCATGATGTGTGTCAAGGTCAATAACCACATAGTTCAACTTTTTAAGATAAGGCAAGGTTAGTTCAGGTTGTAAAATGTCATGTGGTGCAACTCCTAGAGAACGTTATACCTATGAAAGAGTAATTTTTCACATTTATAGACATTTTACCTTAAAAATATTTTGTAATCTATCTATAATAATAATTAAGTGTAATTTACAAACACGTATTCAGCCTGTAAGGAAAATATATTATTATTTTTACCTGTAACTGATGACAATAATGACCCATACACAGGGTCAATGAGGGTAAATTTTATTTGCTCCTATAGCTATTAATTTTTTTTTTTAAGCCTGTAAGGAAAATATGTTATTATTTATAACTAATAACTAATTTTTAGATAGTTGTTTATAAATTAATTTGTATTAGAATATTTTTTTCTCTGTGCTTTCTATATATTGTGTCTCCTGCCAGTCTGTAACTGTTTCAAGTGTTCACGGTTCCTCATATGTTTGATAAGCGGGTTTGGCGTGCTGTCCAGGGAGCGGGCCGGGAGAACGGCGGGCTCGAACCCTAGCGATTAGAACCCTAGGGCTCGGCGTCCAGCACGATCTCCAGCTGCCCCCCGGAGTGGGAAGTTGTGATTAGAGGGGGCAGAAGGGGAGGAGGCGGGTTTGCAAAAAGCGAGATGTGGATGAATTGGAAGCTGTGGTTTTATAGTGCTTAGGAAAAGATTTGATTGGGCGATCGTTACAAGGGGATTGATTAGCTGATTGCTAACAGCTGCGGGTAATTCGTCCAGCGATCCACTCGAAACTATGTTATTATCAAAACATTCATTAAAAAATTATTAAGCTTCCTCCAGGTTAAATGGAAGAGCAAAAAACTTTATGTTTATGCCACATTACAAACTTTTCCTAAAAACTGGTATTACAGTTTTTCAAAACTATAAAAAGCCAACAAGAGTAAAAAGAATTTGTCACTAGCTTTAAACTAGATCATGGACCCTTATATAGTACGTCCTTGACCCACAAAGCTCTCTACCATTATTCAAAAACACCAGCATGATGTTGATACCCCAAAACCTCTCTTCTACAGGAGAAAGCACAAACACGACAGCTTTCCAGTTCTTTCTCTGAAGGGCAAAGGTGCTAAGTAGACAAACCGCAAGATACTGAGTTTGTTTCTGGGAACGGAGCAGCCTGACCTGTTTTAAGTAGCCCTGAGAGGTATCGAGCTAATTCTGTTAGCCAGGTACAAACCCCACGGGCAGTTCCCAGATCTGCACAGCCGGCCCACGCATGGGAGCTGACAGGTACGGGAAGTTTTTAACCAAACGCACTTCTCCGCAGCACCTGGTACAAATAGAGAGGTGGATTCAGTGTTTCCTGAGAACACAGACTACCATTACAGCCATAAATAGTGACTGGATGAGATGCTAAAGGTCTGCTTACAGCTGCCATCACTGAACATGGCATTGAGCCGTCTTCCAGCGCTGAAATACCCACACGCAAATGAGCTCTGAGACGCACACGCACTGGGCAGACGTGGAGAGAGGTGACAGAATGCCACTGCCTGCCAGACTGCTCTGCTCAGGGCCAAGAGCGCTAAAACGGTTTCCGTTGTGACAAGACTAATCCCATCACTGCGCGCAGGGAGAGGGTATACTTCACTTCCACACCCGTGCAAAAAAAACAGGCCCAAAACTAACCTTTCTGCATCTGACTCAAATGTGTTATCCAGACGTCACGTTGTATTTATTTAACTGAATGTTTTTGCAAACTCATCTTTTCCTGCTGACGTCTGAGAGGGCTGGGTAATAAACATGACCTCATGCTGTGTTATTTCCATCCTCCAGCACGTGGGGTTGTGACAACTGCGGCAAGTCTGGAAGTTTCCAGGCTGTGGCTCCCGTCTTACCTTGCTGAGGATGTAGATGGTGTCTCCTCGCTTGAAGGACAGCTCATCGGGATGCTCTCCAGCACAATCCCACAAGCCCTGGAAGTAGTTGGCGTAGTCTGTGCTCTTGTTCACTGCTGCAGGGCAAAGAATTAAAGATCGTTTAACAACGGAATTGAAAGATTAAAGAAGGAAGCAAAGAGCATTTATGATAGCTTTTTGTGTTTTTAAAGGCGTCGTTCTGAACTCGATTCACTCTTAACATACGCATCACAAAATGTTTATGAAGGGCTGTAAAAATGGGGATTGTTAAGATGTTGGTTTGGTCTCTGAACATCTATCATTTAAAAGTTTGATTTCAGTGAGATTTATAAAAAAATATATATATATCTTTTTCTCTCTAACAGAGAATTTATTTGATCAAAAATGTGAAATTTAATGATAACAATATGATATAGTAGTACAGTTTTAAAATAACTGTTTTCTAATGTAATACTTTTTTAAATGTACTTTATTTCTGAATATATAAGGTTGGATTTTCAGCATCATTACTTTAGTCTTCAGTGTCACATGAGCTTTCAGAAATCATTCTCATATGCTTGGTGCTCAAGAAACATTTGTTTTTATTTATTAATGTTGAACAGCTGTGCTTGCGGACACTGCGTTTAATTCATTGTTGTAAATACATTTTAAGAGAACAACGTTTATTCGAAACAGAAATCTTTTGTAACATTATTATGTCTTTCCTGTCACTTTGGATTAATTTAATGCATCTTTGCTGAAATTTGTATGTTTATTTTTACTGATTATTGTTTGTTCTCAAGAAAACTGTTTTGCAAAAAGACATCATAGGTCCTTTATCCAACAAGGGGTTCTTGCCGGGGCAAAGGGGGAAGGTTAGGATGGATCCGAGGCCCTGGGTTCTTGGTTGGAGACCCCAGTGTTTTTCTGGCTCAGAAAGATCCAGTAGTGGGCAGCAGAGAGTATAAATTGCTGAACGTGGCTCCTGCCATTTCAGATGCATACTGAAGAACTCTAATGAAAGACTTCTCAATGTTGTAAATAACTTGTATTACAAGCAGATTTTTTATCATTTTCTGCAAAGTTACAGTCCCTTTCCAAAGAATGTTTATTCTCTATCTCTAAACGTAAGCCAAATCAATGCAATTGTTTACAATTAACCTGCCCTTGCTCTTGGCTCTTGGTTTAGAGCATTATATATACATATTTACAATATATTTACTAATCTACATTGTCTACCCAAAGGCAGCACCATGAGTGGGTGTTTGGTGAAACTGCTTTTATATAAAGAAAAAGAAAAACAACTCCTAAAGGTAAATATCTTTCAACAGACACTATTGCTGGCAGATTCCCAGCTATGCTGATTTGGCAGACTATTCAAATTTTTTTCTAAATATACCCACTGTTGCTTTAAGGTTTTAGTCAGGGCTGCATCCTAAAACAGTCAGGACTTAGTATTACACCTGCTGCACTGCTTTGGAATCAGCATTATTGCATTCACTTCCAGGATTTTAAAACATTATTCAAAACAGCCCTTATCAAAATTAAAATGACAACAAACACTAATAATTAAAATTCATATGACAATCTTGCTTTTCAGGGTCTGTGAAGCTGGTATTTTTTTCCTCTATTATGGCTCTCACTAGTGCTCTAGCTGGCCTCCTCCTCTGAGCATCTGTCACGAGATCCTGCCTCAGCCATCGCTTCTGTCAGCAGGACTTCCTGTGCTGTGAGCCTGGAGCAGAGGGCCATGGTGGGCCACAGTGCACCAATGGAGTCAGCTTCCTGCCAGAGCCTACCAACCCCTGCCCAGTGCCCAGCACCCGGCAGGATACATGCTTCCCCACACAGACACAGAAAAACCAATATAGCTTTTTTAAAAATATTAACTGAGATGACGGTAAGAGTATTGCTTAGCGTTCGTCTTATTATTAAACACAAATCCGCTAAATTAAGTATATTAACAATTATTTAATGTTGCAAAAAACGTTCTTCCCAAAGGCCCTTCCTGTGGTCCAGACAAACTTCCTACTCCTGTCATCTGTGCGACTTCACCAGCTAACCTCCCAAATCCAAAGGAATGGATACATGCTTCTTTTCCGCATTCTATCTTTTGTTTTCATTTCAAAACCCTTCTATCTTTCCCCGTTTAAGATTAAAAAAAAAAAGTTGGACAGACAAATGATAGCCACCCAGGCAGATGTAGGAGTCAGCGTGGTGTTATGGGACAGTAGGGCAGGGAAGGGTTGGACAGGCCTGGTGACCTTGTGGTAATTACCTGTCACAGGGGTAGATAGTGGTAGGGGTCTGCTGGCCAGGGTCACTGCTGGTTTAACAGGTTGGGGTGTATCTTCCTCTGAGAGGGAGAGAATAGATGTGCCAGTCAGAGCAATACACCAAGTTAACATTTTCTGTAGTCATTTTCCACCACACAGGAACCAG
>JAUMHG010000060.1:8491119-8534555 GCA_032359395.1 Enteromius anoplus | reverse complement strand
TATAAACAGTTTACATTTTTTCATGCATCTTGCAGTTTATATGTAGTGTTTCTGCTCCAATTTCACTCTACCCTCAGAATATCTGCATGAAGCCCACCTGCATAGGAATGACAAAAGGGACCACCAAGATTAAATGGAAGGTTGCCATGGAAACCAGTTGTAGGCTGACTGCACTGACTTTAAATGCCTGCATAGACATTACAGACTGAGTCAGTGGCCTAACAGTGCATATAGGCCTTTCCCCTTTAAGCGTTTTATAGCTGTCAGGACAGGAATTTTACTTTGCACAGATTGTTCATTGATCCTTGAAGATGCTGGCATGACCAAAAATATGACAGGCTCCCTAACCAAAGCCATAAACTTAGGCTGCAAACACTTGAGAAAATAACATTGTTGCAGGAGCCCCAAATTACACGTGCATATTATGCATACCAAATGGTTTCACATCAGTTTGCATTAAGGCAAAGTTGATTGTTCAATTTGGGTAGGAGCATGAAAGTTACGAGACTGTCAAACTTTATGGCAGTCTTTAATAAGTAAGCAGATAATTATACTTGAAGCGCCCAAGCAAACATTTTTAGCAAATGTATCTGCAAGGATGCCCAGGTCCTAGTAATGACTCATGTGAGTTATTGTAATGCATAATTACTATGGAAAGGCACTTTTAGTTTATACAGAATTCTATTGTACAAACACAGCTTCAAAAATGGGGTTCTGCCACAAAAGTGGTATACAGACTTCCAAAAATGTATATGTGTAGAATGTAAAATGTTGCCTGAATGAGAGGTTTACAGTTATACATTTTTATTGTTTATTCAGGGATTTTCACAATTGTTATAGAAGATTAATTTTAAAATTGTAAAAAGAATATTGTAATTCTAAGGCTTTCCCTGCATGGTGCAAAAAAAAAAAAATCTTTTTTGGTTAGCTAGTTGGATGTTGATCACTTCTTTGTGCCAACTCTCAACTTAAAGTCTTTAACCTGGTCAAAGAATGCCGATCACGTGTTTGTTTTCGTCAAAGGACGTCAGTCAAACTATTTGTTCAGGCTACATTTGGCGCAACGCCTTTAGATTTTGAGCTTTGTTTTGTAAAATGCGAGCTTTTCTGTACACGTTTTTGTATGTATGATTGAAAATTCTACATAGCAAACAAAATAGAAGATAAGAGCATTTAAAACTACTTTCATATTAACTGAAAACCTCTTGTACCACGTTTAAACTGCATAATAGGTCTGCGGTAGTTATGGTGTATCAATCCTGCCTTGTGTGAGTGTAAAGTTTGCCTGATCTAATACAAGGACTCGGATCATTCTGTCTCTGAGACCGATGCCTCAGCGGTGTGAGCTCTTGGCCGCTAGGCCTCATTTCCATTTCGACACTTAACACAGCGATTGCAACGTGGCGTCAGATGTTTGGAAATTATCCTAGCTAGATTTCTCCGAAGCTAGGTTTCACCGAACACTCTTCTCGATGTGCCACAGAAGTCGTCTTTTATAAATACAGTTATGTGTTGATATCCTTACAATAGAATTTCCTTGCACTTCATAGAGTAGCCTAGGCTATAACCCGTTAACAGAAGTGGCTCGAGTCACAATAATTATTAAACTCGATAAACCAGCCACGGGTAGGCTATTGATTGTGAAACTATTTATTTTGTTTTGCAATTATTTGTACTTGCATCTAATGTGGGACAAATACCAGTGCCAAAATTCTATTCAAAATAAATATTAATAATAATATTGTAATTTTAAAATAAATGTTGGCTAACTAAATTGCAAATGTGCTTGTTAAAGTTAAAGGCTATAACACTGGTGTTGATATGCTTTTTATTGTGCAAAAGGTGAAAAGCGTTTGCCAAGATCCTGGCTCGACTGCAAAGATTCAAATTGAGTTGTTTTTAGCCTGTAAGAAAGAGCGGGTATCAATCGAGTTAGTCCTTAAGTTAGACACACAGGCCCATAGAGTTCAGAGCATAATTTTATATTGATAAAACACGAGCAGAATGAAGTTTTAGTTCGTACTGTCAGATAACGTTGACTGCTGATAAAACGACACAACTTCATTTGATAACTCTTGTATTAGATGCACTGATCTGATTCGGGAATCAGTTGCATTCATCAAATGTAAATTAAATTTGTAAACCGCAGATAAGCTGATAATTATAATAAATTAAATAAACTAAATAATTAATGTTAAAATGTGGTATGACTCCCCTTCTCATTCTCAGCGGCGGATTGAATTACGTGGAGTGCTGCCTCAACACCAACCCCCTGTCGAAGGTTTAATAGGCAATAAAATTTAATTGCTGAACTCCAAAACGTTACAACTCTTGGCCAGGAGACTCCCTGTGTCGTCAGATACAGTAAGGGGACTTATTTGTGTACGCAGCATCAAGCCATCAATCTCCTTTTTGAGGCATTCTGTTTTAGTCTACAAATTTGATGGCAGATCCTATAAACTTCCCATGGGTTCATTCCACACTGTTAAAAAATCTAAATTTAACACCAACTAGTCTACAGGGAAATTAACAAAGATTAATAAAAAGAACGTAACACGCAATTACATACCTAACTGCGTATTAATTTTGCGCACAAATGGGGATAACTGGTATTAGTTTTGATTAGCGATGATAAACACACATTTGGCGGCTATTTTTGTCCCTCCAAAAATGCTGATAAAAATCATTAGTTTTCGTAAATGCACATTATCAAAACAAATCAGCAAAACTGTAGCCTACGGTAATATCCACTTAGAATAGCCTAGGGTATTATCTCGTTTAATATCAACCTGTTATTTCTTGATACCGAGGAAATAAATAACACAGCTGTTATTTTCAATAACAAGTACAAATTTATTCTATGAAAATATGGCGCTTTGCCGGCGAACGATACAAAAATAAAACGTGAAAAATATCACTTTTTTCCTGCCATATTTTCTCTGTAAACAAAAATTATCACTCGATTATTGAAAAACTTACCTCATTGATTAATGGTCTAGGCCTATTTTTAAAGTCACAATTAAACACACAGACCATCAATGTGAGAAAGATATTGACGTCTCTATAATGAAACTTCAGCTAGAGTTAGTAGCTCAAGTGTTGCAGGTCGATTGTTGTAAGCGTCTCCGAGAAGAAATCAAAGGCCTCCGTAGATAAACCGATGGGGCTGTCGACGGATTCTGACAGACTTGGGGACACGGCATCTGAGAGGTGTAAGCAGGAATCATTGGAGAAAACGTTAAAGTCCTGTAAAGAGACGTCCAGGGACGAGGGGCTGCTATTGTCCTGAGCAGATGCACAATCCGGGGCCATTGTTGAGGCGCAGATAGGAACAGTGGGTGACGGGTTGGGAAAATGTTTCAGATGTTTGTCATTGCTACCTAAAGGCGAGGCAGTTGCGCTTTGGGAATCACTATTGTGTCCATTCTGTGACTGTTGAGAAGTTAAGGTATTTTGCTGAAATGGATAACCCTCTCTTTCCAAAAGCGCCCCTGATACATTGTTTGCCACTTGTTCGAAAAAAGATTTCCCATCACCCCGTCCGCCTGCCTCCTCCAGGCTCGGTGGTTTCCCATCGCCGTGATGGTTCTCTTTACACTGCGTTTGCCGTTTGTGTTTCATTCTCCGGTTTTGAAACCAAACTTTGACTTGCCGCTCGGTGAGGTCCAGCAGAGCGGCGATTTCCACGCGCCTTGGCCGGCAGAGATACTTGTTGAAGTGGAACTCCTTCTCCAGCTCCAGCAGCTGCGTGTTGGTGTACGCCGTTCTGAGTCGGCGAGTCGCCCCGTTGCCACCATCAGAAATCTCGGGCGAGCCTAAGAAGGGATCAGAGCGTTATACATTATTGATACGCCTCTAATTATAACTCTTGATTTTTACAACGCCGCTCTGGGGCTTAAAGCTGACCCCACAAACATGTCAAATATATTGCGTTTCTCAGGGAGCATAAATTGTTTGTGGGAATGGAGCCACGACACTT
Source organism: Enteromius anoplus (assembly GCA_032359395.1). NCBI lineage: Eukaryota > Metazoa > Chordata > Actinopteri > Cypriniformes > Cyprinidae > Enteromius > Enteromius anoplus. The sequence goes on along the minus strand of JAUMHG010000060.1, from coordinate 8,530,576 downwards.
GAATAATTTGTGTCCTCATCCCCTATGCCAGAATATACTGATGTGTCTGGTGTGAGTGCGGAGAGGTCCGAGTGAAGATTAATGAACACGCCAGCTGCCGAGTTGAGTAATGGCAATCTATCATTCTTCATTACTGTCAAATATTAAAATTCATGCCCTACACTACAAGTAGCTAACACAGAGTTTAGGAATTGTTTAGGATAGATCCCGCGCATCCAAAAACTTGCAAAAAACCTTTAGATACTAACTTATTCGCGTTAAGTTCGAATGACCAAGAAACTGTCTTGCACTTTCAAGCAGCATGGCCTTGCCCAACACAGCTATTGAAATTAATAATAATAAAAATAAGAATTTGCGTTTCGTTTAAAATACACTATAAAACAATACAATTGCATTAAATCCAAATACCTTGAGGGGAGAAGTATAGTGGACCAGGGTCGGTGGTGGTTGTTGCTGTCGAAGTTGTCTGGTTTTTCTTGGATGCTTTTTTCTCCTTCATCCAAGGGTACTCTGGGGGTAAGGATGCGGCAGGCAGCGGGCATGAGCCATTAGGGTTCTGCTTGGGCCGGCTGTGGCGAGGGTGGCTGCCGGGGTTCAGGCTTGGAATGGTCTGCTCAAAAGGAGGAGGAATCAGTGTCGAGTGTGAAAGCGTCGAGCTCTTGATTGATGAACTTTGAAATGCATCACCGACAGGGGGAAAAGATGTCAGGCACTCAGCGAGCGACGGCTGACTATTGATAAAACCCGTCTCTCGCTCGAATTCGTAATTCATCTCCTCCAAGTCTTCCAAATTCGCCGCTCACAAATTAGTGACCCAAGGAAGATAAAATGAAATATCGTGCCGGGTTAAAAAAAACTATTTTGCTGATTACGGTCGTATGGGGACCGCAGTGCCATTAAACTATTGCTTTCATGGAGACAAGGTTGAAATTGGACCGTATTGCTTGTCACATGATTACCTCTGTCCAATGACAATTTGGGGTTTAATCAAAAGAAGCCACTGTCTGTGTGATTGATCGAAAAAAGTCCAAGAGGAACGCCTCACTCTCTGGGACGGGCTAGTTTATTTACGCATTTATGGTCAGTTTGCCCACTGCTCCGTAGAATGTAAGTATAGCCAGTACCTGAAACAGTGAGAGTGACAGTGAGTCAGTCTGCTGTTCTCCCTTTATTGTTTGACCGGCCCTCTGCTGAAGATCCCCAAACAGATCAACTGGACACATAAACTCACCAATAGCCACGATCGAGGAAACCCATTAATCCCGAGTCTGGCTTTTTACTACTTTCTTAGAGAATGCGCGCTCTCGTTTGCCAGTTCACGCGCAAAAGCGCGCGAGAGAGCACGCGTGCACACATTGCTCGCAGACAAATTCTTTGAAAGCCCCTACGCGCCCGCGTATTCACACGCGCACTGGCGCATTACACTTGCATGTGTATGAGTGTTGTTTTAGTTTAAGATATATCGCAGTCCTTTTTAAATTACTGCAGCTGTGAACTATATTCATTCAGAAACATTCCAGATTACGTTCTTCTATTAATAGTCCAATTAACATAAATAATGCTCAGTGCAGAATTTGTGAAAATGAAACTTATAATTCAGTGTATTATGTAAAAATGAACACGCTGCACGTTTTACCTGAATCGATCTGCACTATTCGTTTGAGCGACGCTGAATCGCCTCTCACGCTAACACCACATACAATAAATGCATTTATATAAAATAAAAACGTATATTCATTAGTCTTTAACGTTCAAGAATGTGTCTTTTTTGTTGTCCTCAGAAGTCTTTAGCTAAGTAGGTGTAGGCCTCGAGCACTTTATTGCTTATATTCCAAACAAAGAGCCCTGGAAGCCTGCACGCTATCAATCTTACACGCCAAAAGGTCTGACAGCTTAGTGCCCTAAGAACACATTTAAACCATCTAACACTCCCTTAGATCATATGTGGCCAGGAAGAAGAGAACAACGTAGTACTCACGGTTGAGAGTTTCCCCATTTAATGAATTAATCGGAAAATATCACTTTTTAAAATGTAAAGGATTGACCTTGATCATAATTTCAAACCGGATGTTCTTCGAGTGGACCAGCTTATTTCGGACCAAAAAAAATAGTTTTTTTATATTTTCGTTTTTGGAAAGTCATACTTTATCGAAGGTCTGGGAAGGAATAGGATTGCATATTGATTTTACGAGAGAAACCATGTGCTTTTGCAGCTACACAGGAGCTATTGTGTGTAGATGAACGTGGGTGTCGGCATTCTTCAAAAATGCCCACTTCTTCCTACACAGTTCCTCCACGAACGAAAATTCTTCGTCGTTTCCCACGAGCTGTACATCGAAATTGATCAAGGATGTGTCTTTACGGATACTGTTGATTGTCATATTAATTATATGTTAATCTGTCTGTCTATTAATTCATATTTACAATGTATTGCATTTATTCTCGTTAGATAGGCCTGACAGAATGGATGTGTGAGTATCAAAATATATTGCCGTGCTTTGAATGAAAAGCCTGCTTTTTTGTTTGTTTTTGTAAATTGGCATTTGAAGTAAATTCAAAGTCTTTGTAAATATAATAATGCATGTACATGAATACTCTGTTTATGTGCCTGTAGGATATTATCGGACATGTGTTTTGATATTTGTAAAATTTTAAATTAATTCGATAAAAGATTTAATGTAAGGCTTTACAGCACAGTCTTTTTTGTATTTGCCTAGATAATATTCTCAATAGTTTCTTGTTGAGTATTTTATTGAGTTATTAATTTAATGTATGTCGAATAAATGCATCCGTGCAATCGAAAAATAACACTCTGAAATTTAAGTCCACATTTATGACTGGCATTCAAATATTAATTAGAAACTGTTTATCTACATTTTTAAATCCGAGGTTTCTCGAAGGACAAATCTATATATAAAAAAACACAATTTTAAGATTAAATTATTTCCTTATTTGGCAGTTTGCATCATTTTTGTCCACGTGCTGAGTATTTTCCAGCAGTATGTCTTTTTGGATATGTCAGGCTCAATGGACAGACCCGCTGACCGTCTGTTAGAATAAATTATGAATGCTGACGGTCATAAAACACAAGTTAAGAATGAAAACTTGGCTCGTTGGATCATCAAACAAATGAAGCGATCAATATGCTGTATTCAAAACTAATGCGTTAATAGATTAAGTACATATAGGCTATATATGAAATTGATTTACGCATTTAAATACATAACCGTTATAGGTGTCAAAAATAACAATAATCATAATAATTATTATAATTACAATTATGTGATGTAGTTGTGAAGTTTTTTTGATGTGTTTTGTTTTTAGAATATATTCTAAAATGCGGTTTCATTTTATAAACATCACTGGTAAAACATGTTCGTTATAAACTGTAATTCTCTATTTTATTTTTAATGTGTAATTAAATATTCATGTTGGGTCTTTTCTTTTGGGATTTTGCTATATTGTCTTAAATTTTATACGAATGAACTAATTTGTTTTTCAATTATTGAGGTGGATGATTTACGCGTAAATTCGGAGGTTTGTTTAGTAGCGAATTTGCATGATGAATTGAGTAAGATAGCACTTACAAAATAAGATATTCCAGAATAGAATAGCAATATGTGAATGAGATATGGTCAACTGAATGGACTTGATCTCGGGATACTGTAAATACTTCTGCTTCGATCAACCACGTTCCCAAACCCATTCGTTCACGTAAAAAAAAAAGGCCAGGGATTGATCTGTTCGTATCCCTCTTTGTAAATTAGTGCGAGTGAGGCGTATATGGGGTGTTTATGATGTCTGCGAAGGCAGCAGCGGCAGTAGCTCTAGCAACAGTGGCGTTTGATGGATGACCCTCTACCCACACACATTGCACTGGGTCGTAAACGAGCTCCAAGCTCCTATTGTTGTGCTAGAGGTGTATGTCATTTCCGGGCATATGCACTATACCCCTGCCCCAGGAGAGAATCGTGCACTTTTATTCAGGATATGACGTTGCGGGAGTATAGCCTGTGCTATATGACATTAACAAAAATGTTATAGTTTATTTTCTTAATGCTAAAACAAGACATTAAAGCAGGATTCATTCGTAAGCCAATAATCAACGCCTAGGGCACTGGATATAAATATAGGCTATTTCACTATGGTGGGACGTCTCCTGAACTGCACGCGCAAAGATTAAACCATTTCAGTATCTGTTTCCATTATACACAATGAATCAATCATTTAACTATGATTTTACAAACATGAATTCATCAGTAGTGTGTATTTATTTATTTATTTTACGCGAAAGGTGAGTAAAAATAATTGAGACCATAGGTCTATCGGTTTACTTGTATGGCACCTATTTTGTCTTCTGGAAAGTTGTGAGTCAGTTTACTGTAAATTATCAGGGTAATGTGATCCAATAGTGCGCGGCTCTAGTATTACGCATTGACCATAGTAACCTTGTCTGATCTTCGAGGGCACCCCAGTGTCTTAGACATGGACCTCTATTATTTTAGCAACTTTATACTTTTAAGACGATTTAAGATTAATTAAATGTTTCAGGGTTGTTTGCCTCGACAACGAATTTCTTCCGAGAATAACCATATTATACTAAAACTAAAGTAAGCTATATATAAAGGCCTGTATGTTAACCTATATATATTCTGATGTCCCATATTAGAACTATAGTAACATTGCTAAAATAGTCTCATATAAAGTACAGCCTTTATTTAAAATATGCTTTACTGTTGGATTATAATCATCAAATGACTTTGAACGAGATATGGTTTAAAATAGCGTTTATACTGCAAGTGGAGGCTCGACATCGCCCCCTTTCTGCTATCCGACCTCATTCTGTATGCTGGGTTTCCATGTAACGTCACGGATTTTAACTTAGAAGCCTTACAAGTTATTTATAATGTACACCAATTGTTTTTATAATTTTACCATTTACGCATTTTTGTACTAAGACGTCTTTCCTAAATTAACACGTATAGGTTCTTTGGGAATATTTCTCTCCAAATAAGATAGCTAAAAAAAAAAAACTTCCAATCTTTTACATCTCAGTTTAGTGATTAATGAAGCACTATGCACTTTCTACCCTTATGCATTATGCATTTGGCTGCCATGCAATATAGAAATGTACATTATTAATAAGCCTAGCTTTACAGATGTGCAAAACAATAAATATTTTTAACAAAGGAGGTTTAAAAAGGTGCTCCTTTTCATTTCACTTCTTCCTTCATTGTAGGTTTAAATCAGTTTTTTTTTAGCCTATAAAATCTGTATAGCATGGAAGCTGCGTATCGCATTGCTATGTAGTATGCAGCTTAGTTCTCTACATAGGCTAGTGGATGTCCAACACTGGGTGCATCTGTTCCCATCCAAAGGAGCACGATGGCTAAATAGTAATGGCAGATGCCCTCAAAATAATACATATATGGACCTTAGTCAGAGTAGTCAAAGCCATTTAATTTTTACTGCAGTGAAAACGGGGCTGTGAGGAATGCAACTAGGCCTAGTGCATTCAATGGACTGTAGCTACTACTGATGTTTGACAGAAAAATATGGATCATAAGTTAAAGTACAACATTAGTTAGACGATGCATGCTTTGCAATCTCAGTCCAGCTCAGAGCAATGCATTTTTATCTTTACATATTGCTTCCGATGCATGCATACCTGTGTGACAAGTTAAATATATAGACTGGAACATGATGCGTAAATGGATTTTACCCTTTTTAGTGAAAGAGGAAAATGACTAACAACTGTCTGGTTTCCCGAAACACTAGGCTAAGTGGGACCCAAGTAGTGGGTAAGTGGTACTTTATCACTGTGGCCCCTTTCCCAAAAGTGTTTTTATATATGTAAGCTACCACATAGAAATGCTTGTGGATTAACAAGGGCCCCAGACCACTCGTAAGACCGTAAGGTGCTACTTAAATAGTGCCCCCCCACTTTGATCTACGACACAATATAAACAATATGAAGGCATTATGAAGTGTTCAAACTGAACTATCAATTACTTTTTAATCATACGCTGAAATTTGCAAGTGAGGAATTTTTACCTGTGATGTTAACTCAGTTACAGTCTATTGCCCATGCATAAATCTTGTCTAGCCTGTAAAATATTAAAAGATTGTGCATAATTAGTTTCTCTGTCCACTGGTGCACTTACACTTTTTACCCAAAAATGAATATTTTGTCATCATTACTTACCCTGCATTTTAAAGTCATGCAATGAAAGTTAATGTTGTTTGAACCTTAGCGCTCTTCAAAATATGTTTTTTCTAAAAGAAAGTCATTGAGGTTTAGAATTACATGTGGGTAAGTAAATGATGACATCGTTTTATGTTTAGGTGATCTATCACTGTCACTCAAAGCAGTCAAGCCCACTTTGTTCTGTGCATGATTAAGACACCTATTAGGTGCAAAGTACAAGTTTTTTCTTGCTTGTAGTATACTCTGCCACATTCTAGCATTCCCATTATCCATTTGGATATCCAGTACACCCCTCTGATCACTGTTTAGGACCTGAAACCTCTACTACATTTGCTCTTAAGTTCTACTTCATAGGTGCTTTGAATTGCAGGCACAACTCATTTGAACCATATTGACTCAGAAGAGGAGTGAAGCGATGTTCTGGAATGAACAAGAACCACCTGTCTTACCTTGAGCATTCGTGTACGCGTACTTCTAGGTATGTAAACCAGTGCTGCTCCTGGGTGGCTATATGCACCTCCTGCAAAGTTCAACTAACCAGGGTGTTTAGGATGACTAGACACTTTCAGGCAGGTGTGTTGGAGCACATTTGAGCTTAAATCTGCAACAAGTTGGCTCTTAAGAAGCATATTACAAAAACGTAATTGAAACAGTCTATGTGACTTTTTGTTTGATCCAGATGTATTCTTGGAATCGGAGGTGGTGAAACTACATCTGGTTGTAATTTGAAGTAAGGTTATAGTAGGCAGACATATCACAGGTCAACACCGCATTCAAGAAAAGTCCAATGATGAACTTAGATGCAATATGTTTTCCAAATGTCAGTCATTTATGCCTGTTTTACACATTTATCAAATTAAACATAAGCATTGTTTAAGAGCCATTTGCATCATTATCAACTGAACATGAAAGTTTTGCGTTTAGGCTCAAACTAAGTCCTTAAAATAAAAATCAAATGAAAGGACAGCTTTCACAAGCCTTACCAGCAATCATATTCTAACTGGCAATTGTTTGCATTCATTATTCTTGATACATTAGCTGGAATATTTGCATCAGTAACTAGGTTTTGTTTGTGGCTGGCCTTTATTAAGTGAGCTTTCTGTAGGGCAGAATCCAGTTTCCCACTTGACCGTTTCAAACAAACCGCTGTCTCCACCTGCTGGATACTACTAGTACTAATGGTCTGTTAAAATAAATTCTTAATTCTGCTCAGAGGCCCCACAACACTGCCTAATTTGGATGTCTCACTCTTATCAGACACACCAGATTCAGATCATTAAGCACTTCATTAATGAGCTGATTCACTGATGAATCAGGTGCGTTAAATGGTTCAGACGTCCACTAAGTGAAGCATTGGGGGAGCACCTTTACTAAAAACGAAATATTTAGAATTCCAAGTTATGTCATTAAGCCAAAACCAGTGCACACTTGTGATTCATCTCTAAGGTTAAAAAACAATTGCGCTATTTACAACATTCAGGCAGCCTTAACATTCACTTTAAAACAACATTTCTTTCACATTTTGAAGTTTAAATGACCGATATGCAAAGTAGCAGTGATATTGGACGCAAGAAAAAGTACAATGCGTCAATAGGTTGTGTTTCCGTCGTCACTTTATGCATGACGAGGCAACAAATGGGTGATCAGTTCTGCAACGTTTTAATTGTTGCTGAGGAGTAATAAAGTAATTAGCTGAGAAAAAACAGACAGTGGGGCTGAGCCCCGTTTTACGATGCAGTCTGGTGTAGAGCCTTTGAAGATTTGGTCTGCAACAGAGTTTTTCTTCTTTTTTTATTTATTTATTTATATTTTGTGTGTTTATTAATTACGAAAATAATAATAAAATAAAAACGAATAAAACCAATAGTCTTTTATTTGTTTTATTAAATAGATCATGTGCTACTGTAATTGTAATATAGGCATTGGGCGTCCAAAAAGTCGTTCCAGTCCCGCCTTCAATCGCTTTGCACCCCATAAACAGTTAAGACTGTGATTGTGGTTTATTGCCGCACAGCCACTAATATTGCTTGCAGGGGCAAGGCACAAATAGAATGTGCGGGCCTGTCTACGAGCATCAAACTAAGCTTTATTTATTCGGATAAACGGCATCCGGGCCGTTAACAGGACACTAAACAGTGGGTTGCGAGATAACGGTAGAATGAGCGCGAGAACATGAGAAGTGTAAAACTGCTTGGAGGGCGTTATATAGCGTAAAAATACCATGGGATTGCAGTCATTGTCAACCTCGTTCAGCTACGATTTATTTATGTTGAGTCTTTAACGAGTCTGGAACTTTATGTGCTGTATTATAGTAGATTATTGTAGAAATACAGGACTGTAGTTATTAGTGACAACTTACTGCAATATCGCTGATTTGCACTTCGTTAGGCACAAGGTTAACCCTTGAAACCAAATGGGAAAATGTTTTCGTATATTTTTGCATTGGTATTGAGAGTCTTAACGAATTGTTATTTATTTATCAGAAATTTATTTATGTACACAAGTGGAATTGAATTTGAAAACGACTAACACTGTTGATTTGAGGTATTGGCGTATGCATTTTATGTGTTCACGTATAACATTACAAGCACGTAAATGTTACAAAATCCACTGAAATATTTAAATGACGAACAACACAACATAAATTAATCTTAATACATAGGTAGTTCAAATACATCTAGGTAGTCACATTAAACATTGATACATTACGCTACAAGTCTTCTTTTTTAATAATAGAAAAAATCTTAAATTCATGCACATCATCAGCATTTCACATCGCAGAACCCATTTCCCTGAAATCATGAACTGGTGCTTTAAACATTACAAAAATAAAAATTTAACATATTCAGAATGTACAGAATGCGAAATGCTAGACCTACAACAAGCAAACCAAATAAGAGAACTATCACCAACAAGCTGTATACAAAGACACAATGATTTTACAAGCATACCCTTAGATCAAAGGTTTGTGCAATGTACATCTAACATTACAAAATGTAGGCTATCAATAATAATCTACTGTGGTTGTGCATGAGGAAAAAGATGATTCAAAAACACCTTCGCACGAACCAAATAACTTCATCCAAATGCAGTGCGCATTTACAACTTCCCACTTTTAAATGTCTTTTGGACGATCTTTATTGCATTTCTTCATCTTCATCCTACGGTTTTGGAACCAAATTTTGACTTGTCTCTCGGTGAGATTTAGGAGTCTTGCCACTTCATATCTACGGTCGCGTGACAGGTACATATTAAACAGAAATTCTTTCTCCAGCTCAAGAGTTTGGTGCTTAGTGTATGGACAGCGCTTTTTCCTAGTGGACTTCGCATGCAGCCAGTTGGACGCTGGGTTATCTGCAAGAAGGGTCGGAGAGAGAGAGCTAGTCATGTTGCCACTTGAAAAAAAATACTGCGGCCATTTTATGATCAGCACGCGAGAAGAAAGAAGAGTCTCATATAAAGGCTACGATACAAATTTGATATGCTGAAATTGGAAAGCACAATCACGGATCGCATGCATCTGGGCTGCGGGGTGGTTTTTATATGATCGAAAATTTTATGTGCAAGCTATAATTTCCTTCTTTGCTACTGGCAATTTTGGCAGCACTGAATGAGGGATAAACAAGGGCCTTGCTGTCTATAAGGGGGGAAAAAAGCTCAGAAATCCTGATTGTATGTTTTACGGCAACAATTGGGGAAAAAAACTTACGTAACATTTAATCGAATGCAATGTGTGGGACAGCAGTCTTGTTATATGTTATTGCATATTTTTTTAATACTGGTGGTCAGATTCTACTGAAACAGTCATATATGCTATCAGATGCTGATTTTTGCCACCCACAGAACCAAAAAGAAAGGCCTAGTTAGAAGACCTTTAGCCTTCCATGACCTATACTAAAAATGCCACGCAATTTAGGATTATTTAACTACAATAAACAGGCCATTGTTGAGGCTCTCAAAAAAGACCAGCTTTTATAGATTCTGTTTTGTTTTTTGTTTTTTTATATCAGGCTATATAAAAACGACGCCTTTTGAATTCATCTGTTAAGGTGAAAGTAGCTGCATATTCAAACGCGTTCTGATATAAACTTGGCTTTACTTACTCGGATCTATATCCACCTTGGTCCCTGCTGGAGCTTTTTCTTCCTGTGATACGTTGGAAAGCGCATCGTCTGGTTTCTTCCTCTCTGCTTGGCTGGTATTGTTTTCAGTCTCGGCCACAAGCAACGTGTGCGTGGTGCACTCACCACTCCCGACCAGTGGTTCAAGTTTTATATCGTGATGCGCATCTGTGGATAATCCCGTGAAAGGCAGGGCGGGCAGCGGTTCTAACGCCCAGGAACGCACGGATGCTCCGTCGGTTTCTACTGTTGAGCAGGGGTGATGAATGTACGGGTGGTAGGCGATGGATGTGCCTGGGGGCTGCACGGGCACGGGACTCCATGACGCACCAAAAATTGATGATTTGGCTTGGAAAGTGTACTGCTCCTGTTCGCCATATTCAAGTAGCGTCAGCTCCCGAGCCTGCTGCTGGACCACGGGTCCAGATGAGAACCTCGGTGCCAAATGATCGTCATTCTCGTGTGGAATGTGTGAGTCAGCGTAGTAACTCAGTGTCCCCAATGTCGACATAACAAAAACAAGCAAAGAGAGCCCAGGCGAACGGATACACCCACAATGAAACTGACACAAAAGCAGAATCCGTTGAAATCAAGTAACTAACTACTTGACTTCGCAGTGAACTACAGACCTCTGATAAGTTGAATCACTGCAGAGATTGGATTGGATGTGCTAGACACGTGACTGTGGGAGAGAACGTGGGAGATAAGGGGGGAAGCCTCACCAGTGCACACGGTTAAATGGCCTCCATTTTACAAGTCATATTTTTATATGGTATAGCCATATGCTTTTATGAAGGTGGATTTGATTTTATTCATGTTGTTAAGCTTCAGCATCCAATAACCAAGCGTAACAAGAATGGTTATTTGAGAAGCGTTATTGTAGAATTTCCGTATCCAGTTTTTTATGGAGAAGGTGAACTGTTTACAAAAATAAAAACGCGTAGGCTAAATGCGTTGCCATTTCATTGTATAGGCATCTAGATGTCCAATCATACAGTCCAGTTCAGCTTCCCCTTTTTTCATACATTTTGCAGACCCAAATAAATAGCAGATCTGTGATGAATGCGCGTATTCCGCGCGGCCTAGTCGGTCACAAGAAGACGTAAAATAGTTCAGACATAAAAAGGGTCTTTACGTGAGCCATATGTATACTTTATATGGCAATAAGTGCCACTGGATGGTTGAGATATGACCTGCTAAGTGACCAGTCATTCAGTAACAACGCGCTCAAATCTTCAGTCCGCTCCTAAGCAAGGCAGATTGAGATGTGCGGACAAGTCAAAATAAATCTGAACGTGAACTAAGCTGGAAACAAAACTAACTATAGGGGAGGGAAAAAAAATACTGAAAAGCCTAACCGGACTCTATTAACTAAAAAAGACCTTTTGTTTTATGTTTTAAGTAAGCTTTACGCATTAAAACTTTACAACAATTAAAACTATTTAACCATAAAGATTAAAAGAGTGAAAAAAAGATTTAATGCATATTTTAATGGGTTTGATTAACACTACAAAAATATGATCATAAACATAGCAATAATATGACACAATCACAATGTTGTTATGATGTTCTATTGTTAGTATTCTTCAAAGGGCTGATACAGAACAGAAAAAAAACTTTACTTTGCAATATACTACACATTCACTGAAATAGTGACTGCATGCTTCAGAATTAAAACGTTGTGTTTGTAAAAATATTTTGCAGTGATTAAAAGTAGAGTTGCACGGCATGTTTTATTTAGAATATAAACAGCTTGCATGTTTGGATATCAGCAACATAACGTTATTACAACGTTTAAGATATACTGTTAGATAACATAAAGCATGAGTAAATACAGTGATGTTTTAATAGAAAATACATTTAATCCTAATATTACAAAAAATAATAATAATTAAAAATCGACTAGAGCGTTCTCTCCTTCTGGTCAATGAGCATTGCTGTGATCTTGTCCTCGGAAGAGTGGATCTCTGGGCACTTCAACAGACTTTGTTTATAACAGGGGCTATTACTCTGTTTTTCTTCGGGTTGTAACTTGGCTGTCTGGCCTGAATATGGCCAATAAAGCTTTTGTGTTTTTTTCCCTCCGGCCCAGCAGACGCATCCGGCAGTGTGGGCGTGCTCTTAGTCTCAGATGCGCACGCGGCTTTGGCCAAAGTGCATTGATCGTAACCGAGGCCTTGCTAACTACACCTGCACTCCAACATTTACTTTTTATACAGCTCTAAATATTTCACTCGTGTCGTGCAGTTCACGCGTTAGAATTGTGTCGTTAAAATATATGTTGCTGAGAATTGTTGGGCTTTTTTCATGGTAAAATGTACTTCTGGAAACACTTTTAGAATTCGCCGCAACATGTTTGTCTTGTTGTTGTTGTGCTGAATCTCACTGCGAGGCAATTAAGACAGTTTCGTGTTGTGGGGATGTAAAAATAGAGCCCAACAACATGAAACTACCTAAATCACTTAGCAGTTGTCTTTGTTTTTTGCTTGCGAAGATAAGAAGGCAACGTCGTATTTTTTTATCTATTTATTTTCTGCACAAACAAACAAGTACAATAAATGTGAGTTTCTCCCCACACTGGCTGTGATCTAACCAATACTGTCTCATAAAATGTGTTGACTTTTCATTGAAATGAAAGGAAATTGGAAATATAACCCGAAATACAGGAATAGAATTTGTATAGGAATGATTGTAATCATTTTTGCGTGACGTATCACGGGACCAGTACTGACTGTGTAGATAATTATAGAAATAATTTCATTTTACAGTCAGCAAAATTCCATTTATTGCTTCTCCAAAATCCCCGTTATAAAAAAGCTCAGAAAATCAAAAGTGTTTTGAACTACATTAATTGTCTTAAAAAGTAGGCTAAGATGATTTTAGGTACATGCCTTTATTTATTTTCTGCCATGTGTGAATGATTAATTTACATCTGAGACCATCTCTTTAGCCTATGTTTTTAAAAAGATGCTGTTGAAATAATACAGGAAGTCCCGTCAAGTTTCTACAATTTAAGAACCGGATTTTTTTCACTTATGCCTAGAACAGCAAATACCTGACAATGTCGTATTTAGAAGAAACGTGTCGTTATTATTTTAAAATTGTTTATAATAGTTATTATTACAACATGCAAATACCGCAGTTATATACATTAAATGTACAATATAGTCTGAATGCTATGTACAATGAACACCTTGAGCATTCGATATTTTCCTCTCTTGCTTTTACAGTGAGGTACTCTTGACAGTTTATAAATAACCATGACATGTTATGACGACTGGGTTGTCAAATAAAATTATACATAAACAGATAAAAACGTCAACAGTATACGACACACAATAAGTTATCAATAGTATCTTGCACAAGTCATATATGCACACACACCTACGGAGACGGTTTGTTGTAAGTGGGCTACCGCTGCAGCTGATGGAGGAGGGCGCCAGAGATCTATAAAGCGAGGAGGCTTCATGAAAAACTGAAGTTGGCCGACAACTCTCGGATTCGGTTTTCTCGGCTCATCTTCTTCAGCTTCATCCGTCGGTTTTGAAACCAGATTTTGACTTGTCTGTCCGTGAGGTGAACACTGCGGCTGATCTCGAGGCGTCGTTCTCGTGTCAAGTACATGTTGAAGAGGAACTCTTTCTCCAGCTCAAGAGTCTGATGTTTGGTGTAGGGGCAACGCTTCTTACGGCCACTCTTCGCCGTCAGCCAGTTAGCTGTATTGTCACTTTTGGAATCTCCTGCTGAAAATTTGACGCAATATTAGTTCACAAATGTCTGACCGCCGCGCCAATTTCATAACACTTTCCAAAGGGATGCAGTGATACGCCTAATAAATATTATTTTATCACTAAACCAATAGTACTATCAACAACGTGTAATATCCATACAGTAATTTACATGCGTAAATGTATTCTCACATAATCATTGGACATGTAAAATATGTGTGTAGTCATATTAATGGTATATTATCTGATTATTCAATGTAATTATTTTGTTTTTTGTTTGTTGCAGCACCGAGGAGGCTCATTTCATGTGGGAAGAGTAAAAGAATATTTAAGTTTGCAACTAAACAAACTCTCCGCCTATGCCAGAAAATTAACATTAAATAAAAAAAGCATGATTATAATCTCAAGAGGTCGTAAACAACTTGATGAAAAACAGGCTTGATAAATGCATTTAGCCTTGCTAAATTCATGCACAAGATGGGGATAGCCTTGGGTCTTGAGGAATTAGCCCTCTTTGCTTAAATATTTTTAAATTTGCAATCATTATTTTTTTTAGACAACTTTAGAATACTGAAGCACACGTCAATTGCTATTGCTGCCTTTTTTGCTATGTGAAGGTTTGCATTTAACCGGTTAATTAAAATTATTCATATTAACCAAATTAGGCTTATTGAGCTGTTAAATGAGTTCTTGTGGGCAATCTATTTTAAATAGTCTTTATGCTATTATTTAAAAAAGTGAGCTTTAAAAGCACAAAAATGGTTAGTGCACATTGCATTTGGCACGAAGGAATGCTGTGTTATTTAAAGGATTACAGAGACGACTACGGATGTAAGGACTTGATAAAATATTTTCGCACATGATTGTGCAGCCAAATCGGGCCAGTCTAAAGCCTTATAGGGTGTTTGGAATAAAATCTGAAATATTACTGTAATACTACATGCAGAAGCAGTTCCATAGGCTATATGTATATCGCGCTCGCAAAGGCTTGATTGTTTTTACGCGCCCAAAGGACGCACGAATCCTTTGGACTGGGCGACAACAAAACTAACCTTTTGTAACAGTGACCGTCTTCTCCGGACTATCCGGTGGTTCGGGAGATGAAGTGGTGCCAGTGGACCCCCTTAGCTCCTTGTTTCTTGCCGGGGCGCATATGGGAGGCTCGTCGTTCTCCTCCCTGCCCGCTTCAGCTCCTATGGCTGAAAGAGAGCTGTCAAATCGGGTAGAGCGTTGAGCAGCAGCATGAGTCGCCACAGTCTGGTTGTCTGGAAAACCTTTAGATGTGGTGCATGTCTGAGAGAGACGGAAGTAGCCAGGTACCGGAACGCAGCCGTTATTGTTGCTAGATGGACATGAGTTTGGCGTCAGCCGGGAGTACGATATGTCCTCTGTAATGGTGTCTTTTGGACACTTCTCAGACTCGTATAAGCAGTAAGAGTTTTCCTCTTTTATGGTAGGCGAGAACGACCGTGGGGTAATTTGGCTGTTAGGCTGTTCAATGCGACAGGACCTCGACGTCTCCAGCCATGTTTCCATGCCTTGATACGGCCCACACGCAGGTACTACATTTTGCGAATTGCTCTCGTTCCGTTTGAGTCCAGAGAAATAGCCACAGTTAGACAGTCCATAAGAATACTCGGAGCTCGGCTGCAAGTAGACTCCGCTGTTTTGGTAGTAGTGTCCACTTCCCTCGGCCCTTCCGTGGATCAAGGAGTCTACCAGAAACGAATTTCCAGATGAACTATCGGAGCATGACATCTTTGTGGTATAATTTGACGGTGGAAGAAGATTGCCCTTTCTGGATGACATTTCTTGTGCAAAACATGCTGAATATAATTACTGATAACTATACAACTCAGTGTGAGCTAACAGCCAATTAAATCGCAACGAGCACCGATGACTCCTCCCTCTGTGCGCACGTAACCCCTGTGTCCCATATCTTTTTCAAGCCACTCGATTTTTTTTAAAGTCAAATCTGCATAAAGCCGATCAGTCGTTTTTGAAAATATAAACGAATAAAACCCAAATTCCACGTGAAGTGCGTTATGTTTATGACCACTGCCTTCGTTAGCGCTGACATCGCCGCAAAGCCTTGTGAGCCACGTAGCCTATATAAAACCAAAAAGCAACAAGGTATCGAAAAGGAGATCAAGTGCTAAAATAGTAAACCTTTATGATACACTGTAATTGCCCCAACAGCCCTTTAAGCACATAAACAGTGAGTTACAGACTGCTCTTCTGGTTTTCATGCATGCGGTGGGTCAAAACAATTTATTTACTACACCTCAAGTTCAAAACGAGAAGCGGCTTTCAGTCTGCTTTTTCCAAACACTTTATGTGGTGGATGTGAATTTCCTTACTGTATAATAAATATTTAGCATGTTATAATTGTAAAGTCACAAATAGGCCTGTACAGACGCTTTAGAATTAGCTACATGGCTGAAATACGGGTTAAAATTAATTTTTAAAAAATAGTTTAAAGGCTATTGTGTTTAAATATAGATAAAAGATAAATCTAACCAATCTCACAACGATTGCTAACAATAGCAAAATGTTGTATGTTATTAAATTTACCTTTGCCACCTTTGGCGTTCAGGAGATTTATCATTTATTCGAAATTTAGCCCGCCGGTCTAGGCCGCCGTTATGTATTTGTCATTTGATTTGCATTTAATTACATGAAATAGAATTCTAAATTTCTCTTTTAGGTTTGTGTTTTTTCATTTATTTATTTTTCAGCCTCTGTTGCTTAATGTTATTTGGAAACTTGCCCTTTATTGCTCTACCTCTGAACTTTGTTTCCTATGGTTTTTACGATTTCAAAAATACTCCACAGAAATATCAGCAAATAGGCCTGTTTCTTAGGATTAATCGTTCTATAGTTGGAATTAACATAAGCTATTTATTAAACAACAACCAAAAAAAAGCACATGAGCAAATGCACGTGAGCATCAACATGCGATTTTAAATATCGACCAAATATCACAACTAGAGTAAATAGATGACTCGGGTCGAAATAAACGATGAAAAAATAGGTATACTTGCCCCAAAGTAGCCTAAACTTAATTTTCTTTGTAGTCAAGATGTCCCTGCTCCAATAATTATGTTTTGATTCACTCTGTCTAGTGGAAGCTGTTACTGTAGTTAACTAACGACAATGATACCACAAAAGAAAAAACGTTCTTAGCCTATGTTAAATGGAGGAAATGGGCAGTTGACAAATTATTATTTGAAATGTATCTTTTCGCCTACGAAGAATTTTAATTATTGGAAAACTTTTTTTTTGTATTTTTTGCATTAAGATCTCAAAGGGGCTGAAGACGGGTAGCTTTTGTTTTAAAAGTCATTTTAATTTTGTTAGCCAGTAAAGATTAGATCGTTTAGTTTTTCATTTAACGCATCACAACAATGTGCTAAAACTTGATTTTATATGGCCTACAAACATTTTAGAGCAAAAATAGCATGCAAATTTGAACTTACAAGCCAAATATCAAAACATGTCTCCAATTTCTCTCTCTAAAAAAAAAAACTTTTTTAATTTGTCAAATTGAAACAAACAAAGACTCTGAGACTAATAAAACTGTTCGAAGTGATGCTGCTTTTTAAATGGAAAGGTTTTTATCATCAAGCAAACTTTACTTGCAGGCTACGTTTTGAATATTAAAATGTTAGTCTATTATGATCTAAAAAAATTCATAAACGAATGCAGTGCTGACAAAAATGCCCGAATGGTAGCTTGGCTATTTACCTGAAACTGTGCCTTGTATAGTTCACGAAGACGTTGTCCTTTGCCCGTACACAAAGTAAACACGTTTCAGCATTGGCTTTTAGATACCCGGCAATGACATTGATCTAAAGTGCGCCACCCAGCGGACAAGAAACGTATCGTCGGAAGAGCGAAATACTGAGCAATCCAGCCGTGGTGCCATGATGGGACACTGAGACAAATGATGGCGGAAAAGTCCGTGAACACAAGCTTTCAATGGTTCCAGCCGTTGTTTTCTAGCTCTTAGTCACAGTTAATAACCTTGGTTCTCAGACGGTTTATGGCACCTCACTCCAATTCTACAAATGCTCCAGACTAAGACGGGTTTTATGACCGAGTTGCTGCAGCAACGGGGGGATGTGCCGTAATTAGGGCGAAATTCCATCGAGCCTCAAAGGATGCGCAAACCGTCAGGGTCATCACGTAAAACAGTCGTTATTATCTTATGGTCGACCTTTTTTATAAGACTTCAGAGTGGCATAAGCCATGTCATATCGTGATCCTTTCGCAGTGGATCATCGATATACTGATACATGGAAACTGTAAAATTACATGAAGTAACAAGAGACTCTTCATTGTCTTTTTCTTATGCTCAAGGGAAAAAATAGTTTAATTCTCAAGAAATGTTTGTATTGATGTTACGTGTCACTTTCAAAATAGCAATATACTATAAAGACTTATCTGGAAGGTCGACACAGAACCATTTGTTGAAAGGCCGTTTGATTCATGGAGACATACACAGCCATGTTTTGGGCAGTTCCGTAATGGATACTAGGCATTAATAACGGCAAACACTTGATCCTTGAATCAAAGAAAAGCGTGGAGGCAATATAACGCAAGATCCATCAAACATTTGATCCTGCTCCAGGAAAAAGAGAGAAAACACAAGATATTTCAAGAGACTGATTTATATAACACTGAAGAGATGTTATAAACATGAGAGATTATCAAGAACACGAATGAGCTCCTGCAACATCGATATATAGTTTCACGCGTTAAACAGAAATCAAAAAGAAAATACAGTTCAGGTTCGGGGTTTCAGAGGACTCGAGCAGGGTCCATGCTGGTTCAGTTATTGCTTTCGCCTTAATGTCCAATGTCCCTTAAAAATAAATAAGAATTCCTCTCTTTTTATGACATTTCTGAACCCGATTTTACTGGAAAAAGGCGCAGTAAAGACCTAATATCAAATATACACTTTCAGTCCACACAATTCAAGTATAAGAGAATATAGCGCGCGCATGATGCATTTAGTTCGTAATAAGCTTAGGCTATATTCATGAAATGTGCGTTATACTCAACAAACAATACAAACCACAAGTAGGAGAATTGAACAGATTAAAAACCACCTTCTTTTCAATCAGAATTTATATCTTTCCCATTTCCCCCATTAGATTTCAAGAATAGCCTAAAGCTTACCTGCTATGACATATGCGAAAAGTCCAGATCTTGGTCAGATAATAGTAATAATAAAAATAAAATCCCTGTAAACTGAATAGTCACTAAACTAAATAGAATGTAAAAATAATAATAGCACGTGACAATACCAGTAATAATAATAACAATAACAGCAACAACAATTATAATAAAAGTTTTAATTTCGAACTGTAGAGATTACTGAGAATATAAATTTATGTCGATGAAAAAGTCTGTCAGAGGAATGAAGGTCACATCTCGTCTCGCGGAGCCGGAATGCGCGTCCACGAACTTGAAATTAACCATCTCGCCTAAATGATTTCTCAGCAAGAGACGGTCTAAAGCAAAGGGTTCGTGGTGTAATACTGCAAGCGGTCCCTGTTTAGTTTTTTTTCTTTCATTCTTCTGTTTTGAAACCATATTTTGACTTGACGGTCGGTGAGGTTGAGCATTCTGGAAAGCTGTAGCCTTTTTTCCTTGTTGATGTAAACACTGAAGAAAAATTCTCGCTCCAGCTCTCTGATCTGATATTTTGTGTAAGGACACCTCTTTTTCCGTGTCTTCTGTCCATCTGAAATGTAAAGAAGAAAGACTGTAAGCACATGACTTTAACTTTAATATTATTTCATAGAAATGATATAGTCTACAATCTCATTAAATTAATACAGCAGATAATGCTGAATATTCACTACACCAAATGACCGTTTTCCAAAATTATGCACAAATTGTTGCTGGTCTCTAAATGTAATTACACTAATTAAACGATAAATCAGTAATACATTATAGAATTAGCCCTAAATTCGTGTAATATCGAGTACTAGGACCGCATATTCGTCATTTAATAATGAGAAACCTTTAACAGAGACTAAAATGTAATATGCGTTACTATTCATTGACCACAAAAAAATAACAAATAAATAATAACCACATGCAAAGATTTATCAGTTGATATTTATGAAAAACTCCAGAACTATACCTGAATTAAATTGGTATGTGTATTTTCCCTTTGTGCAACGTGCATTCAGAGGCGATAAACAAGCTAGGGATTTCTATGAACTCTTAAATAACTTTGCATCAACAAAAAGCCCAAACTGTAATGAAGGAAGGAATGAACACTTTTGAAGACTCAAAAGGAAATGGCCTATCATTCACGGCCAATTTCAATTTCGAGCACGTGATCACGCGTTTCTAACAAAGTTTTGTTAGGGTAAATATACAGGGCCCTCTATAAACCTTATATGCTTATAAAACAGCATATAAAACCTTTAACAACAGCACGTTACATCAGAAACTTTCTCACACAACTGCTTTAGTACGTACTACTGCTGCCGCTGAGTTTCTCGTCGTTGTTACCGAAAGATGGCTCCGGGCTGCTCGTCTCTTCACAGCGCTCCGTCTCCTCCGTTCCCCGACAACTGTCGCTGCCTGTATCCGCGGGCGGAGGCGCCTTGCTGGTTGTTCTGTCCACCGGCTGCTCGCTCGGCTGGTTTTCCACGTTCCCGTACGCGGTCTCGAAAAACTGGTCAAACGCTTGGGGAAGCACTCCGTTCCTCCCTACGCTGCCATACACGTTGGACGTGTGGCTCGCGCTGGAGTGGTAGAGGACCGAGTTATTTTTCGATAGCATGTCCCCCAAAGTTCCAGGATTGGACAGGCAGTCCCTGTGCACCATGTCCTCGGTCGCGTAGCAGTGTGGCAGATTGCCCCTGGAGTGCCACTTACTGGACGTGTCAATGGCATAGTCCCTGAAAGACAGCTCTCTAACGCTCTGAACTTGTGGCAAACTGGACGTGGAGTATGAGTATGTCATGGGGCACGAAGACGGGGTCTGGGGCAGAAAAGGAGGAAGGCTGGAAAATTCCGTTCCAGACACGTAATAAGCACAGCCGGGCAAATACATGTTAGACCCAACGGGTACCCGCTCGTCAAAATCCATCATGACACTTGGTTGGGCACGCCACAACCATAGTACTGCCTCGCATCGTAGTACAGAACTGCTTCAGCTTCAGTGGCTTTGAAGCAGATCCGCCGAGCAGAAATTTTGAGACGTGAGCTGACGTGGAGATCCATCTCCATCCATTCCTGAGAGCGCCAGTCATGTGACCAAGGGCAGAAATTGACATGTACCTCTTAGAATATTGTATGCCAACATGTGCAAATGTTCAAGTCGAGGAGCGATACTTTTCATTGATGAACGTGTGCTTGCAGTGGACCACAGTTGGTTATGTTGACACTTTGGATTGCTGGAGAAACCCATCCGCTTGCTTAACAGCCAACGCGCCTTAGTAACATTACCAGGGCTTCTGATGTTTGTGGATTTGTTCTATTAAGTCTCAAACATGTCGCTGTAACTCGTCAGATTATTTTTCTCGCCGCAGTCTACGCTCTTAAAAATTAAGTTGCCAAGAGGAAACATAAGAGGTTTTTGCTGTGATATATATCCTAATTGCAATTTGAATTCGCAAGTGATGCACTTTGTTAATTCATATAGTGGCGTGTAGGTTAATAAGCGGACTCGGACGCAATATGTTGAAACGGAAATAGAATTACATTCGTGGCCGCATTTATTTGCTTTTATTTCAGATAATCAGGTCAGAATTATTTTAAACGTGGAATACGACCAATGGACGTAAAAACACAGTACACATCTTTATTCACAGTTTGTTTGAAAACGTTGTTTGTTAAAATAAAACACAAAACTACCAATCGTGGTCACAATTAATTTGAAAGCGCAAAATAAAAAATAATTTTAGAAAAGGTACTTATTATATTTGCGTTAATGAACGATTTGGGGTACTTTTAGTACACCGCAAACTATTTCTGTAGAAATTACAGTATTATTCGCTGCTGTTTGCCAGTAACTTACTGTAGATTTAAATATATGTTATTTACTAGCCACAGTTTGTTCAAAGATAAATGAACATTAAACATTAACAAATCTTTATCTTTACAGGACAAATTAAATAAAATAACCGAAGAAGAAAACAGAAAAAAATTGATGAGGATTTCTGTTTCCCAGAATGCTTTTTATGAGGCTTTAATAGTTTTATTCTGTGAAGATAAAAGACTTGTTTTGGTTTATTGTTCATTTAGATTTAAACAAACTGTTGCCAATAAATTTGATAAATATAAGTAAGTTACTGGCAAACATAAGGTTTTTTACAGTGTAGGCCTGCATGTGCTGTAATGTTAGTATGAGAACAAATTAATTGAATTAATTGCATAATATGAATGTAGTACACGTCTTTGATGACTTTAAACATGCCTTTCTTATTTGAAGCTCCATTTTGGTCAAACATGCATCGTAAGTTGTTTTCCACCCCCCACATATAATATTCATTAAACAAGACAGTTTTGGGGTAAATTTGCATTCTCTTGCAACATTGCTAAAACGATTTTTCGCTTGCCAAAAAATATTGTAATAGTGCAAGACAAAGGCAGTATTTGCCCGGGTTGGGTATACTTGAGTCATGAAGTGAAGCGGCTCGAAAACACAGTTGAGGCCCATAAAGTTTTAACTTGCTGTGGCCCCCGCAGAATTACATTGGATTAAACCATGAACAATGGTTGAAATTCTTAATCTTTTTTTCTTTATGAATGTCAGCATTTATTAAAAAGCAGGTTGCGCAACAAAATCTTAACAGCAATACGCCGTAAAACCGTTCCAATTAGCGGTTGCCATGTTCAACAACGAAAACGCCTTGTTTTGAGAGATGCTTTACGTTTCCTTTATCAATATTAAGGCTTTTAATGAGTAATCTTGGGCTGAGAGGCGATGAAAACTAAAACCAGTCTAGGACAGACGTGGTTTTATGGTTCTCTTGGTGTCTTCCTCCAGCCATTGTCGGCTCAGACAAGCCATGGCCGTCGGAGAGTGATCATGAGACGCCACCTACTTGGAATTCGTGAACTTCAATGAGACCTCAAGTCACGGGTAACAGTATATTAAAGAGAGACAACGGCCCCGTGCGTTGTATCGGGTGAGAGCGATGTTTTTAGCACACCTTTCAGGTTTAAAACCATGAGATCAAATGCACGTGTAGATAGAAGATCATCATGCATGTTTCGGTCAGTTACTATTTCTATTATTTGTAGGGAACCTTATAGAAGATGCCGTTCAGTAGCGATGCTGACCTGACTGTCCACGTCTGGCTCCACATGACTCTACAAAGAAACAGATTCAACTTTGCATTTAGTTTTGGCATGCTTAAGAGTTTTGAGAACAAGACCTCAAGTTCGTGGAAGGGTGAGGGTCACTTGTGCAAGTGGTTGTTTACAAATAGCCCAAACAGCCCCCCGGATGAGGTTTAAGGGTTTCCACCAGTAATTGTAATATTGTACGAAACTTTGGTATGTTCTGTAGGACTGTTTTCGACCCGAATCAGGGAATCAGGCAAATGCCCGATAACTTTTCGCACCGGCTCATGTTAGCACTTCTTTTTTGAGAAGTAATTGCTACAGCAAGCCAATTTGTCATCACTTCATAGGCTGCGTACTACGAATAATGAATGAAATTGGTTCTGTGTTAGACGCTTTTTTCAGACCAGTTTGAAAATCTGTGGCTTTGGGTTTTTTTTTCTTCTCTTTTTCTAAGTTTCTCATCTGAAATTCAAAGACGTCAGTTGTCGTGTAAAAAGCGGTAAAGCTCGCGCATTAACTTATGTATGGTTACTTCCACAACAATTTCAATTCCGTTTATTTCAACAAATGTAGACTATTTAAATGGCGAGACATTTGATTGGAATAACTAAATTATAAATGTCTAGAAATGTATTATAATTGTAAATAGGCTGACACTCTAGTGCCATTTAGAAATAGGCTAAACGTTTTCATAGCAAAATAATTGTAAAGCATGATCGAAAAGAATGCATTTATGGATTATTATTGCTTGAAAAAAGCGGGTTTATAGAAGACATTTGCTTGTGATTTAATAAAAGAAATGACAATGTCAGTTTGATGCTGAAATTGGATATTAGTGTCGAGTGGCCTTAAACGCTTTGGTGCATTTAATTAGCACAGATTTTCTTTTCACTGCATTTTGTCGCAGTGCAGTCCATTTTTTATATTTTCCCCCCTATAGAAATGACGTATGATTTGCTGCCATTATAAAGGGTCTTTGAAAATGTAGGTTTGGACAAGGCATATTTGCGCTTATTAGTAGGTGAGTTTGTTTGTATTAAACTACAGAAGGTAATTTAGAAGTAACTATAAAAACACTTTAATAGAACGCTTTCTGCTCATTCAGTAATTTTTGGACTTGATATAATCGTTTATATATTAATTGTAAAAGGCGTGTTGAATAAATTAGGCTATAATGTTCTATTAATAGTATCTGTAAGAAATTAGATTATATTAAATGCATTGTTAGGTTATCTTTTTTAAGTAAAAACACTAAAACATATTTTCCGTCTGTAAAATAAATAAATAAATAAATTGAAACTATTTATACAGATTTTGTGGGCAGTAAAGAGTTATTCAGATTGATCCAATTAATATATAAAAATAAGCATAAAATCAAACTGCGCGCACCAGGTGCTCTACAGAATCTATAATTAATTTCTAGTAAACATTCCAGTTAATTCTGCAGTACTTCGAAAAGTATTTAAAGACGAGTCCCTAATGTTAAAATGTTTTTCGGATGAGCAATGCAAGAAATGGATGTGCAATGGATGTGTGGTCGTTGTTGCTTGTTATTGCGGGAAAAAAATTAAAGGCTATTTGTAGAGCCTAAATAGAATATCCTTTAGCCTATATCCGAGAGCATATAAACAGCACATATTTAAGTTTACCGATAAGTAAAGCTTTATAACTTGTAACATTGTTATAGACTACGCTCAAACATAGTCCAAAGAGTGTCAATTTAATTTCGCACAGACCGTCTCCAACACTAAGAATCCCTCGTTTATTTAAATGCCATTTCCTTTAACGCCTTTGGGTGGCAGCACAGTCCAAATTAAAATGCTTGTTGAAAAGCAAACAGTGAATCCCGTCCATACGCGTCTCTCCACGTTTTCCGTCTGTTCAGTCGTGTTTCGAGACTACAGCTCATTGGCTGCCTTCACATCCCACAGAGAGATCATTTATTTGTGACCATTCAGCAGTAAGAAACGAATTACTGGTGCAAATTCTCTCTAAATGTTGACGGTTTTATTTTATGCATTTGTAGCCTACATAATAGAATATAATCAATTGTCAATGAAACAGTAATGTATCATCTTATTTGAAATGCAATTGTATAAACTCTGTGAAACTTTACATAATGTGGCTTAATTACTTTCGCAAATGCACTAATAAAAAGCAAAGCCAAAATATCTGGATTATTTAATAGGATTCCATTCAATTTCTGGCGCGAGTGTTTAGCTATTGTCTTCTTAAAGCTACAAACTGATGTCTTGGTGGCATTGGGTTTGGATTTAACATAAGTAACTGTTATACCGTAAGTATGCATTCTAAATTGCATTTGTTGGGTAAATAAACTACAATAATATTCCAAAGTTCATAAATAAATAATATGTATAGAAATAAATATATTTACATTACCAGTTTTCCTTCACACATTATTTTAATGGAAAGAATTCTGCGTCTGCTTCTTTTTTATTCTTTCTTTCGTTTTCTTTATTTCAGATCTCATTTTGTTAGGGTTGTCTTTTATTGAAGTTATTTATCTATATTTTGTTACTTATATATATATATATATATATATATATATATATATATAGTAGCTTTTCAAATTTTAAATTATAGTAGTAAATGCTTGCTAATTTGAATTTTGAAAGAAGGAAAAGGAAAATTATTTTGTCATTTTGTTTCGGAAAGGCAAGGCACAACATTGCAATTACATGGCAAAACATACTTCATATCGAGAGCAGAAGCCTACTGTATATGTGCTGCTACTTTAAATAGCTTTAGTTCCTGGGTTACGTATGATGTATGGCTAAAGATCATTTACGGAAAAGAAAAAAGGGCTACTAATAGCCTATCGGATTGCATTCCTTTTCCTCTGCCTTTCACTCATCTCTTTCTCGATTTTTTTTTTCAGTTTGACTGAATGATTCAGATTCAGTAGGTTCAGCCATGGCAAAATAAATTTTAAAAAGCACACAAAACATCGACTCAAACACTGGATTTATCCCTATTTTACTACCGACTTCGAAGTGCCATGGTTGTAGCAGATGACTGAAAATAGGCAGCACAAAACGGATTATTATACAACATGTTATGTGCTTTGCTATTTATTAATGTAAACACACAAATCTCGTATTTTAAGGTTTCAAATGTTTGTTTGTTTCTATCTGTTAGGAACAATAAACCATCTGCGGGAAGTCATGTACATAATTATGCCACTAGATGGCAGCATCGTTACACCCATCAGAAAGGGTTCTTAGAGAACATTTCTTCTGGGACCAAAAAATAAATAAATTAATCGTTTACCTTCTCAACAGTGATTTGGCTAAAGAATACAATATCACAGCCATTATTCACCCATTCGTATTATCAGCTGATTTACTTTCCTGGAAACTGAATAATTAAATCGATACATGAAAGAAACTGATCATTTGCGACAAACATTTGTATTGTTTATGCATTTGTGTCAAACAATTTGGCAGAATGTTGACATTCGTAATAATTATAAAGATACAAATATGATAGTACATCATTTAATATGGGGAGTTTTTATTTTTATATCTTCAGTAACACATGAATGAATTTGTATATTTCGCAGGTGCCTGGAAGCGACTTTGTAGGCTATTTACAAATGTGCGTATGGTGTAAATATGAAAAATAAAAAGCTCAAAACAAAAAATCTGTCACTTGGGGTAAATTTACTGTACAGTTAGCGAAGCATGCAAACCCACAGTCAAAGGAACAGTTGTTTTTGATGTGTAAAAATAAAAATAAAATAGTCTACACGAATTGTTTTGTTTGTTTACTTCAGAGTGATTTTCTTGTTGAAAGTGTATTTTACATTCCTTCCACGTCTTTGCCAAATACATTATAGATTAAAACGAATAAAAAATTCAAGTGGTGAATATGGGTTCGTTGTTCTTGAGCAATATCTTCGCCTTTTATCAGTGTCTTATGTAATATGTACACATGGAAGTAAAATATACATTTTCCCTCCTGCGCATTTCCGCTTAGTCTCTTGACGTGGAACAGAAGATGGAATGGATATCAGAATAAATAATGGTAAAGGTCCTTCCATTTATACCCCTTTGGTATTTCAGTTTTGAATTCTTTCAGATCTTAACTGATGCCCTTGTACTTGTTGACCACTTTCTTCTCTTTCACCCGCCTGTTTTGAAACCAGATGGTCACTTGTCGCTCGGTCAGGTTTGTGTGAGCAGATATCCTTCTTCGCTTGTCCTTGGTAATGAACTTATTTGTGGCATATTCTCGCTCTAGTTCCTTCAATTGAACCTTGGTGTAGGGAACCCGCTTCTTTCTCCCTCGACGCACCGAGGCTCCATCGGTCCCCGATACAGAATCTAGGGGTCAGAGGAAAATTAGGTTGGTTGCAATTGCCAAAACGTAGGCTAATGAAAATAGACGGTCATGTCAGAAATGTCAAATATTAACCAGAAATACAAAAAAAGTGTGTCTTCAAAACAGCGCAATAGAAAAAAACACTGAAGCGTCGAGTGAGATATTAACATAAAAAAACAGGCTATTTGCAGTCAATTAAAGTGAACGAGAATTTCTAGTAAGCTCCTTCGTTTTTAAATATTACACTTATATTAACGTACACTGAATATATTACACTTGCCACTCGTAGGCCTAAATGTCAGTTTTACGCACGCGATATTTTAGTTTAAATGCCTAATACGTTGGCTATTTTTACCCAAGATCATAAACCAGAAATGCCTAATTTTTTACCTTGAATAGACGATTTCCATAAGCTGTTCGACTGCGTTTGGTCTTTGGGGCAGTACACCGGACTGCTCCATCCGTTCGTGATCGCCCAGGGCTGGTACGTTTCAACAGGGAGAAGAGACTCGTGTCTGGGTTCCGCGGGGGTGCTCAGCGCAGGTACCACTGGCACGTCAAGATAACTCGGTACAGGCTGGTAAGGGCCAGACGAGTAACCCTGGTAGAAGGCAAATTCCTTAGCACGAGAAGGGAACTCCTCTCCAGAAACAGACGTGTCCATGTATTTTTCCCCATAGGAGGTGGGCTGCGTGCAGGACTTGGGCATCCTACACGGGTAATAGCTGCCGCCAAAATATCCATAGGGCAAAGAGGCACTGGGAGAGTTCTGTACGGCTGAACACGGACTGCATTGTTTGACAGGTTCCCCCATGCCCGATCCTGGCACCTCGCTCGACGTGTAAGCTGTGCTCGGGGCCAAAGAAGACGGGTGGGCAATAAGATTCCTGCACTGGTTAGCAGCAAAATTGCCTCCCACGAATCCTTCCATGTTTTTGCTCATATCATCCAAACCGTTGTCATAGAGAAACATCACCGGGTCAATCCAGCGGGAGTGGAGGAGTAAAGACGCTGTCATAGCACGCCCTACATGGAGCTTACCAGCTCTTTTAGAATTCCCCAAGACTGAAAGGGAAGCAGTGGATCAGTGGAGTAACAGATACCCATGCGTCCCGCGTGCGTCAAGATCCAACTATTATTGGACGAGCGGAGGCACGTGACATGCAAAGAGGCTGATAAACGTCTAAACTGGAGATAACGCCGATCTAGCAAGACAAGCATACCGCGCAGAACTGAGACAAAGTGGAGGGATTTGGTCAAAAATAGCTATAAAGATTCTGGCGATAAGCTTTATCCTGAAGAGGAAACCAAGTGCCAGTCCATTGCGCAATGGGACTGGTACATATTACGCACCTTCTTTTATAAGTATAGCCTACAGTTGAACTGTAAGAATATTGCACATTGCGTAAATATCATTTTCTCACAGTTAACAGTAGTGAAAAACCCAACGCGGACAGCTTCACCTTTTTTTTTTATTGTGGTGGCATTTCGAACTCGCCTTGTATCCTTATGTTTTGTTTTAAAAAAAAACATTTGCTTCTCTTCCAAGTCATTTGATGATGTGAAAATTAAATAAGCAACCAAAAAAGTCTTAAAGTGGCTATTTTCTTTCTTTATACATTTTTTTGCATTTTAAAATTTGCACAGCCACAGTGAACCACCACCGTAATACCATTTCGAGCCTCATGAAATTGTCAGATAACAAATCACACTTTATGAAAATGACCACCAGTTTATTACTATATACGGCTAGAAATCCAGCCCACAATTTGGCAAGACTCGTTTACATATGAGTTACACACGGCTAGAGGCCAAGGTCAAGTTGAAAGTTGCAGTCTGGCCAGGGCCCTTGTAGTCACTGAAGGCTAGACCGTCTGGCAGAAAACAACCACACATCTCCGGGTGCATTGTAAACAGGAGCACAAAGGTATTATACTACTGCTTGTGTTTCCACAGATTCAGCCTGAACGTCTCTTAATCGATGATTGGTTATCTGATTTCTTGGCACAGCGGTCTGGCACTGCTGGATTTAGAGCAAGACGATGGAGTAAAGAGACGTGATATTTAGGCTTGTATTATTTGTATAACAATTATAACATTTAACGTTAATTATTTATATATAACTACTATTATTGTCTATTATTAGTGTGATTATGTAGGAGTGCAGTAGGATGCGTTATTAAATAATAAAATTGATTCCAATAAATCAGTTTTATTCTGAAATGAGCACACAGGATGAGCGGCATACGAGGGTGTCTTGACATAAATAGACAATTTTTGGTAACATTTTAGAATAGGGAACACTTATGCATAATTACTTGCGACTTTTCCCGTAATGCCTTTTAATTTGCTGCTTATTAATAGTAAGTTTAAGCATTGGTTAGGGATGTAGAATAAGGTCATGTAGAATAAGGCATTAATATGTGCTTAATTAGTACTAATAAATGGCTGATATTCTAGTGATATGCATGCTAATAAGCAACTAATTAAGAGACCTTAATGTGCACGCGTTTTATTTTGCGGTTAAACCCCTTTCGTCTCGGATTGATTCTTTCAAATACACTAAATAATATTTTTGACAATTATCTGCGGAGCTCTGAGTCCCTCACAGCTCAGAAACTTTTAGGCTTTTTTAATATTGAATAATACTAGCCGGTTAGGCTATTTAATGCGATTCAGATTTGTAAACCATGGATTCATTCCTACTTTTGTTATTATTATTATGTGTACACATCATAGCTTTTTATTGGGAGCACAGAAAAATGTTGAACTGATAAATTAGAGCGCTGTTGAAGAACCAGGTCTTTTTTTTTTTTAGTTAGCGGGCAGCCGTGTGTGTACGCTCTCTATCCAGCAGAGCACACAGGAAATCAGCTCGCTGGTGGCGTGCAAACACTGGCATGTTAGGCGCCAAGTCCCTATTTGATCTTTTTAAGGTTTCTTGAGCTATTAGCGTTCAGCGTTGTTCGACCCTCTCACAATAGCTGAGCTGTGTAAAAGACAACATGTGCACAGACGGATGTGAGAATTGTTGCTGCGCTAAGATTCAGAAGATTCAGTGCACTTCTAAATTTACCTTGAAGATAAATGAGGCCAACGTATAGGCCACATCACTCCTCAACATTAAAAATCAATTCCTTTCTCGAGATTTAACGTAAGCCGCCGTAGCCTACTGCTTGTAGACTATAGTAGTACTTTTGTCCCCAACTGTGGACAATTTAATAGCCTATGCATGCTATTTTACGTTTACAAATTCACATAATATTATGCAGATTAAAAATGATGTTGATTTAAAAAAAATATATATATGCTACAGATACGTGTGGTAGTACGATTTAGGATAATTGAAATCAATAAGAGGATAGCAAAAAAGAAAAAAATCTCTAAGTGTGTCTGTAATTTAATTGGACTGAAATAAGACTTGGTTTAACAGTTTCAACCAGCAACAAAGATACTGTCTGGATCTAATATCTTCAAAAGACTTGAAAAGAGTGAAATGTATGCAAATTTATCTGCCTACATATTTTTAATTTCAGGCTTATTATCTGATGGTGGTACTCATCTTGTTCTACGAATTCACTTACGAAAAAAACAATGAAGACAAGGTTGTAGGAGCTTGTGTAAATGTAAAGCAAATAGCCTATTTGAGAGGCACGAAGCCTTATTTTGTACGGTACGTTATAAAGCAGTATACACCAGGCTTTAGAGCTCACTTAATGTTACATGCGCTTCATTTTAGGCAACACGCCTACTAATTATTAATGGATAGATAGTAGCCTAATGGTTGCACATGTGAATATAATTATTCGAAATTAAAATGGCCTGAATTTCTTTCCAATTAAATATTCGTATGACAGTGTTTGACTTTTTTTTTTTTTTTTTTAATAAATAATCTGATAAATCATTGGTGAGTCGTGCTGAACATGGTCAGAAATATCTTTAAATAAATAAATAAATACTGCAAGGCATGGTCTTATTGAATGATTATGACCAGACCCATCTAAAAACACTAGGCTTCTTGTTAATCAAGCAAATATAATAGCCTATTAATATCACTTATGATTACAAATCCATAAAATGCACGAAAAATTAATTAATGGAGTTATCTAATATGCATTGGCGATCAATGTATACATCGCCTTCATCCCAATTCAGACGAAATCATATTGAAAAAAGCTAAAACGTTATTCGCAGATAAATATTTAAAAATAATTTTGGATTGAATGTTTTTCTTTGGGTTATTGTTGCTTTGTAATAAAGTCATGAAAATAAATGCAAATGTTTCATAAATGTCACAACTTCGATGCTTTTAAAGCAAAAAGTCGATGCAGTATATTCGTAGAGCTATCATTGTTTGCTCTCAGCGCTGATAAAATATTTTCCAACCACCTTTATTATGCAACGATAAATGAAATGGAAAAAAACAACAGATTTTTATTATGTATTTTTTTTCTGATTTAGGTTACCTTAACAAAGATCAAATTACCTTAGTTAATGTTTTAATGAAATGTGGAAGAAATTGTTTTACTGGCACATCATGATTCAAAGTCCAAACATTCGTCATAGCCATAATTCTCTTTCTCTGACACCAAACAGTGAACGAAATACTATTTTTGAGTTACAGTAGCTTCTATATCGCAGCGAAAATAAACTAAAGATTTTGCTATTATAAGACGCATTTAAATTCCACAAATTATCCTAAATAAAACAATTTTTCAAATAAAGTGTTGGGGAAAATTCTTTTTTTAATTTTTTTTTTTATAAAATATTTTCAGAATGCTTTTTTAAACAAAAGTTTGGTCCCAATTTTTATATCTCAAAGATTATGAATCCTAGTACTCAGTTACTAAATAAAACGATTTGCATAAATAATTTCTAATGAAACAATGTGTGGAAAATAATGAAATAAACCAATCAAGCATGTTTGGATACATATAAAGGCAACACACCGGAAGTCTCAGCTAATTCTAAATCGTGTTTCTGTTTTCTGTGTTATCAAACCTGTCTGTTCTGGAAACCTAGATAGTGAGGTTGGCATGCTGTATTTCAAGTAGTTAAACCTAACAACCACATTACACCATACTCAAAATCCAAGTAGTAGGACACATATCCTATTTCGACCACACCTGGTGCTCGTGTCAAGGTCCATAGAATTAAATAAAACATATAACACCTACTGTACGCATTTCTGTTGCATGAAAAATACAATTAAATCAAACAATTCATTATTATTTGAGAGAACTATAGGCTAGTTCACGGAGCATGACGCAGTCTTTTCTATTTTCCTAATTAATCATTTCAGAAATAATAATCTGGGGGAAAAAAGTGTTACTCAATTGTTTGTCTGAAACGACCTGCTGAAGAAAAATAGTGTAAACTCAGATTATAATCACAATTACGCATAAAGAATTTGCACACGCTATTAAATTACTCACACGTGATCATGTAAATGTTCCCATCCAGTGGATAGTTTTAGAAACACATTTTATTCAATCAAGAGACTACACCTTTAAATGCTAGAGAAAAAAATAAAATAAATAAAAGTTGGTCGTTTAATGTTGTTATTCACCACATGGTCTTTTCGTCAGGTGATGATGATGATTGTCCGCGTGATCCGATTCTGATGCGCCTGTCGCGTGCCGGCGACTAAATTACAAAAAGAAACCACACAACGAATAATAATTACAATTAAGATACAGTTCTCGGTCTGGAAAATCTTTACCTGTGAGAAAGGATTTGTTTCAATGACCAGAGAGCGTCATGCTTTAAGTGGGTTAAACTGGAATGAGATTCCGGGTTTTGGGCTGTCTGAAGTCTAACTCTGTTTGTAGGACCTGCCAACTAGATAACAACACAGCACTTAGGCCTCCATGCTTAATGGACTTTTTATGGGGTTGTCCTGTGATCATGTGACCTCTAGCATTATGGCCTCTCTGTGGCTCTTTGGTGGGTAGATCAGAAACATACCACTGACTGCTTTTTCCCTCCTTTTAGAAACCAGGAGAGCAAAAGTGAGTGTGACAAGAAGAGGTGAAAGACAATGAGAGAGTATGGAGCAGCAATATAAAGTTCTAAGGGGGAAAGGAAAGTGGTGATGAGTTATGAACATAAACCTGATTGTGTTCCTTACAGTATTCTCTAGACTGTATCATTATTAGCTGTGTAGAAGTGTGTCTGAAGTCAGCAGGGAACACAAACGGATTAAATTATGTAACTGCTTGAATATCATTTTCACTGGATTCCTATACCAGTTATCTTCTCAGTCTTGTGGCTTTCCAAACCACTACAAATTTCTTTTTTTTTAGAATACAACAAATTATATTTTGTCAGTTTTGTCCTGACTAAATAGTGACAATATTATTCGTGGGTGAATTACCCAATTCAGTAGAACACAGAGAGTATGAAACTAAAATAATATCACTTCCTTGATGTGTTAAAAGGTTTGTAGCGTGGATGAGTCATCTTTATTGTGCATGTTACATGCCGCTGAAAAAAAAACATTCCACTGCTTGACCTTGAAAAGAGGGAGGAGACCATGTAAAAAATATATGCTTTGTTGCATCATTTTAACTGGTTAACCGCATTCATCAATTGTACACCCGGCTTATTTCCCTCACAATACCACTTCAGCTTCCAGGTTTGTGTAGAAATGAAAAATAGGTGTTATAAACATGCATCAACACGCCACAGTCTTAAACATCAAAGCTACAGATATTTCCTGCTTTAATTTTCAGGGGTTCAAACGCACATGAATACAACATGTAGATCCAACACCGTTAACAATTACCAAGACAAGCCCACAGCAAAATTAGACTCTACAGATACCTGAAAGATAACTAAACTTGTACATATGTGAAGAAAAGGAGTGTAACGGCTGGTCTGAGTCTTGCGTGTTTGTGAGAATGAATACAGAACAGCAACGAATGCCAAAAAAAATAAAAATCAGGACAATTTAAATTCACAGCATCTCATCAATTGATTGGTGGATTAGTAGTTGTACATGAGTGGGCCCACAAGAGTAACACGGTTCCAACAGGAACTCACAGCCTCAAACATCGCTCTCACTACCATCCGATCTACATATGCATTCACCCACTCCTTCATTCATTCATTTATGGCTCCCAGCACACACACATGCCAATGAAATCACATAGCTGGGTCAAAGTTTTGCATGTCAGGTCATGTGAAAGGCAGGCAGTGCTGGGTAAGGCTGTGGAGGGGGCAGAGCGTGTTGCCTTCTACTGGCCCTCCTCTTCTCGAAGGAACTGGAAGACCGATGAGAAGTCCTTGCCGGCGTAGCCGCGTGCGCACATCATGCGGTAAATCTGATGAGCCAGAGAGCCCAACAGCACTGGGGTCTTTGTGTTAGTTGCTGTGTTCTGAGCAAGTCCCAGATCCTGAGGATAAATGTAAGCAAATATCCATGAAAAAAAAAAAAAAAAAAAAAGTTACTATTAGAAGTGTTCTCGCATTTAACAAAGGCTCAAACTGCACTCCACCAGCACAATATTTATAATATAATAATATAAAATATTACAGATCCCAATTTGAACACTATGTGTGGATGTTATAATAAAATGTACTCTAGAGATGTTGTAATTATCTTTTTTTTTTTTTTTTTAGCAGAACAACAGAAAGATTACAATACTAAGATTTATGAATGTTGAGGGAGTTTTTTCGCTCAGCTTTTATTTTTGCTGGAAACCACAGGAAGACCTCAGTGCTTTTCATTGACAACAGCAGATTTATAAATGATTCGTATTACGAATTTGGGAAGATGTTTGACACACGTATCACATTGTCACATGCCTTATAAAATTCATAAAAATGACAAGTGACGACTGTTTCAGCACAGATGCGTGTCATACTTTGGACTTTCAACTCTGAGTAACGAGCTCACCATCGCTGATAGAATGCATGCAATTTGTTCGCGTATTACAAAACATAGGATTCTGCAGTTTATTTATTAATTGTTTAAGGCTAATAAGCAATTTCAATCATCATCCAGTGACCAGCAACAACCACCCCTCCTCTTCTCATCCAAGGCATTTGATGTGCTGTCGGTGCTTAATGATTTTTCCATCGTTCTCAGAAAATTTTAAATGATCTCACACTGCTGACTTGTTTGCTGCATTATAAAGAGTGTGCTCCTCTCACTCTATGCTGGTTGCCATTTGATCGCATAACATCATGGTTCACTAAAATGTATTTGGCATTTTCAGTTATTCCAAACTGCAAACATTTCAGCTGTCAAACATTCAATGCATCTCTATTTAGCAGCAAATAAGCATGATAAAATAAAAATTTGGCTATGTCATCACAGGAATAAATTACATTCACATTATGAAAATATAAATAACTTCTAAAAAAACAAACAAAAAAACAACAAAACCATATTACATACTAAAAAAGATGTAAAAATCTTATATATATATAAATAAATAATTTTTCGCATTTCCCCCATATGTTTCATAAGTCATTTAGTCATCACACAGTACCCAGAGACAGCCATACTTCCTCTTCTCATCTGAGACATGAGATGCAGTGCTAAACGGTCTCTTACTGTCGGTGCTTGTAATGATTGAAGCGTCTTTCTCTGACACTTTTAAATGCCTTTACACTGCTGGTATGTTGGCTGCATTAGAGCGTGCGCCTGTTTTTTAACACATTATGTCCTTGTTCGGCATACATTATTTGGTCTTTTCGGTTATTCCATTGCTGAATATTCGGTGCATCCCTTAAAAAAACCCAATGCAAACCTTGGTCATTAGTGCAGTTCCAAAGCCTCCCTGGTAGTTGTTTGCTGAGGGCACTCCCTCCATGACTCCCGGGACAGGGTTGTATGTGTCACTTGCCCAGCATCGGCCAGAACTCATGTTCAAGATCTTTGCCAGAAGTTTTGGGTCAAGCCCTAATCTGTAAATGCACAAGTTAATAAAATCTGTAGAACAAGTAAATGCATCAAAAGACAGCGGTATCATAGTTTTTGCTGAAAATGTACTTAACCAAAACCCATCCAAAAAGAAAGTTTGTTTCTTCATCAGAATAGATTTGGCAAAGAAATCACTCATCATTTTTACCAGAACTTAAGAGTTTGAAGTTAAATAATATTGGACGGCCTGAGAATGAGTACATTTTCATCAAATTTAAATTTTTGGGTGTACTATGTAATTCACCTGATTCCCAAGTTCATGGTCTCTGCTGTTCCAATCATCCCAATGCCCAGCAGCATATTGTTGCAGATTTTAGCTGCCTACAAACAAGGAAGAGAGAGATTATGACCAGAAATAAATCAGCACCTTTCTAAGAATGGCACTATATTCTTAAAGTCGTCCTGTTTGTACCTGTCCGGTGCCAACTTGGCCACAGTACACCACGTTAGCGCCCATACAGCTCAGAAGCTCCTGGGCTGCATTGAACTCCTCCTCTGGCCCACCAACCATGAAAGTGAGCTTACCTGAAGTGGCTGCACCAACACCTTAGAGAAATACAGAAAACAATGCATATCATATTGTACATTATACACACTTAAAAGGTACACTTAACACTTAAGGAACACAAATTAAGATATTTGATGAAACAAGAGAGCTTTGTAAACCCAAATAGACGGCAGGGGGAACTACCACGTTCAAGTCCCAAGAAGGTAGTAAGGAGATCTTTAAAATGGTCTAGTGACATCAGTGTTTTAAAGGAATAGTTCGTCCCAAATTTTTTGATTCTGGAATTATTTACTCACCCTCGAGTAGTTCCAAATCTGTACAACATAACATCATAAAGAAATTCATACAGATTTAGAACTCCGAGGGTGAATAGATGACAGAGTTTCACTGAAATAAAACTAAACACTGACTACATCAAATTTGATGTTTGGTCATGTGGCATCTAAGAACCAATGAGGTTTGATGGTAGCTAATATTTGAGGTTTGTGCCGGTTTTGATGTTATTATCTGGATTTGTTCATCAGACAGAGTGAGTCTAGTGTAAGCTACTTCAGACTTTGGATAATTCAGTCAAGTCTAAAGGACTGGATGTGCAGCTAGAAATTTCTGGAGGACAAAAACTGCTAAAACATTAATCAAAACATTATGCATTATGCAGAAGATAAAGTCCATATGAATTTAAAACGGCATTAGGGTGGGGAAATAATGGAGTTTTTTGGGGTGAACCCGTTTCAACGGACGAGTTCCAAGATTCGATCAAACGTGTTACTGAAATGACCAATCAGAGGAAAGCTCTAATGCGTGTTTCCACATCATCTTACCGGTTACCTCTTCAAGCTTAAAGGATTGAGAGGACGCGTCTTCAAAATGTAACACCATCGAAGTGCCATAATTACTCTCAGAGAGGAAAGTTCTATAAATACTCAAGCACTTCGCCATCTGCTGTGAACACAGACGCACATGACGTCAGGGGCAGTTTGTTGTGGCTTTGTTTCATTAAGCCTCCTTCACAGGCGCAAACACGGAGCTGAGAATAATGTCTGGAGGGTCCAAGTAAAGAGAATGAGCAGGTCTGTGGATTTCTTATGACTGTTTCACAAACCAAGAGCGGGTCCAACGGTATGTTAGCCAAACCCCACTGACGCATATGAATTGGGAGAGGCAACAATTTGAAGGAAAGCAAACTAGAAGCACATTGTTTTTATGTGCCCAAAGACCAGAGGAAACAACTTCCTGATTAAAAAGGAGGATCACCATAAAACACAAACTAGCTGTTGACTGAGTTAAACCTTTCTTGTTAGGTGACAACACAGGTCGTTTTCACACCTCGGGCAAGTTTATAAGCAGCACACAAATTCCAGAAAAGTATGTGCATAGTGCATTACACTAGGCTTATAAAAAGTCAGTTGAGATACAAATGGATTGGTTTTTAAATGGTTTAAAATTTAATCCACTAGAGTGTTTTGCTCCCTTTAACCAGAGTCTTTCACAGTTCAGTTTTGCTGCTGTTAAGTGACAAGCAACAGTGTCTTTTCTTAGGATCTGCTCGAACGCTTTCGGGTTTGTAATGTCAGATTGTTCTTAACGCCCCCATCCCTCGAAGCTGAACCATCAGGGAAATAGGGAAGAAACTCCAGCCATTATTTCTTAACACTAGGATCCTTCAGAAATATATGGAAAGTGGGAGGCATTAGCGTTATTCTAAAAGATCAAGGGTTATTTTATTTTATTTTTTTTTACATATATTATGATATATAACCACATTTAAATACTGCTTCTGAAACCAGGGGGTCATACCCCATTAGAGGGCATCAGCAAAAAGAAAACAAGCAAGCATCACCCAATCAATCAAATAAATTAAATTAAACTTGTTTTAAATTTACCCAGTTTTCTTTGGGGGAAAAAAAAAATAGTTGAAAAGTTGTGACTAGCTGTGAATGTGGATTATATAAAAATAAATATATATTTTCCCTGTTTATTCCAAGCTGTAAATGATGTTATTGGGTAGAAACTGAAAGTGTAAAAAAACCAAACTGGAGAAATTTTATATTTTAATATTGTTGAATATTGAACAAAGTGGGTCCTTAATTTATCAATATTTTCTTCCATTTTAAATTCAAGATTAAGGTCTAAACATTAATAAAGTAACCAACATTTTTACAAAACCATCGGCAAGCTTTACATACGCAAAAGTCTTAAGTGGGTTATTTCGATCTTCTGCGGTAGCGTGTCAGTTGGAAATATCAGTTTACATTTCCAAACATTATTTTTGTCATTAATTGTAATAATGCAGTG